>CM073585.1:66016893-66581893 GCA_037074715.1 Magnolia kwangsiensis
ATCTTACAAGCACAGAGAATTTCATTAACCTCAAAATGATGATATGCACAGTAAAGCCAGTGTTTTCACTCTGTAGAAGTGGAGGCCATGGTTAAGTGAACTAGGCCATTTGCTTGTTAAGCCCCATGTGTATGGACCATGCTCGAAAATCAGCACAAAAGATCATTTCCAACATTCTTGGACCTCCATCACAAGCTCCATGTATGATTGGCCCAAGGGTTCAATGATTTGAATCACTGAGCCATGGGTCCAACTTGTGCAAAAATAAAACCATTGTTAAGTAGCGTATAATGCCTGTTTAGATGGGGGAAGCTCAGACCGATCTTGCAGCTCTCCGTTCCTTCTCTCAATGCTACCTTTGGGTGCTTTTGGTTGCTCAATTAGATTGGATTGCAATAATTCAGTTCAATAAAGAAAAGATGTATACAATGTTGGGCTTCAAATGAAACCCAAATGTATCTAATTGCAATTAGGGACTATTGTGGTCCAGTTGGACTAAAAATCCACTACATCTAAATTAGCTTAGCCAATGTGTTGTATAGTTTGTGTGGTTTTTCGGTTCTTATAGTAGGAGCATAAATTGGTTGGGCCAGGTTGAGCAGAGTAAAAATTCAATGCCCAAAACAATAAATTGAAATTTTTGGGCCCTGGCCCCAAACCCTAGCCCATTTAGATTGCTAATCACCCAACTAGGCAAGCCCATTTCTAATATCACATAGTTTAGGCCTAGTAGCATGGAATGCTAAATTTCTAAATTTAGCAGTGATTACTTCAAGGGCTTATTTGAGAATCTCAATGGTCTAGGCCCAATTTTTTGGCCAAGATGAAGTAGCATGGAAAAAATTTCACCTAAAATGAAGAAGAGGTTTGCTCAAGTTCATACTGAGGTATTCCAATAGGATCTATACCCTTTGAATTTGGAACTATAAGACCAACCATGGGAATTTTTTTCTCCTAAATAATAACCTTCCAATTTTATTCTTGGTGGACCCCAAACAATGGTATAATTAAGGAAATCTTAATTTTGGTCATAATCCTATATCATGTAAACAATTTGGACCAATTGTTTGCGATTCACATTCGAAAGGTGGCCCACAAAATAAGTGATGAAAATGCTCATGTATTAATTTTCTCTTGGTTGGAGAGAACTTGTCCTCAAGTTAAAATCCTAGATTGAAGCTTCCCTTTCCATCCATGTATGTTGATGTGCTCTCTTGTATCTCTTTCTTCTTCTACTTACTTTTTCTTTTTCTTTCTCTTTCATGTTGCATTGTATCAATTTTTCATAGTTGACTACAACTATTCCTGAATTATGATCCATCAAATCTAATCCTAAATAATTCTCAATTCACTGACTTTGTTATCTTAAATGACTCCTTTCAACTTCTAAAGAAGTTATTCCTAATAAAATTATTGTATGCCCATCCTTGAGAAATTCCCAGCAACGTCCACAAAAATGGATCAGAAATCGACATGAATCTTCTTATTTCTAACATGGGTTTAAGGTAGTTTCAAATTTCATTCCACGGGATTATTTGATTATAAGATCATAAGCTTCTTCACCAATAATCATTCTAAAAAAGTTACCAACTATTTCATTACCATAAAACAATTGGAATCTGAATTTTTTACAGCTCTAAAATCTTTAACCTTCAAATATTCATAGCCAACAGGTGGCCACTCTGAATCTAATATTCTTTTAGTGAAAAGGAAAATGTGAGGATGGGAAATTTGGATAAGCATTTCTTGTTCTTAGCAATTCATCATTATAAGATGTCGCGGACTTGAGTTTTGGAGTGGCACGATGGTTGTCCATTCATCCTAATGGGGCTTATACTCTAAGTTTCCATCCATCATGTCCAACTATTTAAATTCTCCTTGGCTTCTAATCTAATTGTAGGTCTTTAAAATTATAATAATTGATATGTTTATTTTTAATATTAGCATATAATAATGGCATTTTCTTTGTCCATTGGCATGATCAAACCATTGATCTTCATTAAAAGTATGTTTTGACTCTTATCATCTTCAAGATAAGTAAAGCCGAAGCTTTCATATTTCATGTTTTCCTAATCTAACCTTTGTCTTAAATATCAGATGAATCTAACTATTCCACCTTGTCGACCTAATCAGGTTTCTTATCTTTAATATCATTCTAATTAGATGATTTTTAGTTCATTTTAAAGGAGTTCTATGGAGTTTTAAAGGCTTCAATCCACTTCAACGAACCGTTAGTGCATTTATTTGTGCACTTATTTATCAATCATTTCGATCTGTGTGTCAGTGAATCGGTTGAGCCCTTAGAAGCTAAAGACAGAAAACACTAGATGACATGAAGTATCAAGGAGTGAAGAACACATAAATTATAAAGTGCTTTGGAGACCCTAACCTTAGACCCAAAACAACCCAACCTCTAGATAATCTATTCTCAGATATGTAAAATTTTAATTGATCATCCCATAGCCTTAGGAACCATAATTGATCACACCTATATAGGCTTTAGAGGTGTAAAGTTTTTCTAAATCAAACAGGCTAAAACAACAATTGTCAAGTGGATCTTAATCATATTGACAATATGTCGATGGGACTTGATCGAATCGAAGACCAGCTCGATTCCATCGAAGAAACATCCAACAACCAAACTGATTAATTCTTTATTTTTTCGATGGGATCAAAGGACAGTTCTATTCTATCAAAGGACTTTCGATCCTATCAAAGGCCTTTCGATCTTATCAACAGATTTGTTAACTAGTCATTTTATAGTCGTTGTAATAAGATTATATAATGTGTTAGTGCACTTATTTATGTACCTTATTTTTCAATCATATGAGTCCATTGTGTCATGTAGTCAGTTGAGCCCGTGGAAGCTAAAAATCGAAGACACAACTGGAGGTGGATCATCAAGGAGTAAAGAACATGTTTATGAGGTACCTTGGTAACCCTAACCCTTAACCCAAAACAACATAAACCTCTAGATGATCTTAAACCTAATTGGTAAACTTTTATTAACCATCCCTTAAGCTATATGAGTCTAAATTGATCAAGATTATATTAGCTTTAGAGGTTCTATGTTGTTGGAAAAACTACACAATTTTAGGAACCTTCGGTCCCACTAAACCCACATTTGGTCCAACCGAAAACGGCTAAAACAGGATAGCGTTCTAGTATAGAATTTTGCATAATTAGGCTGCAACCGAATGCCACCTTTGATCTCACCGAAGACTATTTTTGATGTGACTGAAAGTATTCAAGTCTGTCCAACGGCTTTTCTATCTAATTCTGTGCAACTGAAGACTAGTCATTTCTGATTGTTAAAACTTCATTCATTTACAAAGAAGATATGAACTTTGAGCATTTTAGAGGATTTTTTTATGCAATTAAAGTTTAAGTGAATCCCAAATCATATCTCACATACTAAGCCTCATATATTATGATATTTGATTCATCTTCTTAAATTTTACCACTCTAATTAGGATTCCAACCTCAATGTTAAAGTTGAACTTAATCTTCACCATTTTCTAGAGTTTAGACCCAACCTTTATAGTTATATCCTAATCTAAATCTTCTAAAAGATCCTTCTAGATAAATTTCCTAGACTTTACAACTTACAACTTCTCATTAGTTGTAGGAGATTCACCCTACCTCTCATCACCTTAGGCATGACATCGGAGCATCACATGTAAGGTGTTTAATCTTAGAGTCGAAGCATTGGTAATACATCAATATTATGATTGGGAGAGAAAATTCAAGCACGAAAGAACTTTGAAGAAGAGACTCAAGAATGACACATCAACGGTGCTCAATTAGACAAGTGTCATTGAATGATTCCATACTCTCTTTCCTTATTTAGGATTGAGAATAAGATTTTTTGAACTTGATAGGTTCTTATGTAGGACCTATGCTCTTGTGTAGGCCCATATTCATCAGACATGACCGTATACGTGTTAGTCTCCGTGAGAGCCTCCAGTGGGAGTAAATGTAGGTTCTTGGACTAGGACCAGGGTTGTTGGTTAGCTGATAGAAAACCAACTCAAATTTCTTGTGGGAGGATCTAGTGGGAGTTTACGCCCGTAAGTTATTGTGTATGACCGATGTTTATGGTGAGCTTATAGAAAACCACGTGAATCTCTTGTGAGACTCGATCCTTGTGTAAGATTGTAAACGTTAGATGTGAAACTGATATAAAACCTTCCATAATGAAATCCAGTACATTCATGGGTTGAGTGAGTTCGTCAGGAGTATAGTAGAAAAATCGAACCATTATGCATGCTTGTGTTCGGAATGTGATAGATAAAGTGTTAAATTTTGATAAGTAGCACATCCCACACACACATGTACATTATCGTGTTTATAAAGTAGTTACTTTGATTGTCACATCTTTTGTAGTTTATGTAATTGGACCCACTAATGGCTTGATTTACTTTATTTAATTTACATATTAATTTAACTAATTGTATTTAAATAGGTATAAATTTTATTTGGTCCTAATCACTCCCCTCTAGGACAGTCATTATTCTATGGCCCCATCAAGCTTCCGTGCATAATTGTATATCCTACACATTGTGCAATTTCAAAATGGACATTCGGTTCTTGTGAAAATTAATAGGTTTGTTTTTGTGCCATTCAAGCTTAAGTGATTTCCCACTAATATTCATCATCCTAGGCCTCTAAACTTATGAGATTCAAGTCATTTTCTTGAGAGTTATCACTCTAATGAGGATTCCAACCTCTACTATTAAGATGAATTTGATCTCTACCATTTTCTAGAACTTAGACACTAAGCCTATAGTTATACCCTTGTTTATATTTTCTAGAAGACTCGTCTGGGTGAAGTTCTCTTTGAAAATCAACTATCCATTAGTTGTATGAGATTCCACCATCCTCTCATTGCCTTGGTAAACTTATCAGAGCATCATATATAAGGTGATTGATCATAGGTACTGAAACATTGGTATTAACAATTGTGAGAGCAATTGAGAAGTCAATTGAAGTACGAGAAAGCATCGATTAAACATCTCAAATAAGGCACAACAATGAGGCTCAATCTAACAAGTAATGTTATAAATTTAGAGTACAAACACTCTTTTCTTGTGTAGGATTAAGTGTAGAGTTTGTGACCTAAACTCGAATAGATTCTCATATAGGATGTAAGCTCTTATGTAAGACTAAATTCATGGGACACGTGTGCATATGTGTTAGTCTCCATGGAGAGCCTCCGACAAGAGTATACGTAGGGCATTGGATTATGACCAAATTCATCGGACATGAGTGCATACGTGTTAATCTCCATAGGGACACTTTGTTGGGAGTGTATATAGGGCCTTGGATTAGGATGGCTAGTGGTTGTTGTTTAGCCGATAGAAAACTAATTAATTTTCCATAGAAGCCATCGACACAAGTGAAAACATATTTTTCTAACATGGGAGTATACGTGTAGTTTAGTGGTTAACCTAGGAGAAACCATTGTAAATATTAGAGGTGAACTTAATTTAAAACCTCTGATAGTGAAATATTGGTACACTCGAGGAGAATGCATCAGTCGGGAGTTTAGTAAGCAAGCAGTTGAACACTATATATGCTTATGTTTGCGATTGTGCATGTTTGCAATTCTATTCATGATTATAGTTTTCATTAGTACAATTATATATAAGCTTGAATTGGATTGTATGCTAGACACTTAACTTGTAAGCACAAACAAGATCACTCTCTCTCTCTTTAAACTAGTTACTCATATTATTGCATCTATTATAGTCTATGTGATTATACCCACTTGACTCGCAAGCCTAAGTGTTATTTGTCTTCTTAGTTTAAATTGGTAAAATATTTTAATTAGGCAAGAATTTTTAAGTGGTCCTATTCACCCTTTTCTCTAGGACTTAGCAGTAATTCTAAGCTTTGCAATGCTTCCACACATAACGTGTGGTGTCATGTTAAACTATCCACAAAATTTCATGAACTTTGACATACTTTAATAAACTTCACTAGATTTTAGTAGACTTTGATTGACTTTGATGCACTTCAATGAAGTTTAAAGTAGTTCGATGAACTTCAAATTTTTTCTAAGTTTATTAAAGTGTATAAGAATCTATCTAAGTTTGTTGAAGTATCTTGAGGTTTGACATTACATCAAAGTATGCCAAATTTCTTTAAACTCAATAAAACTGACAAACATTAACGTATTGCAATAGATATTGATGAACTTCAATGAATATCAACATAAGTCAACATCCATAGACGAACATCATTAAAGTCTGTAAAAGTTGGTTGAAGTATATTGACGTTTGCTAAAGTTTATTAAACTTAAATTGAGTGTGTTGAAGTCCATCAAAGTTCTTAGAATTATGTCTAAGTCAGTTCATGAGAAAGAATGCATGAACTTTAGCGAGAGTCGATGGTACACACTCAGTGAACTTTAGCGAGAGTCACGGTTCCAACGTCGCGACTCGCGCACCGACCCGATACCCAGGTCAAAAGATGTGGATCGCGTTTATTTTAAGAAAATACCGTACGTTTGTAATCCCAAGAGAATCTCTACAACATGTCTCCATCAATCAATCAATCACCTCATCTCAAGTACAGGAGCAACCCATACTTTCTTTCTCCACAAGTCAAGCAACCACCAAAAGTCAACAAATCTCTCACCTCACCCATCACTCACCTCATATCCATCACCCATCACTCTCCCTCTCTTACAACCACTCATTCTCTCTCTTTCTCTTCACATTTTCTAAGTAACAAAGACCAAAAGAGAGTGGTGGATGTCCATGCATTCTAAGGAGAGAAAGTGAGATGTGTGTGGCCCACTTTCCACTCTAAAATCCTTCATCTTAACCATTCATCTCTCATCATTCTCCATCAAAGTGAAGCACAAGGAGATCGGCGTTCTATCAGACCAAGAAGATCAAACAGTGGGTGCTTCTATAGGCTAGTTTTCATATTTTTATGATGGGCCAAGTGAGGCCTACTGATCGATGGTATGGATCTCACTTTGGACCCTAGGATGTGGCCGATAGCCCACCTTGATTATCAATATCATTCCATGATGGGACCATTCTCCATGGACCCTATCATGATGTTTACTTTCTAGTTTGAAAAGGAGTCATCTAGACCTTCTATTTCGGTGGAGAAAGGATCTCCACTGTTAATTTTGATTGGTGGGCCCATATAAAATGGGACCCACTTGATGTATGTTTTAAATCATGCAAGGGAGGGCCCATAATGCCGGGGTCCCTCCATCACTCGATCTCTCTCTCTCTCACTTCTTTGTTGTTGGCCCCTTATGCATTTTACCCAAGCCACCCACCTTTGTGGGACCCACTTGATGGATGTGTAGGATCTACACCGTCCAAACAATGTGGGCCCTACCATAGGGAGATGGGAAACACAAGTATCAAATTGATCTAGATCAAGTGGGTAACGTGCATGTGGGACCCCCCTTGATTAATTCATGTACACAACCCATCCAGCATCCCTGGACGTTGGACGTGGGAGTTGTAAAGTGAGGACCGACAATGGATGTTACAAGAATATATATAATATTATTTTGGCTTTAGGCTTTTAGGTGGGCCACTCATACAGGCCTCAACTTGATGTATAGACTTAATCCACGTCGTCCATCTCATTCCCCATATCATTTTAGGCGTTGAGCTGAAAAATGGAGCCGATCCGATTATCTAGCGAGCCATTTCTTAGAAAATAATATTTTCTGTCGTTAAAATCTGCCATAATATTTCTATACACCGAAACATGCCCAATATTGGGCTTGATGGATTTGTTGTGGACTGTAAAATCCATTGGCTGAACTAGATTCAACTGGTGTGGGCCCTACCTGTGAAAAACCACTGAAAAATCATTTTTTAAAATAAAAATAAATAAATAAGCAGCAACTTTGCTGCTAACGTCAGGGAAGCAGCAGAGCCATGCGCTGGACGCAGACGGGCAAGGACATGGGTCCCATACGTGGGCCCCACCGTGCTGCATGTGAACATCAAGACCGTGCATTTGTGGGGTCCCCTTTGGGACAGTGGGCCCCCCAAGAAATCAGCCGTATACAGCTCAGGTGGCCCACACGGCAGGGAACAATGTTGATTAAATGTCCACCATTAGAACCCTTTTGGGTGTCACAGAAGCTTTGAATCAATTTGAAATTTATTTTTCCTTTACAGTCCGGTCCATGTGACCTTATTGGATGGCAGATAAACATAACAGTGGGCCCTATACGGGACCCACAATGATGAATTTGTTTTATTCACACCGTCCAGGTGGACGGTGGAACCCACCAAAGTGTATGTGTTGTATCATGCCATCCAGCCATTTTGTTGGCTGCTGGACAGATTGTGGACCCCACTAATGATGTCTATGTTTTATCCACACTGTCCAATGGTGGACGGTGGGACCCCAATGGGGTTTGTGATGTCACCAAGTTATGTGGGCCCCACCTGTTCCACCCTCGTTGTCCATTCTTATGGGACCCACTATGATGCATGAGTTGTATCGTAACCTTCCAACCATTTTCAGAGATCATTTTATGGCTTGAGACTAAGAATGAGTCAGATCAAAGGTTCAAGTGGACGCACCATTGAAAATAGTGGAGACAGTGACATCCACAGTTCAAACTTCTTAGGAGCCACATTAGCTTCCAATTAAGCATATATTTTGCTTTCACTTCAAATACCTCTATGTTAACTTATGAATAGGTTGGATCTCAAAAATACATAAGGGTGGGCTCGATTGATATACATGAAGCCATTTGATTCGGCCCGTTAATATGACTCATTGTGATGTATTTTGAGCCCATGGGTTAAGACCCATTGTGATGTATTAGGGCCCATGGGTTGAGACCCATTGTGATGTATAAGGGTCCATGGGTTGAGGCCCATTGTTATATTTAGAGCTCATGGGTTAACGCCCATTGTGATGTATTAGGGCCCATGGGTTGAGGCCCATTGTGATGTGTAAGGGCCCATGGGTTAAGGCCCATTGTGTTGTATTAGGGCCCATGAGTTAAGGCCCATTATGATATATTGAGACCCATGTTATGAGGCCCATTTGATGTATTGAAGGCCCATGGGTAGAGGCCTAATGGGATGTACATAAGGCCATTGTAATGTAATTCCACTGTGGTTTATGTGTTGACATTTATGGCAGGTCATGCCTTGGGAGCAATGTTGGTTTGACGTCAACATTGTAAGAATAATATTGGTTAAATGTCCACATTATAACTCTCCCTAGGGCCCATTGATAGGCCCTTACTTGTTGTGTGTAGGTCATCAAGGCCCATCTTCGTTGTGAGGATAGTTCATCACCATATAAAATGCTTAGTATAACTCCATGATTCATGCCCATACGCATCATATGTATGCCTGATATGAGAAATGTTTGATCAAGCATATGCCATTGGATAGACTATTTATGAGACTCCTTATGAGACAAAGTACCCCTATTATCACGCCATACACATAAGATTGTTGCATGACTAGATAGTGTGACTTATGCATCTCGCATATATATGACTTGATCATTATACGTCCTAGTGACGTCAGGGCCATGACCTCCACAGGCACATCGTGGATGGCTATATGGGACACTAAAAATATTTGGTTCTAGCACTGTGGGCACTTAGAATGTCCTTGGGTGAAAATCTCAGAAATCTCTGAGGCCAGGAAGTGCCCTAACGTCTAGACCGAGTGAAACTTGAGTGCCCGAGTGTCAAATACCAGTAGGCCGCATCTTCCACTATGTCATGGTTGGTTGGGAGGGGGTGTAACCTTATCCATCCAAGTGATGAGGCTATAAGATAGGCTGAGTATGACCAGCTCGTAAATGAGTCTGCTATCAACGAGCTGAGTAGGTATTGACAGACTACTGGCTAGGAGGATAGTGAGGTCTCTTCCACTCGCAGGTCTGTGCAGCTGGGGAGGAGGCAGTTGGTGTGAAGTGTAATAGACCCCAGTGATTTTTCTAGAGAGCAACCATACTGATATGTGGACTTATTGAGCAGGAATTGCATATCCATTCATTCATTCATTATCCACTCAGGCTGGTAGTGCATAACTATTTGTTACGTGTACCTTCGCATGGATAGGATTTCGATTGGGCCCACAACTAACCTGAGATCAGGAGTTTACCACATTGAGTTTGACTATCCAACTTTAGGTATGGGACTGGTTTGGATAGAAGTCCCTTATGGTAGATCCCAAAGCCTGCGATACTACGTACTATCATCCCGACTTCACATTCCAGCATGGTCATTTCATTCACACCGCATATTACATTGCATCCGCAGTACTTAGCACTTTGGGTTATTATGTTTTTACACTTATATGGCCTAGATGAAGTTGATAGTATCGTGGCTCGTCAGGATTTGCATATTACATTGTATCATCAGTATCTGTTATTGTCTTATTATGTTTTACATTGCATAGCCTTGGTACAGTTGATAGCACTCATGGACTTACTAGTATATTTCTGCTTACTCTGGTATCGTATAATTCATGATCTTGTAAGTATTTTCACTTATTCCGATGATGTATGATTTATGGGCTTTATGGTATACTTGGCACTTATCTTGTGCACACACTTTCACCACCCTCTACGCTTTTGTAAGCTTATGCATGATAGATGCGTGCAAGTGGCGTTAGGTTGTAGCAGCATTGAGCTTGGAGCGTGCAACTGTTCTCTGGAGATTTGATTTCGATATATGTATTTCCCTTTCAGCATTGTATTCGAATGATTATATTAGTAGATATGTGATGATGATGTTGCTTTTATGATTTTGGTATACTTGTGGTTATGTTTCTTATGAGATAAATGTACGTTAAAAAATCCTCCTAATAGGATCTCAGGATCGGCACCTGGCGTATGTACGCTGAGGGCCGAGAATGGGGTACTACAGAGGCTTTCGGCACCGGGTTCGATGATCAGGATTCCTGTGAATCCGATTTCCAAGTTTGGAGCGTAACACAAACCCCCCCCCCCCAATCTCTCACTTCTTCATTCTCCGACACCTTTGTCTCCTTCTCTTCTTACTTTTCGTTCTCTCTTTCACAATTTTCTCTTCTCATTTATCAATATTCTATTCTTCTTCCTTAGTTACATTGTGTAGGAAGCACATGCTGCCCACGATAGTGAGGTCATAATGATTGTTGGACACTCATTATCCATAAGTCAAGGTCCACTGTTATTTGTTGTCCATTATTGCATAGTTAAAATGTACTAATATCCTTCAAAGTTAGTCGAATTGTGTCAAAATTTACATAAGTTAATGTAATTAAGTTGATATTGAATGTGATTAACCTAATTAAGCCCATATGTAGTCCACATGGAAAAAAATACGATTGGATTATGCGAATATTATAATAGAATGGCCTAATTAGGAAAATTTTAAAGAATAATGGTATAATTTCACTAATACTGAAGACAAAATTTGTGACCAATATTGGAGATCGATGATATGTTTAAGGGTGTGCACCATGTGAGTTTTAGAATGACACGTTCAATGTCCATTTATCCTAATGGGATGCATGTTCTGGAGTTTCTATTAATCATGTGTAACCACTCGTATTATTCTCAACACTTAACTTAATTGTTCATCATAAATATAGTCTAACTGATATATTTATCTTCAACAGTAACCTAATTGAGATATTTATCTTCAACATCGAATTAATCTGACGATTAATCTTCATTATGAATCCATTTGGTTTCATCATTTCAGTATCAGTAGTATTAATTTATTTATTTTTAATATCATCATCATTCAAAGTTTGCTAAAATTCATAAGGGTTTTTTAAAGAATCTCAAAGTCTATTAATGTCCATGAAAGTTCATTGAAGTATATAGAAGCCCATCAAAGTGCGTTAAAGTCTATTAAAGTAAGTCATTGAAGCCTGTTGAAGTTTATTTGAGACTTTCAAAGTGTGTTAAAGTGTATCGAAGTATATTAAAGTTTGTTGCACTTTATTAAAGTATATATAAGTTCAACCAAAGATTGATATAAATGAAGAACTATTTGATTACGCCGAAATTCAAGAAGAATTGTTAAATTATATAGATATCAAAGATGAATGATCTAGTTCCATTAATATTAAGGATGAACAGTTCAAATAGATTGAAAATGAATCAACAATCCATTTATATTATTATCAAATATAAAAAGTCGTAATTATCTACGGATGATTGAACTAATCGAGCTATTTTTTTTATCATAAATTTGTTTACATTAAACATATAAAGTGTGACTTGTGAATGGTAAGAATCCAAATATTTATTTCATTAATGGAGAAGGGTATAGATACATAACACTCAAGTTATATATAATAACTGTACAAAAGGGTAATTTGTATAGTGTCTCATACTCACTTTCCCTCAAACTCGAGAGAGTTTAAAAGAAATAATTGAGAATTTGAAGATTAAAGTAAGAAATTAGAGGTACCGCGCGACTTCATGAACAAATTAGCATGTTATTTTGAAGAAAAAATATAAAGAAGAAAAATTATGCTATTCAATTATTCTTTATGAAATAAAATGATAATCCACTTAAATATGCTTAGTGCATTCATGAAACTCTAGGTTATGAGCAATATGAATGGAACTCTTGTTGTCACAATGCATAAGAGTAAGCATAGTAAGATCTACATCCAAATCAGCTAACAACCATCGTTGCTAGATAATTTTAGTGGTAGTTTGAATCATTACTTGATATTCTATCGCATTTGTCAATTGAGAAATCCATTTTTACTTTTTTACTTTTCTATGAATAAGAAAGTCTCTAAGAAAGATATAAAAAGTAGTATTAAACTTTCTATTAAAGGTAGTTCTTGAAATATCAAAATACTACCTTAGCTCCAATGAGGAACTTACGAAGAAAAAGAGTGCTTGATCAAGAGTGTCTTGAATATATCCAATAATACGTAAGGTGGTTGTTGTAAGACCCGTATCCTAGTTCGTACTGTTCCGTCGACTCCCGCGATCCTTCCGGTCGAATTCGGTAATCCTCGACCACTTTCTGATGTTTGCATGCGATCCTAAGCTGAGACCTGTATGCCAAAGACGGCTAAAATTGAAACTATACCTTAGCGACCGCGGTTCTAACGCCGCGACTCGCGCACCGACCCGATACCCAGGGTAGAAGATATAGGCTCGCGTTCAATTCGAAGAAACACCGCACGTTGCAGATTATGAGAGAATCTCTACGAGATGTCTCATCAATCAATCAATCAATTAATTCCATCAATCAAGTACACATCATACATCAAGTCAAGTACAACAACCGATACCTTTCTCTTACACAAGCAAGCCCAAAGTCAACTTTCACATCACCTCATCCATCACCAAACCCATCACCCATCACCCATCACACCACATCACTCCATCACCCTTATCACCCATCACTTCCCTCTCTCTCTCATTCATTCTCAAAATCTCTCCCAAGCAAAAAAATCCACACGTCCAAGCTCCTCCCAAATCCCAAGTGTGGCCCACCTTCTCATCTTCCATCTACACCTCTCATCTCCCATCCACACCATCAAAGGTCCATCATCCACCGTCCAAGGCGAAGGCAAGGAGCATTGGAGGCCAAGGGAGCAAGGAGGAGGCTTAGAGGTGGGTGATCCACCGTTAATTCATGATTTTTTTTGGGACACTTGTTGTGGGACCCAAATTGATGTAAATAATGTAGAGAGGGGCCCATAGTGGCGGGGTCCCTCTATCTCACCGTATATCTCCCTACCTCCCTCTTTTCTCTCCCTTGAATGTGGTGGGCCCCACCAAATTGTGTTAAATCAACTCCATCTATCAAATGAGTGGCCCATCGCATTTTAGGTTAGATGACCTAATTTGTATGGTATATTGCATTTATACATATATTTATGTAGATATATATATATATATATATATATATATATATATATATATATATATATATATATATATATATATATATATATATATATATATATATATATATATATATATATATATACACGTATGTATACACGTATACATACATCAGGTGGGCCATGTCCTCGTGGGACCCACCGTTTGCATCTGTTTTAGCAAGCTGTCCAGCGTCTCTGGACGCTGGACTAGCAGCACGCGGCATGGTTAAAAAAAAAAGAAAAGAGAAAAAGTACTCTTTTAGAGTGGGCCACTCATGCAGGCCTCAACTTGATGCATGTATTCAATCCAAGCCGTCCACCACCTTCCTCAGACTATTTCAGGCGTTGAGCCAAAATTTGGGACCAATCCGATTCCTAGGTGGGCCATACCATCTAAAATCATATGGAGACATGCCTGAACATATAAAAGTACTTGGTGGGGCCTACCTGAAATTTGGATGCATCTTCAACTTGGATTGAACGATCCACCACGTGGGACACACATATTAGATGATTTGGATCATCTTATTGTGGGCTCCATATTTTTTTAGAGAGAGAGAGAGAGAGAAAGGTATTCTTTTAGAATGGGCCACTCATGCAAGCCCCACCTTGATGTTTATATTTGATCCAAGCCATCCATTCTATTCTCGGGATAATTTTAGGCGTTGAGCCGAAAAATGAGACCAATCCAATCATCTGGCAGGCTGTGGTATTAAGAATGGTAGTATTTTCCGTTGAAACTTAAAATAATGATTGCCGGGGTCCACCAGAAGCTTGGACCCACCTGAAACTTGTTTTAGACCCATATTTTTGTGGGACACATGCAATGGACGGGATAGATCTAGTTAACGTGGGTCCCACCTAGGATAAAAAGAATATTTTTTTATTGGCATGACTTTATGCCATGATGTCCAGAGACGTCCACGTTAAGGAAGAGAAATAGTGGGCTGCTCCAACATGGCCCCACCTTGATGTATGTTCTTGATCCAAGCCGTCCATTCTCTTTCTAAGATTATTTTAGGCGTTGAGCCAAAATTTGGGATCAATTTGATTCTCAGGTGGGCCATACCATCTAAAAACATGTGGAGACATGCCTGAGCATATAAAAGCACTTGGTGGAGCCTACCTGAAATTTAGATGCACCCCAAAATTTGACTGGACGGTCCACCATGTGGAACTCACACAATAGATGGTTTGGATCATCTCATTGTGGGCCCCATAAAAAACTATTAAAAAAAAATAAAGAAAAAAAAAAAAGGGACGCCAGCGTCCAGCGCTGGCGAGTGGCGGGCGGACGAGGTGGCTGAGGCTCACGACCCCAGCAGTGGACCCCACGTGGTGCGATTCAAAAATCCACACCGTCCATTAGGAAGCCCCCTAGGGCAGTGGAGTCCCTGCCAAAAATCATCCGTATACGGACTCAGGTGGGCCATACCATCTAAAATCATGTGAAGACATGCCTAAAACATATAAAAGCACTTGGTGGGGCCTACCTGAGATTTGGACATGGCTGAAACTTGGTCTGAACCCTCAGTTAGATGGGACACATATAATGAGTGGGTTGGATTGGCGAACCACCCTGCGGTGGGACCCCGACCGTGGCCTCATGAATTGGTTGAATGAAAAATAAACATTATAGTGGGCCCATGCCGCTGGAACGTGCCAGCGCCCAGCGGTGGCGTGGCCGTGGGTCCCCACTCAGACGTATGTATTGTGTCCGTGCCGTCCATCACGTGAGCCCCTGGCCACGTGACATTATGAACAGGTTTGGATGGCAATGAACATTTTAGTGGGCTCTACGTATGTGTGACCCTATTAACAGTTTGGATGTCAAACAAATATCACAGTGGGCCCTCCTTATCCATGTGACCTTATGGACAAATTGTATGGCAAATAAACATTTCAGTGGGCCCATGGTCCACTTGACCTCATGAATAGTTTGGATGGTGAACCAACGTCACCATGAGCTCCAGGTCCACATGACCTTATGGACTGTTTGGGTGGCAAATAAACATCACTGTGGGCCTGGACAGATTGGGTGTAAATAGACATTTTGGTGGGCCCCTATTCATATGACCTTATCAACAGATTGGATAGGAAAATAAACATTTTGGCGGGCCTCACATGAGGCCCACTTCGGTATATATGGGCTGATGTATTTAGGCTCATCTTGACATGTGATTAATCCCACCTTAATGCATTTGTGGGCCGTTGTCGAGGCCCACTTTGTTATATATGGGCCCATGTGTATAGGCTCATTTGATGTATTTGTGGCCCACTGTTGAGGCCCACCTTGGTATATATAAGGCCTATGTAATTAGGCCCATTTGATGCATATGAAGCTATGTGATTGGGCTCATTTTAATGCATTCCAAGGCCCATGGGTGATGGCCCATTGCAAAGTACCTAAGGGCCATTGGTGTAGCTTATTGGGGTGGTCCACTTGCTGAATATAAGGCCCATGAGATACGGCCCATTTGATGTATTTGAGGCCCAATGGGATGTACCTAAGGCACATTGTAATGTGTGATTCCGCCATGATTTATTTAATGATATTTAAGGAGAGCCGAGCCTTGGGAGCAATGATGGTTAGATGCCCACATTGTCAGGATGATGTCGGTTAAATGCTCGCATTATCTCTCCCTGAGGCCCATTGGTAGGCCCATACTTGTAGTGAATAGGCTGTCAGGCCCATTTTTATTATATACAAGACTCATCTTTATATACATGTTTAGTGTAGATCCATGATTCATGATCATACGCATCATATGTATGATTGATATGTGGAGTGACTGATCATAGCATATACCTTTGGCGGAATGTTTATGGGCTCCCTGATAGGCGGAGTTGCCCTACATAAGTATATGGCACATGTAGGACTGTTGCATGACTGGTAGTGTGACTCATGCACTTGCATTTGTATGATTGTGATTATCGTATGCCCTAGCGACATCAGGGTCATAGCCTCCACAGATGCATCATGGGTGGTTGGATTGGATACTAAAAATATTTGTTTCTAGCATACGGGCGTCATAGATGTCCCTGGGTGAAAATCCCTAAACCCGATGGTACCAGAGGATGACTCCAACGTCGAGACCGAGTGGATACACGAGCATGCGAGGGCCGTATACCAGTAGGCCGCATCTCCCACTGTGTCATGGTCGGTTGAAAAGGGCTATGACCTTACCCGCCTGAGTGAGGGGGCAACTTCTAGGTTGAGTTTGACCAGCTTGAGGAATCGGTCCGCTATCGACGAGCCGGGCCCGATATTGGCAAGCGAATAGTGAGGTCTCTTCTGCTCTCCCAGTTGTGCGTTCAGATAGGGACGGCAAGCTGGCTAGAGTGTACTAGACCCCGGTGATTATCCAAAATGAGAACCGTACTGATATATGATGAAGATTGACATGCTTGAGTTACATCTCGCATCACATGGTCTCGATATGGGCGATAGCATTCATATCTTGCACCGCATAACCTTGGTACGGGTGATTGCATTCATAATACCCATCATCATGTTTTCGCATTTACGTTCCGAGCACGCTCATATTGTGCACACACTTACACCACCCTCTAAGCTTTCTAAAAGCTTATGCACGATTGATGCGTGCAGGTGACATCAGGACGCAGCCGTAGCGTAGTAGCAGAAGGAGCGTGCAGTCGAGCTTTTAGAGTTTCTTTATTAGCACTATCTTGTATTTTCCTTTATACACCTTGTACTCAAAGTTTTTGATCATAGTGGATTTTGTGATGGTGTTCTTGTGGTTATTGTTCATGGGTTATGCTTATGGCTATGCTCATTACGAATTAAATGGATAGTAGAAATCCTCCTTGTAGCATCGCATGATCAAAACCTGGTATATGGGTGTCGGGAGCAGAGAATGGGGTACTACGAAGGCTGTCGGCGCCGGATTCAGCGATCGAAAATTTTGTGAGCCCGATTTTCGAGTTTGGGGCATGACAGTTGTTAAATCAATAAAGTGATGTGCACTTAAAAATCGATTGACAAGGTGAACTGCATATGCAATATATGGCTGAGTGATGGTTAATTAAATCAAGTCACAAGAAAGCTATTGGTAAAAGGTTGGATCTAATAGTAGTTTATATATGTAAGAATAAATTCGACATTTAATTTAGTTGGAGTGTCAATGTGATTTGTATCATCCATTAGTTAGGCTCGAGAAATAAGATCAATGATATTTTTTATTTGAGAGAGTAAGTAGCCATGTGGAAAATATGTAACTTCTAATCCTAAAAAGTAATGTAGAGAACTAAGATCTTTCATCCTAAAAAAATTATTGAGATGTCATTTGATTAGATAAATAATATCTTCATCATTACTAGAAATAATTATATTATCAACAAAGCTACAAAACAGCTCTTCCTTTAAGAGTGATAGAAATAAATAAAGCTTGATCATGAGTACTATGTTGAAAGCCTGTTGAGATAAATTTCTTAAATTAAGCACAAGAAGCTTGTTTCAGTCCATACCAAGCACGCTGTAGTCAACATAGATTTTTTATGATCAAAAACTTTATGTAACGGTTAAATATATATATATATATATATATATATATATATATATATATATATATATATATATATATATATATATTTTGAAAATCCCCATTGAGAAAGGCATTTTTACATCAAGTTGATATAGGAGCCACTAATGAATTTCAGTTATAGAAATAACTGATATTAGAGTATGAACTATTGTCATATAAATAAAAAGAACAAAAGTTTCAACAAAAATAATACTAAATTGTTGATTGTAGCCCTTAGCAACAAAACAATAATAGTCAATGCTCCAATCTAGTTTCGTTTTGATTTTATACACCCAACGATAACCAATTAAATTTTTTTTCCTTGAGGAAGATGAACAAGTTTCCGTGCTTACATTTAACCAAGAGCATCCAATTATTCTATCATTGCTTGTTGTCACAGAGTTTATTTACCAACTTCATTATATAACTTAGGCTCAAAATAACAATTAACAGAGATAAGACATGCACGATGCTATGGTAAGAAAGTTTCATAATTAGTAAACTAAGTGGGAGGAAGAAATGGTCAGAAACTTCAATGAATAGTCAAAGAAGGTGCATGATTTGTAGGTCCAGAGGCCCAAGATAGATCATGGGAAAGATTATCTACTAATTTCCCATTAAAGAGACTTATAGATGACATCTTAGAGAGGAGAATCTTTAGAAAAAGAAACATAAATGAGATGTTAGTAGAGAATTAAATATATTTTTTTCACAGAATGAAAAGGAAGATGTTCCCAAAGTAACATTTTGTGAGACATGAAGTGTTTTAGTGGATTATAACATCTACATCCTTTTTTATTGTTTGGATAACTCGAAAAGTAATATTGGGTAGCAATTTATTTCTTTCGAAAGCTAGTAATAAGACAAAACAAGTACATACAAAAACTTAAATGGTAGAATAATTTAGACCTTGAGAGAACACTCGTTTAAAAATTAAATATCCAGATAGGATGGAATAAAACATGATATTAATCAAATAAACAACAATGCAAATAGCTTTTACCCAAAAAGCTTTTAGGACAAAGGTAGACATGAGAAGAGACAAGCAGTTTCCATAATGACAATTTTTCCTATCCACCAACCATTTTACTATAAGGTACATGGGTAATGTCATGCCCCCAACTCAGAAACCGTGCTCACAAAATTTTCAATCGCCAAATCCGGTGCCGACAGCCTCCGTAGTACCCCATTCTCAACTCCCAACACCCATATACCAGATTCCGATCCTAGAATCCCATAAGGAGGATTTTTTAGCATGAATTTATTCCGTAACAAGCATAACCATAAGCATAACTCAGGAACAATAACCAAGACACCATCACAAAATCCACTATGATAAAAAGACTTTAAGATATAATATGCATAAAGGGAAATACAATAACAGAATCAAAAGCTCTAGATGTCCACTGCATGCTCAAATCCCAATGCTGCTACGGCGTCCTAGCATCACCTGCACGCAACAGTCATGCATAAGCTTATAGAAAGCTTAGAGGGTGGTGAGAGTGTGTGGGCAATATAAGCATACACAAAATATAATATCAGAGTAATGCGGAATATGCTGATGAATCTAAGAATACTATCAATCGTACCAAGGCTATGCGATGCAAGGCATGAATGTTATTGGTCATATTAAGACCATGCAATATAAGGCATGAATGATGTCGGCCATACCAAAGCCAAGCGATGCGAGATGTAACTCAAGCATACCCGTCCTCATCTGAATCCACATATCAATGCAGCTCATCATAGAGTATTAAATATTAGTACAGTTTTCACTCTAGATAATCATCAGGGTTTAGTTCACTCTAAATGACACTACTCCTTTCCCATGCGCACAGTGCAAATAAGGGTAAAAAACCTCACTATCCGCCTGGCCAATAGCCTACTAATACCTATTCGGCACATCGATAGCAGACCCATTTACGAACTAGTCAAAGTCAGCTTAGCAATATCCCCCTACCCTCAAGCGAGTAAGGTCACATCCCCTTCCAACCGACCACAACATAGTGGGAGACATGACCTCCTGGTATTCGACCCTCATACACTCATGTATCAACTCAATCTCAAAGTTGGAGTCATCCTCTTGTACCATTGGGTCTAGGGATTTTCAACATCTATGGCGCCCCGATGTTAGTAACAGTATTTTCGGTGTTTAATCCTACCATCCATGATATGCTTGTAGAGGCTATAACCCTGATATCACACAAATATAAAGTGTATGAATCACACTATCAGTCATGTAGCAATCCTGTGCATACCATCCGCTCATGTGGGGCAACTCTGTCTATCAGGGAGCCCCATAAATAATCTGTCCAATGGCATATGCTATGATCAATCACTCCTCATATCAAGCATACATATGATGTGAATGGGCATGAATCATGGAGCTATACTAAGAATATTATATGGTGATGAACTCTCTTCATAACAAAGATTGGCCTAGATGGCTTACATGTGAGATCCCGATCTTTTGTAACACTGCTTGTATGCACATGTATCCCAACTTGCATTGTTGATAGACCATACACTGTACCCTAGTACACGTAGAAAACTCACCAAAGTGATTTTTTCTGGATGATCTTAAGACCTCTATCATGTGGACCACGTCATTGTTGCGGTTGTAATGTTGAAAACCGCGCATCAATCCGATGGTCCGTTAGTGAGATATGACCTATTGAATGTAAAGCCCAAATTATGTATCCAGTGATACAAGAAACCTTTATTAGGCTAGGCCCATTGAACTTGAACCTATGTGGGCTTAAAACCTACTTTTAGAACATGAAAATTACCAACAATTAGGACAATCACTACATGACAAAAGAAGAACCTATCACATATAAGACAAGCACTATAAGACAAAATTGAATTCTATCCCAAAACTCATCATTGGCTCTCTCCCCATGACTTAGAAACAAATTATGACCCATGTCCACCTCATCTTATACATGCATCTAATACATGTCTTGATTTGTGCCACATCACTTTAAACAACCAATTACAACACTCCACCTCATCATCCACTATACATCACCTACAACCCATAACTCTTATCCATCCATTAGCCAATGCGTGTCTAGATTTTTTCCAACTTGGCCAATGCATGCTTAATACTATCCACCTCATCTATCCACTACTCATGCCATACACCGCTTTCCACCTCACTTTTAGCACCAATAAGATGTCATAAACTTGTTACATCATCTTGCCACCTCAACCCCCAATTCCCTATATAAGAGTAGGAGCTCTCTTGCACTTATTCTTTTTCTATACTTAGAAAACTTCTAAGATTTTAAGAGAGAGTAAGAGAGAGTAGGGCCAAGGTGTGGCTCACCATCAATCCCAGAGGGAGTGAACCACAAATCATCATCCAACCATCCATCCATTGAGGTGAGTCTACACCCCTCCTTCCATCCTCCCCATCCTCTTCTTTCTTTCTCTTTTTATTTTCTTGATATATGTGAGCCCCACTGATGTGGAGTTCTTGTGTGCATGTATTTATATTTATGCTGGTCAGCAAAGTGGCCCATGTTAGTATGGTCCACTATGATGAACATCATATCTACACCCTTCATTTGTAATCCTATTTTTGTTTCTAAACAACAATTTCTAAAAATCATATAAACTCAACATGCTAAGATCAGAGTTAAAACTTGAGGATATTATGAATCACAATATGAACTAACTTTGGACCAAATTTTGTAGCCATCCAACTGTCCAATCATCCTTAACATCGGGTTTACTTGGCTACTGTCCAGCAACACATCCAGGATTCTGATTCCTAAAAGAACCCATTTTTAATTCCTTTAATAAATGTATTAAAAATATATGTTCAGTTGGATTCATAGAAAATTGAATTAGCTTTCCAACGGTATATAATAAGCCTCAATCGGAGTTTGGATGGCTAAAATCTTAGCCTTATACGAAAGATGTATTTGAGAGCTTATTATGACCATTCTGGTTTGGGCCATATCCGTGATTCCAACGGTCAGATGTATTTGATATTTGCTCTTAACTTACTTAAGATAGTTAATAATCATATGTATGGTCCCTATGGTCATATTATTTCATGATAAAATTTAAAAAATTCTTAACCGATAGATACTTCTGTAAGGACAAATCTTGAATTTTTATGTGTGGTCCAGATAGATCCAAGGCTCTGTATAGCTGGAAACCTATAAACGACCTGAATGACTTGTTCCTAGACCATCCATTGGATCAAATCTTCCAACAAAAAATCTAATCATAGACATTTCATCAATATATATTTCATGTATTACTTGATGAATATGTTGAATATAGGTTATACATAACAATTATCCTCTCATTGATCCACTTGGGTGTGGGATCACTTGTGATTTATGTATTTTATTAATACATCCAATTGGGGAACCCATGTATATTTTTCTGTGTCTCTTATCTGTGGTTTGCTAGTATGTGTGCCCCACTTGCCATTGGATCTATTTCATTCCCTTTACACTTAAGTACTTAACCGTATTGCATGTAGGCCTCTTTGACACCTTGTAATGGGCCCCACACTTTGTATTTAAGTGTCCCACTTTAAGAGATGTTTAATCCTTATATAATTGAGATCAGATGTCCCACCTTTATGTCAGGAATGATTCTCTAAGTGTCTGAAAATTGGACCCTATGTTGTGACAAACCCCATTGCTAAAAACTGTCTGATTATTTGTGTTTTATAACAACTTTGGGCCTCTGTAGTGGACCACATGCTAGAAGTATGAGTAAACCACCACTTAGAACCTTTAACCTATACCAATGAATAGAGAAATAATATTTTACTTAGGCTAAATCAGACTCCACATGATCAGGGAGTGGATCCCAAAATGTGGTCAAGCATGGTTGTGCAGAAAATTATTTGCAGAAAATCAAAGTACCTATGTTTGGCCCTATACCAAATATAATGTGTCCATAACCAGTTGGTCCTAGCTTATATTTTTTGAAGTACATATATAGTATAACGAATTTACTCTAATGGGACACTGAAAAGTGGTCCCCTGTGATCATGGAACGTACTCAAGATTGGGCCAAAACTAATTCTGCACCATATTTCCTACGTAGTTTCTCCAAGTACCCATGTTTGGGCCATCACCGTAAATTGTATTCACCCAACCAATGAGGCCTGCCTTATAATTTATAAAGGCCATACATAGAGAGCTACCAGTTGGTTATTCTCTTTCACCATATGTAGGCCCCACATGATTATGAATCTAACTCTAAAATGGCCCAGAACAAACATTGCACAAAAATCTATTTAATGTAAAATTTATGATAGGCCACATCAGTGGGGTCCACCACCTTTCCAAAGCATTTAATGCAGTATCTAAACTTTGAAAAATAACTCTCAGATGTTGTTGGGCTCAAAACCTTATGTGGGTCATCTAGTATGGGCTGTCTTGTATGGGTCTTACCTTTCATATAATGAGGTCCACCTGGCATGTTTTGTAAATGGGTGTTGTATAACTTATATAATATTTAATGGACAGATTTTATTGTCTAAATGTTCTCTTAAGACATAGGTGGCCTTGGGCCCATCTAAATGATGCAACCCTAAGGCTTAAGCAGGCTCAACACTAGGAGAAATTGTTGGGGAATGAGAAACTCACAAAGGTAACCTTCCTTGAGCCCGTTGGGCAGGCCCATTGCCTACTAGGCAGCATGTCTTATATACTACCTCTAGTTAGTAGACCACACTTAGAGAGACCTATTTTATAATTCATAAACTGGATAATTGGGCTTTTTCTTGGTTTGTTGTGTATGTGGCTAGTAGGCCCAATATGATATATGACATGAAAGATGTTAGCATGTTATCCTTTGTATTTGAGATTGTGCATTGTTTCTAGCTGGTGGAGTGTGTGAAGCCCACTTAGTTGTAGAATTAGTTCCACACCATTAAAAGCGTTTTGGTTGGACATTTATGCCCTTGGGTTGGCCTATTGGTTCACCAAGTGGGACTTACACTTGACCTATACGACCCCATACCTTGCATGTAGTTCAAGTCCAGTGTGGAAGTCACACTAGGTAGGACGCACCTAGTGATGGGTGAGATGATGATACATGTATGACAACATGATAATGATGATTATGAGTTGTTGGTTGAAATGATGGATATGATTTAATAGATGGTGAATTATAGCATATGCATTGATGATGGATGAGTAATTATTTATAACATGTATGACATTGTTTATGTTAATCATGAAATGAAAATGATCCTAATGGTAATGATGATGATATTTTATATATATGTATGATGACAAAACATGGTAGTTAACCACCATGCTTGATACCCAAAGTGATGTATATGAGGCCCATGAGTGAGACCCAATGTGATGTATATGAAGTCTTTGTGTGAGGCCCAAAGTGATGTATATGAGACTCATGAGTGAGGCCCAATGTAATGTATATGAGGCCCATGTGTGAGACCCAAAGTAATGTATATGAGGCCTATGAGCGAGACCCAATGTGATGTATGTGATGCCCTTGTGTGAGGCCCAATGTGATGTATATGAGGCCCAATTGTGATGTGTGATTCCATCATGATGTATGTAAAGATGTTTATGATGTCAATTCGCCTTCCTAGTTGGTATTAAAATGGGCCAGGCCTTGGGAGAAATGATGGTTAAATGTCCACATTGTAAGGGTAATGGTGGCTAAATGTCCACATTGTAACCCTCCCTAAGGCTCGTTGTTAGGCTCATTCTCATCTCCTCTTAGTGGGCTAACCCAAATCATTAGGTCCCCATAATTATTAGGCACATTCTTGATATGAGTGGGCCGTCTAAGCTCATCCTTAATATGAGGAGAGTACATTATCACCATAATTCAAGCCCATACGCATCATCTGTATATTTGATATGAGATGTGGTCGACCATTGCATATGCCATTGGACAGGTTGTTTATGGGATTCCTTAATAGGCGAAGTTGTCCCACATGAGAGCACGGTATGCATAGGATTGATGCATGATTGGATTGAGTGACTATGCATCTTGCATTATGTGATTATGATTACTGTACACCCTAGTGACATCAAAGCTGTAGCCTCCGCAGATATAGCATGAATGGCAGGATTCGACACCGAAATTTCTTGTTAAGTATGGGAGCGTGAAGGATGTCCCAGGGTGAAAGTCTCCAAACCCTTATGGTACCATAGAGGATACTCCAATGCCTAGACCGAGTGGATGTATGAGTGCATGAGAGCAGAATACTAAGAGGCTGCGTCTCCCACTATGTCCTGGTCAGTTGGAAGGGGGTGTAATCTTACCTGCCCGAGGGTAGGGGCAATTGCTAGGCTGAGTCTGACCAGCTCATGAATGGGTCTATTACCGACATGCCAAGTAAATATTAGCAGACTACTAGTCAAGTGGGTAGTGAGGTCTCTTTCACTTGCACGGTTGTGCGTCGAGTGTAGGACGGCAATGTGGTGTATAGTGTATTAGACCCCGGTGATTGTCCAGAGAGGAATTGTACTGATATGTGGATTCAGATGAGGACTGGCATGACTTGTGATTGCACCTTACATATGACATTGGCCATGTAGGCATTACATCACATAGCCTTGGTATGGCTGATAGCATTGTACTAAACCCTAGTGATGATCTCAAAAATATACAGTACTGATATGTGGACTTACTGAGCAAGAGTTGCGTACTTAGAATTTGACTCATTCATTCATTCATTCACTATCCACTCGGGCTGGTGGTGCGCAACCAAATCATTATGTGTACCTTCACAATGGCCATGATTTTGGTTAGAGTGCACGACCAACCTAAGATCAGGAGTTTACCACATTGAGTCTAGCTATTCAAATTTAGGTATGAGACTCATTTAAATGGAAGTCCCTTGTGATGAACCCCACAGCTTATGATACCACGTACTATCATCCCGACTACACACTCCAGCCTTATCATTTCTTCTGCATTACATACTGTATTACATCCTCTGCATATGACATATTATGACGCCCTGTCACTGTGGTCACATCTGGGCGAGCAGACGTAGATGTGGGTGGGGCTTAGTAGGCCTGGGCGAGCTACCAGTGGTTGGTAGGCTACTATGCACACAGTGAAGGCAGAACCTTGTCCCACATATTCGTGGATTCATCAAGATTTATTTATTGCATTGTATCCTACTATATGACATTTGGTTTATTATGTCCTTATATTTGAATGATTGCACATCGGCCTTGCCATCGCCTTTCCCTCGTATGCCATATAGTATAAAATGAAATTTGATTATCTTGTTCATGATGATTGGATATTCTAATGGCTCACGGTCGCTTGTTAAGTGACATGCCTATTATTGATGTCATGTTCATGATAACCTATATAGTTATAAGACATGCTTGGTTGATAACCTACTTACCTATGATAACATGATTGGTTAATAACATGCCTATGGTTGTTTTGGATGTCTTTATGAGAGCGCCCTGATAAGAAGTATTTTACTCCCGGCACATAGTAGACTCATGAGCTGTGTTTACTCATATATATGACTTACACTTTTTTAAGATGCATACAAGAGCTGTTGGAGTTTGATATTATTTCCCTCATTACTGTTGAACTGGTGCACCATATTATGTGTGACATGTCGAAAAGGTTCATCTCTTTGATATGCGTTGATACCATGTACAAAATGTGTAATTACCTAAATAGATTAACCATTCAAAAAAATTACACTAAAAAGCCTCCTTGTAGGACCCCAGCATTGAAATTTGGCATATGGGTGTCACGAGCCGAGAATGGGATACTAAGGAGGCTTTCAGCGCCATATTCGGCATCAAGAATTTTGTGAGCCCGATTTTTGAGTTTGGGGCGTGACACTACACCTAACAAGCATGGGCCTAACAATGGGCCCTAGGGAGAGTTACAATGTAGACATTTAACCATCATTGCTCTACAATGTGGACGTCAAACCATCATTGTTCCCAAGGCAAAACCCGTCATAAACATCATTACATACATCACGGTGAAATCACACATCACATCGAACCTCATATACATCACATTAGGCCTCACAGGAAGGCCTCGCATACATCTCATTGGGCCTCACTCATGGTCCTTGTATACATCAAATACATCATAATGGGCCTCATCATATGGGCTTCATATATAATGCAATGGGCCACAATAATGGGCCTCACATGCATCAAGTGGGCCGCACCACATGGGCCGCACCAATGGTCTTCATATACACCAAGTGAGCTGCATCACATGGGCTGCACCAATGGGCCTCATGTACATCAAGTGGGCAGCATCACATGGGCCGCACCAATGGGCCTCATGTACATCAAGTGGACCGCATCACATGGACCGCACCATCTACACCATTCATCTATTTTTAGAGATATTTTAGAGCATTTCCCAAAAAATGAATTATATCGAAAGATCATTTGGACCATACCACAAATAGCAGTGGAGATAATGATTTTCACCATTAACAATTCACAAGGCCACCATAACGTTTATTTTCCATCCAATCTATTCAAAGGTCACAAAGGCCTGAATTTGGAGGAAAAAAAAATTTCATATTCATCCAGAACTTCTGTGACTCCAAACGGTTTCAATGGTGGAGGTTCAATCGTCTGCTGATTTTGCAGTGTGGTCCACCTGATAGGCGGATCTGCCTTAATTTTCTACTCGACCCTTAAGACGATCTAGCAAAGTGGATGGACGGTTGGATTAACACTTACTGCATGATTAAGCCCACACAGAACCTTACTAACGTACATACTGATGGACGGTTTGGATATAATGCATACATCATGCAGGACCCATAGAACTTGCTGATGTGAAGCCAGCAGCTGTTTAGGTGTTGGGTGGTCCCCACCGTACAGATGGATGGTTAGGATACAACACATACCTCAATATCAGACTCACAGAACTGTTGTCATCAATACATTAGCTATTTAGCTGTGTGCCACATAGATGGACGGTGTTGAGAAAACACGTGCATCAAAAGTGGGTCCCACCATCCTAACATGGACGATGTTGATAAAAGATACATACATTACGATGGGTCCCACCATCCCTGTTGGGCGGTGTGGATGTCACACGTGCCACACACACAGGGAGGTAAGCCCCTAACCAATGGACGGCGTTGATGAAACACTTACATCAAGGTGCTCTAGCAGCACTGTCCTTTGCTAGACGGTGTGGGAGCAACCTATACATCAGATGGGTGGGCCCTACAGATGGAGGGTGTAGATAAAACACATACACCACGGGTGGACCCCACCGTCCCACGTGCTGGACAGTGGTGAACTCCACCAGAGATTTGAATCTATCTCATTCTCTCTGTAATGCCATAAAACAATCTCTACAGATGATTGGACAGTATGGATACAACACATGCATCATGCAGGACCCACAGAACTTGCATGTGGGGTCCAGCTAATCTGCTTCCACCGTCATCAATAGCTATGTAGCTATGCGCGGTACACTAGCCAATCCAACTTCTACTGTAGGTGGGTCCCACAAGGGTGGGCAGCATGCTTTGAATCAAGCTGATGTTCGTGCTTTCCCTCGTCCAAGCCCCACCATCTGGACGGTCTGGATGAAGGACGTCCAGTAGGTGGGGTCCATACTGGCAGATGGCATGGATAAAATACATACGTCATAGGTGGGCCACTAACATCATCATCATCACCAAAAGAAGAGAGAGAGAGAGAGAGAGAGAGAGAGAGAGAGAGAGAGAGAGAGAGAGAGAGAGAGACGTGTGTGTGAGGGAGGAGCTCCGCCGCTATGAGCTCCTCTCCAATTGTTGCAACACTTACATCAAATGGGTCCCACCACAAGTGGACCCTCAAATAGAAATGAAGGGTGGAAATCCCAAGATCACCCACCAATTGCACTCATTCTTGGTCCCTTGGCTTCCTTAGCTTTTATTTTCAACCTTTAATGGTGGATGATGAAGTTTGGATGGTGGAGATGAGAGTTATTAGGGTAGGGAAGTGGGCCACACATTAGGCTTTCTCTCCTTAGAATTATTCTCTCATGGAGGTTTAGAAATGGTGGAGAGAATGAGAGAGGAGAGGGTGTTGTAAGAGAGATGGAATGGGAGGAATGGGTGTGTAAGGGATGGGTGGTGTAAGAGAGGAGACATGAGAGTTGACTTTTCTAACGCTCTGACTTTTTCGGACCCGAGTATACGACCCGTTTCCCAAAAACCTGAGTGTTAACGTATAAAGAGCCAACGTCCACACACACACACACACACACACACACACACACACACACACACATATATATATATATATATATATATATATATATATATATATATATATATATATATATATATATATATTCATCAGAGTTTATTCATTCAGAGTTAGCAGTTAGCGTATTACGGACAAATCAAACATAAAGGAAAGCTGCATTATCATTTAGATACACAAGAAGCTGCGCATAAAGGAAAGTTGTATTATCATTTATACAAGCCAATGTCTCAACATTTACAATTACAAGATATACATACATAAGAAATAACATAAGTATATAAATGTAAGCTGTAAGACCGTACAACTCCTCTTAGTAATACAGTCATGCATCCATGGCACCTGTGCACTGTTCCTCATCAAGTCTGAATATATATATTATCTGAGCCACCTGTGTTACCTATACAGTTATATAATTGATGGATGAGTGGCCAACTTAGTATGAATTTCTCTCAAGATTACACACCGTTACATTAAGTAAGCATAGTTATAAAACAAAGCATACAAAACAATACATGATGCAGGTCTTATTAGATGCATGGATGTGTGAATACAATCATCGCCCCGAGGATGCACATCGGTGCAGAAGTTGGGCTCATCACCCATACAATCATTGACCTGGGAAAAACGTCCAGTCGAATAGAGGCTAGTCGTCAGTGAAAGCATACTACGTGCGACGTAACGACTACCTATCGTACATCACGTATGTTAGCGATAGACGCTGGTCTGTGCCATATATGCATGATTAGTTAAACCATTATTAGTCCAATTACAATCAGTCAGCTTTAAATAAGCTCAAGGTCACTACAGGGGCTCGTCACCAGCGTAGGCTGACAGTTCAGGCATACGTCCTATGCCACCATCCCCGGCTCATAAGACTACCATCTTATGATGTTTAATGAAAATCTGTCGACTAGTGGCTAATCATATTACAATATATGGGGCTTATCATTGCATGGTTATATAGAAATGGTACATTAAGCCACATAGGGAAAATACCAAAACTGGGCCACATAGGAAAAATATTAAAACTGAGCCACACAGGGCAAATGTCAAAACTAAGCCACATAGGGCAAATTTTAAAACTAAGCCGCATAGGGCGATTATTAAAATCATGCGATAAAGACCATCCTTGAAAACCACTTAACACAACAACTCATGGATAGTAGGCCCACATCAATGATCCATCTAAACCACCATTCAATAACCAGTAGATCGAAGGTCCATTACAATCACCATCAATCGAGTTACATCCCATGTATGGGTGTACATTTATAAGTAGGGATTTCCCACTAATGTATCAGTTTAAATCCTAGAAGCAATCCACAAGTAATCCAAGAGCATGAATTAAATATACAAGATAAATATTAAGCATGTGATATAACAAATCAATTCCAACAATTAACACATGTGGTTATTGGAGATATCATTTGTAAATTAAAATAAAACTATAACTTAAGTTAATGGGAAAATGGAAAGCTCGGGGGGAAGAATCATCACCTTATACTTTGAATCGCCAACTGATGTTGTTAGGAAGCGCATGCACCCTTAGAACTAAATCCTACTATGGATTGTAAAGTTTTACGTGAGATCAGGTTTCTACAAGGTATTTATGGTCAAGATTAATATAACCTGGGGTTTGGATTACTTATTTTTAGGGTTTTAATGTAGAACTTAGGGTTTTATCCTAGAGTTTAGATCTAGAAGTAGAACTATAATGTATGTATAACTTAAATATAATAATAATATGGTTAGTTATAATTCAACGTTAATGATATAATTAGTATTTGTGACCATGGTAGTAATCAGTATTACAATTCTAATAGTATAATCTATTATTAAAGATAATATCTTCAAGTGATGGATACCATGTTAATATCACTAATGGTAATTTCATTTATAGTAACTAATATTAGCATAACATGTTAGTAGTAATCATTATGATGATAATTAGTATTATGATCTACTACTATGATCATAAAGTACTACGATTTAATAGTTAGAATTTGTCCATAATAACCAGTTTAGCATAAATGACCTACAATTCATCCTAAGGTTAGGATTTGGAAAAAAGACAAGCTTCATAGGCACAATATCTAATTAATAATCAAATTAAAATTTCAACACAAGAGGTTAGAGAGTTTATACCTTAAGGGAAGTTGGATGCGGCCCAACCAATGAGCTAGTGGCCTAGCTCGGTTCTAAACCAAGTTAACTCAGCTGTCACATTTCTTCTCTCCTTCACCCTCTTCTTTCTTTCTTCCTTTCTCATTTATTATTTTTTCTTTCTTACCCCCTGCCCTATTCAGCAAGGTTGCTGGACTGAAATGACCCACAACTTCAATCAACGACTCAGTCGAGTCAACTCAACCCTGAGTCGACCCACTTAAACGCTCTCTCTCTCTCTCTCTCTCTCTCTCTCTCTCTCTCTCTCTCTCTCCTACTTCCCTTCTTTCTCTCTTCTTCTCTACCCCACCAACTAGACCTAGGCTAGGGCCACGTCTAACTCGACCCAACGGACTTAATGAGTCAGCCAACAACTCAGCCCCTAACTCACTTCCCCTGCCTTATCTTCGTCTTCTACTGATTTCCTTCCATTCTACTCATTCTTCTTATTATATTTTTTAAAAAATTCGTAGAGAGGTTGGAGGTGCCTGGAAGTGGCTCAGCCAAGCCCAAAACTCGGCCTGACTCAGTCCCAACTTAGCTCGGATTGGCTCGAGTTGGTGTAGCAACGCACCACTCAAATTCTCTCTCCCTTTCTATCCTATACTCTTTCTTCTCTCTCACTCTCTCCCTCGTTTCTCTCCTTGCAGGACCAGACGACGTTTAGGCTCGACCAGACCGTGCCCAACTCGATCCAGACCTAGCCCAGGCCCGAGAATAGTTTGGTGCGTTAATGGACGGGGACAAGAGTGAGGATAGCGTCCTTAATCACTTTCTCTCTCTCTCTCATTTTCTTTCTTATACCTTCTTTCTTCCTACTTACATACGATCCAACGGGCCACACCTTGATGGTTTCTAATTCAGAATCTGCTGCTCCACAAACACTAGCAAAGGTGCACGTCTGACATGGAAGATGGTCAGTCGATCATGGCATCTTCGAATCCATGGCTCCTTTGATTTCCTCAATTCTGGGTGGTTTGGCTCAGTCCTTGGGAGCTTGGGGAAACCTCAAATCGAAGCTCTAGTCAGATTTAATCGATGGGTTTGATCTTGGAAGAAACAACTGATTTTTTTCTAGTGCGGCTGCCAAAAAAGGAGGAGGCGCCCCTGTTCCTTCATCTCTACGCTTCTTATGCTCGCGCTCATCCTTTCAAAGCCGTCAGATTATCAATAAGTGGTTCAGATTCTCTCTGGCTGAAACCATCTCCAAATACAGTGGGCAAATCCGAAACTAACCACGGTTTCATTTGGAAAACCCCTAAACAAGATAGATGGCTAGGATTTGCCAGACGAATGGCCAAGATCAAAGGATTTCCCCATTCATGCTGATTGCCAGCGTGTTACACGGAACATAGTTTCCATTTCTGGAAACATGGTTGTTCACAGTCCATAAATGACTGAATTTGTGCTCTCTTGAGTACACAACTTCATGTGAGACAACTCGAGTTTCATTCTAAATTGATGCATCTATAAGATGGGCGGATCAGATTAAGTGCCTGGGTCAGATGGTGGGCCACTGATGTAAGAAAATGGGATCAGTTCATTTGAAACGAACACTGGCGGGAGATGGTCCCTCTTTGGGAAACAATCGGGTCAGCCTACATTTGACCGGGCTGGCACCAGTGTATGTGCACGCCAGTGTGGGACCCATGGTGATGTTTGAGGGGAATCCACTCCGTTCATTCATTCTGGGAGGCCCTAATCAGGTCCTTTGACCGGAATTTAGGCAAATCCAGATCCTAGGTGGGCCATGCTAACTGAATTAAGGCCTTTGGGTGATGATTTTATTGATCCGACGGTCAAATTGATCCCAATCTGACCATCAATGGTCAGAAAGTTCTAATGGACCTTTTGTATGTCCTACCATCCACATAACGATATTAATTTTATTTTATTTCATTATTACTACATATATATATATATATATATATATATATATATATATATATATATATATATATATATATATATATATATATATATATATATATATATATATATATATATATATATATATATATATATATATTATCGTGTCGTGGTCCGACTTCATTTGGACCATTCACTTCATGCTCCTATATTATTAAATATTTAAGTATTATTATTATTATTGTATGTACATTGTTATTTATTCATCTTTTTTATTTTACCTACATGAAAGATGTGGGGCTGCTCGTTATGTGCCTTTTAGCTACAAACACTAATATTGGGGTATTAAAGTGAGCCACCACATGAGTTCCTAATTTACCAAGTTACTGTTTATTTAAGCAGTCCAACGATTGGGTTGACGAAAATTTAATTGTCAATAGTCCTTAGGATCCTAAAGAACCCCTTTAGGTGAGGCCTAAGAGTTGAATATGAATCCAGACGATCCGATCTGCATTTTTTAAGGATGGATTGTACAATGGAAGGTTGTAGACCTGATAAACGGTTTTAATGGGTCTAACAAAGTGATTGAGATCCTAAAATAGGTGCTCTAAAGATATGAAGGGCTAATTTGAAAATTGATCGGATGGATGGCTTGTTATAAGGATGAATGTTGTACAAGATGATTGAGATGAATACATTGAGAATTGTCAGATCTTGATGGGTAGGGATAACTACGTGTGTTTCCACACACATGTAACAGATTTAGACTTCCCTGGACCCGTGTACTGAAAAGTACTAGGTGTTACAACTTTGGGGTTGGAAGAGAGATAGGTGTCATGCCTTGTTGGTAAGAGAGGGATGGGTTGTGTACTTGAGTTGTAATTGATTGATTAATGTGATGGGTTGTACAAATTCTCTCGAAATTCATAACATGCTGCGTTTCTCTTGAAATGAACACAGGCCCAGAACTCTTGGCTTGGGTATCACATCAGCGCATGAGACGCGACATTGGAATTGCGGCGACGACGCGGTCGCTGGGGTACAAGTTTCGAGTCGAACTGACTCAGATCTTTGGGATACGACTTAGGGTTGCGTACAATACCGATTACAAGTCACGGGTTGCTAGAATTCTACCAAGAGGACCGCGGGATCTTAAGGAACAGTACGGTCTACGATACGGGCCTTACTGTTCACTCCCCAAGTGCAGGGTTGTGATGTACTAATAACTCGGTAAGATCGAGGTCGAATCCCAAGGGACTGAAACTTGTACGTTATCTAAAACTAACTAGAACAAGAACTAGGCTAAGATGAAATCTAAACTGAGTGTAATTTGAGGAATAATGGTGAAAATAGTAATCTAAAATTTATATAAATCAGAGGAAAGGAAACTAGGGATTCAGAGGATCCACTTGTAGAGATCAGAGAGATCTTATGCCTGCTTCAAAAATCATAAAAATTACTGAACTGCCATTGATCTAGTTTTCAAAGAGATGAAAGGTATATGAATTAGAATGGATTCCATCACCAAACTATGCCTTAGAGACTATGGCAAACAACAGAATTAAACTAACTACCAACCAATCACATGTATGAAGGTTAAGAAGGGTACCGTCATCCAACCATGCCCAGGAGACTATAGTGAACAACAGGGCTTCCTGACATCATAAACATAAAAGAGAAAAGAAAATATTCGAAGTCATCGCAGACCCATTGTAATTTCAGTCACAACAGACCATTAAAGACCAAAAATATTTCCATTAAAATCAAACTAAACCCAACTTCAATTCAAAAATTAGAATTAAATTAAAAGCATATAATCTCTCATCTCACTACAAGCTTCACCTCCTAGCCCTAGCTAGGAGGATTTAGCCTGCCATGGATGAATCACTAACTCTTAAAGAAAACAAATAACAAATAGAACAAGAAAAAAAAATCTAAACTACTCCCTGTCTTTCTCTCTCCCTCTGATCCACGTCCAGCCCTTGGAATTCCCGTCCAAGCTTTCCCACTCCACCTTCTTTTCTTTCCCTATCTCTCTCACTGTTTTATAGGCAAGTAGGGTCGGTTGCTGGCTGCGTAGCCCATATGCAACAAAAACACAACCTATTTTCGTGTGCGAGAAACCGCAACTCAGTTTGCATTTTTGACTGTGAAAGAACCCGCTTGATCAACAAAAACCTATTATGCCTTCTTGGTGGTGGTTCATTCCACCTTGGGCTTCATTTGAACGGTCCAGATCGAAGATCCAACTGCAATCATGTGCGTACAATGGCCCACAGTGACCGGACTTCTCAGAAGAAAAAAAACACATCCTGCGTAATCTTTTACACTGATGAAGTCGGTGGGCCCCCAAATCAGAGTTAAATGGAAAATCTAGTCGGACAACTGGATTCCTCTCGAAAATAAAGTCCGGAATGGTCAGTTTTGGACTGATTTCGGTGTGGCCCATAGATGTTTTCACTCTGTCGTCCGACCTACATTTAGACAATTGGAAATCGTTTCTCAATGCCTTCCGGGAATCTGCCACCTAGGCGATGGTCACAGGTCCCTTTGGAGTCTACTGGACAGCTTGGATCATCCATCTGACCACGATAGCATAACGGCCTACAGAAGTCGGGTGCGTCCGATCGTGCGTAAAGGGAGAATTCTTGCGCTGGAACACTTGGTGGGGCCCACTTCATTTGTCTTTCAAGAAATCTATGTCGTCCATTAGCTTCAGGGCGAAAAACCGTTCGGGAAGGCCAACACTGGGTTGATTTAGGTGTGGTCCACCAGAGATCTCACCCGACCGTTCGTCTGGTGTTTGAACGGTTAAAATCTCTCTCATGCTTCTTCTTGGAGATTTTTCACCTAGTTATAAGTCACGGCTCCCCTCCAGACATGATGAACGGTGCGGATTGACTATTTGCACAATGATGGTGGGCCACTGATGGATCAGCGGTCGCCATGAAAACAGAGACTCCGTTCTCTATTTGGAAACCGAGCGGGCGCGGTCAACACGCAGTCAAACTGACTGTTTAGGCTCTGTGTTATATGAGTGCACATGAATGTGTACTCTCTCACACACAAATGGGTCCCACTTTGATGTATGTAAGACATCCAATCCGTCCATCCTGTTTCTTGTATTTTTTAAACCATCGGGACCAAAACTGAGGTATATCCGGATATCCAGTGGGCCCCAATTCACTGTTTTATGGGCTGATTCAACAGTTGGACCACTTGCACAGCGATCCAATGGTTGATTTTTGACGTGTACGGTTAATTAATGGCATTCAGGCCATGTATGAATTTTGGAGATGAACGGATGGTGGGAACCATGTGATCTTGCATTCTGGATGCGTTTCAAGCCACTTAAGCTTCAGTTTCTTAGTTTTCTCGGATTTCTAACCATGTATATCCATCAATCTTGGTCCTCTGAAGTCCGTCCCTTGCCTTGGTGATCATCAGAACGTTAAATCCAAGCTTTTGACATCCTTTTTCAGTCAACTCTCCTAATCACACCCTGCAACAAAACACGATTAAAACCGAGCGTTAAACAGTATTATGCTCGTAAATTCAGGCAATAACTGGGGTCTAATATGCAATATTTGACCCTCAACACAACCCCCAATCAGCATTTTGCTAGTCCCGAGCAAAATACGCGAAAAATAAGTTGAGACTTATATGAAAATTTCTGTAAAGCCGAATGATTTTTGAGAAATAATCCAGGCATTAGAATTCTACGATTCATGAATGTTGGGCATTACATGCTCTTGGACTCAAGCGCACAGTAAACTTCCTAATGAAGTTCAAAGTATTAATCCATAAATCAGACAAATTCTGAACATTATGATCCATGAGTGTATAGTGGAATCTCAGCTAATCACATTAAGATTGAATTTGTTATTTCAGGATCTCATTGGTAACCAGCAAGAGAATTCATGATAACCAAAACTTACCTCACAGAGTTATTTATTTATTTTATTAACAGTAATGCCAAGAAGGGGAATCAAATCCTTACCTATAGGGAGCAAACCTATGGTGAAGACCGTACACCTAACTCTTTTTAGATATCATTCAAGAGGCATTAAATCTACACCTATAGGGAGCAAACCTTTGGTGAAGATTATTCGCTCAAATCTTTCCAAAGACATTTTTTTTTTCATATCGATCTTGTTAGGCAAATGTTTCAGGCTAGTTCCTTTTATACTGAATTATTACCAAGATAACCTTTCAATATCGAACTGAAACCTTGATGTGAAAGCGAGATGTGACATGTGAAATCATGACGCGATCAAAGTTTAAAACTTCTAATCATGGCTTAATGATTCAAACTTAACTGTGAAGTCTAACAGATACTGAATCCAAGACTCATAAATTATCAACATCACGAATCTTGAAAATCTAAATTAGGGATATCTATCAAAATTACTTCGAATTCGCAGGAATTTTCAGAAAAATTTTAAAAATTTTCACAATTTTTGCCCAAGACCAAGAAAACACTGATTAGATTTTCTTATCTCCCACCCCCAACCAAAAATCCACATTGTCCTCAATGTAAAAGATATAAACATGCAATGCACATGAGGCAACGAAAGTAAATGAGAAGTAATGGGAAGATAGTACCTGGATAACGTATCAGGAGAGATTTTTCAAGAGATCACAATATGGAAGCTGGTCAGCCAAGAGAGAAAATAAAACAAAAATAACAATGAATAAAATCCTACCTATACCACTTTCGCAGGTGCTCTCGATTGCATTTAGCGTATGCAACAAGCCTTTAAACCCCTAGGTTACCCCTAGTGGACGAGTTGTAGTCTCGTGAGGGTTTGCAGTAATGTTACCCACAAACATTGAACTATCTAACTAAAAAATGAAATGGAATAAAATGACTGGGTTGCCTCCCAGGAGCGCTAAATTTACCGTCTTCAGCCAGACAAATAAAGCAACTACCCTTGTCCTATGAAAGCGATAAACCTACCTATACCTCCATCAGACTAGGAGATCAGTCCTGGTAAACAGGAGTAATCAGAGGCATGGACGTGTCCTCTGAATCAAATGCCTCGACAAATGGCTTTAATCGATGTCCATTGACTTTAAACTCCTTGCCATTGTCGGGATCTCTTATCTCGACGGCCCCATGAGGATAAGCAGTGACAACAATGTAAGGGCCGGTCCAACGAGATCGAAGGTTACCCGGAAAGAGATGTAGTCGAGAGTCATACAAAAGGACTTTCTGACCTGGCGTGAATGATTTCCATAGAATATGTTGATCATGATACGCCTTCATCCTGTCCTTGTAAATTCTCGAGTTTTCGTACGCATCGTTCCGGATTTCTTCAAGTTCATTTATTTGAAGTTTGCATAACGAGCCAGCGTTGTCCAGATTGAAATTTAGATTTTTGATTGCCCAGTATGCTTTATGTTCCAATTCCACAGGCAAGTGACAAGCTTTCCCATATACAAGTCTAAAGGGAGATATTCCAATAGGAGTTTTGAAAGCAGTACGGTACGCCCATAAGGCATCGGTCAATCGGATTGACCAATCCTTACGGTTAGGGTTAACCGTTTTCTCCAGGATATGTTTGATCTCTCTATTAGAAATCTCAGCTTGTCCACTTGTCTGTGGATGGTATAGGGTGCTCACCTTATGAGAGATACCGTATTTCTTCATTAAACTCTCAAATGGTCTATTACAAAAGTGTGAGCCCCCGTCACTAATGATGGCTCGAGGCGTTCCGAACCGCGACAGGATATTTTCTTTCAAAAATTTAATGACCGTGCGATGGTCATTTTTACGGCACGGAATTGCTTCGACCCATTTAGTGACATAGTCTACGGCGAGCAAAATATATAAATTTCTAAATGATTGGGGGAATGGTCCCATGAAATCAATGCCCCAACAATCAAATGCTTCAATGATAAGGATGGGATTTAAAGGCATCATATTTCGATGTGACAATGCTCCTAATTTTTGACAACGTTCACAAGCTTTGCAAAACTCATGAGTGTCCCTGAACATAGTGGGCCAGTAAAAGCCACACTGTAGAATCTTGGTCGTGGTCTTTTTAGCAGAAAAGTGACCACCACAGGCCTGTGAGTGACAGAAGGAGATGACACTCTGATGCTCATCGTCTGGCACACATCTCCTTAAGATTTGGTCTGGGCAATATTTAAACAAATATGGATCATCCCAAAAAAAGTTACGCACCTTGGTAAAGAATTTCTTCTTATCTTGTGACGTCCAGTGTGTCGGTATGGCACCTGTAGCAAGATAATTAGCAATATCAGCGAACCAAGGTGAATGAGAGACTCTAAACAGTTATTCATCAGGGAACATGTCATTGATATGGGTCGCCTCAAGGGAATCAGAGGTATTAAGGCGAGAAAGATGATCGGCCACTACATTTTCTACTCCCTTTTTGTCTTTAATTTTCAAATCGAATTCTTAGAGTAGAAGGATCCATCGTATCAGGCGGGGCTTAGAATCATTCTTAGAAAGAAGATACTTAAGTGTCGCATGGTCTGTGTAGATGATAATCTTGGATCCGATCAGGTAGGATCTAAATTTGTCCAAAGAGAACACTACGGCTAAGAGTTCCTTTTCCGTAGTCGAATAGTTCACTTGGGCAGGATTTAGAGTTCTACTTGCGTAGTGAATGACGTAAGGCCGCTTATCTTTTCTTTGGCCTAGAACCGCTCCAAGAGCATAATCAAAGGCATCGCACATAAGTTCAAAAGGAAGACTCCAGTCGGGTGGCTGCATGATCGGTGCAGTGGTTAACATACCCTTAAGCTTAGTGAAAGCTTCTTGGCACTGCTCAGTCCACTCGTATGGTGCATCCTTTTGAAGAAGATTACATAAAGGACGAGAGAGGAGACTAAAGTCCTTTATGAATCGTCTGTAAAACCCTGCATGTCCCAAGAAAGATCGCATGTCTCTGATGTTCTTGGGTGTAGGTAGGTTAGAGATAAGATCGATTTTTGCCTTATCTACCTCGATTCCTTTGGACGAGATGATATGTCCAAGGACAATTCCCTTTTGAACCATAAAATGGCACTTCTCCGAGTTAAGTACCAAATTTTTTTCTTCACATCTTTTCAGCACACATTTAAGACTTGCTAAGCACTCGCTGAAAGATGAACCAAAAATAGAGAAATCGTCCATGAAGACCTCTAAATATTTTTTCACTATGTCAGAAAAGATACTCATCATGCATCGCTGAAAGGTGACAAGGGCATTACATAACCCGAATGGCATCCTTCTGTAAGCAAAGGTGTCATAGGGACATGTAAATGTGGTCTTTTCCTGATCTTCAGAGGCGATTTCAATATGATTATAACCTGAATACCCGTCAAGGAAACAGTAATAGGAATGACTAGCTAACCTTTTCAAGATCTGATCTATAAAGGGCAAAGGAAAGTGGTCCTTCTGAGTGACGGTATTCAGCTTCCTGTAGTCAATGCACATTCTCCAACCAGTAGTAATTCTGGTCGGCACGAGTTCATTATTAGCATTGGCTACGATAGTGATCCCGGACTTCTTAGGAACCACCTGAGTTGGACTCACCCATTGACTATCGGATATGGGGTATATGATCCCCACTTCCAATAGTTTGAGAACCTCGGCCTTAACCACTTCCTTCATGTTTAGATTTAGTCTACGTTGTGATTGCCGAACAGCCTTTGCATTATCCTCAAGATATATGCGGTGAGTACAAATCGATGGGTTAATTCCCTTGAGGTCCGCTATCGTCCATCCAAGAGCTCCCTTATGCTCAATGAGAGTAGATATGAGCATACTCTCTTGTTCTTTCTCCAGGTGGGCAGAGATCACCACCGGATATGTCTCATCTTGACCTAAATAGATATATTTTAAATCAGAGGGCAAAGGTTTTAGGTCAAGCTTCGGTGGCTTAAGGTTAGACGGTAGAGGCACCACATCAGTTTGGGGCAACTCTTCAATTTGTGGCCTCCACCGGTTAACTTCAAGTACCGGTGCAGTATCAAGCATAGCACACGTCTCCCTAATTATATCATCATCAAGATTATGGGAGTGGGCCAGGCACGTCTCTAGAGGATCAGAGGATAAGGTGAGAGGTGTTCTATCTTCCACAAAAGAATCAATCATGTTAACATCGTGAAAATCGTCATCATCCTCTGAGTTGCTGCCGTTATTGAAAAAGATATTTGATTCCAATGTCAAATTTCCAAAAGACATAGTCATAACACCATTCCTACAATTGATAATTGCATTTGAAGTGGACAGGAGTGGACAGGAATGGGCGACCAAGGATGACGGGAATCTGAGTGCTCGTGTCATTGATGGGTTCGGTGTCCAAGATGATAAAATCAACAGGGTAGTAGAATCTATCAACCTGGACCAACACATCCTCGATGATCCCTCTTGGTACACGAACAGAACGATCAGCAAGTTGTAGTATGCTTCGAGTGGGTTTTAATTCACCCAAACCTAACTGTTGGTATACCGAGTAGGGAATCAGATTGACACTCGCTCCTAAGTCAAGAAGTGCATATTCAATTCGATAGTTCCCGATTACACATGATATGGTTGGGCAACCGGGATCTTTAAATTTTTGCGGCACATCTTGTTTCAGGATGGCACTCACTTTCTCAGTCAAGGAGATCTTCTTTTGAACACTTTTCCATCGTTTGGTAGTGCATAAGTCCTTTAGAAATTTAGCATATAAAGGAATCTGTTTTACAACGTCAAGCAAAGGAATGTTGACTTTCACTTGTTTCAACACCTCTAGGATATCCTGAGAGTTAGAGAGACGTTTTGGTTCAACCAACGTCTGAATTTAAATTGAGGGCTGAGTGTTGAGGGTCCTAGGTTAAGAACTTGCAGAATAAACAAAAGGGAACCTGCAGAATAAAAGGGAAAGATGGAAAGTAAAAGAAGTAGAAATCTAGAAAGTAAAAGGGAAAGATGGAAAGAAGTTACCAAATTTGAAGTCCTAGGTTAAGAACCTGCAGAATAAACAAAACAAGTTAGTTTCTAAGAATAGAAAGTTCTAATTAAAAGTAAACTAATTTCTAAAGAAAAGAAGAAATTCCAAAGAAAGAGAATTTAGAAAGAACTTACTAAATTAGAAGTTTCCTACAAAACAGAAAAAAAATTAGGTTAGTTCTAAAAATCAGATAGAATGAAGAATAGCAAGTTTCTAACATTAGAAAAATTTCTAACAGGGAAAATAACTACTTCTAAACCTAGAATTAAAAATTCTAAAGAAAATCTAATCTTAAACTAATCCCAAAACTAATTAATTTCAGAAAAACGTAGCCGACAGTCCCCGGCAACGGCGCCAAAAACTTGTTCACTCCCCAAGTGCAGGGTTGTGATGTACTAATAACTCGGTAAGACCGAGGTCGAATCCCAAGGGACTGAAACTTGTACGTTATCTAAAACTAACTAGAACTAGAACTAGGCTAAGATAAAATCTAAACTGAGTATAATTTAAGGAATAATGGTAAAAATAGTAATCTAAAATTTATAGAAATCAGAGGAAAGAAAACTAGGGATTCAGAGGATCCACTTGTAGAGATCAGAGAGATCTTATGCCTGCTTCAAAAATCATGAAAATTACTGAACTGCCGTTGATCTAGTTTTCAAAGAGATGAAAGGTATATGAATTAGAATGGATTCCATCACCAAACCATGCCTTAGAGACTATGGCATTCTGGATGTGATCTTGCATTCTGGATGCGTTTCAAGTCACTTAAGCTTCAGTTTCTTAGTTTTCTCAGATTTCTGACCGTGTATATCCATCAATCTTGGTCCTCTGAAGTTCGTCCCTTGCCTTGGTGATCATCAGAACGTTAAATCCAAGCTTTTGACATCCTTTTTCAGTCAACTCTCCTAATCATACCCTGCAACAAAACACGACTAAAACCGAGCATTAAACAGTATTATGCTCATAAATTCAGGCAATAACTGGGGTCTAATATGCAATATTTGACCCTCAACACTTACAAGTAAGACATCTAATGCTGAATGTTTTTATTATAAAGGAATTTTTAAAAATGTTCACAAATGTATTTATCGCTAAAGTCAAAGTGCGAAGCTTTAATTTTAGTAAAGAAATGAAATTCACCATAACTATACAAGTTAATAAATATATCATAAAGTTCAATATGATTATGCATAAAAAACTGCCCAAGTATGTTAAGTATGATCATCAATGAATGAAACATTATAATGAGATCCTTCTTTTAAAATAATAAGAGTGGGTTCCTAAATATCAATATCAACAAGATCAAACATAAAGGAGAAAATAGAGTCACCACGACTAAAAGTTAAAGCATGATTTTTGGAAAGTTTATAATCTATTTCATTATTAAAATTTTACAGAGAAAATGTACCAAGACTACCATGAAAGAATAAAAATTATAATCAAGAAGAAGAAACATGACTCAAACAATGGTGCTATAAAGATGGAAGGTAAAAAACAATTATAATATAGGTAGATGTGCAAGTTAAAGTATCCATGTGCAGATAGTTTAAAAAGTAAATGTCTCAAACTTTATGCCCAGTCCCATTCACCTTCTTGCCAATCCTACACACAAGAACTAGTAGGAGAGAAATCAATATTACAGTTAAAGCAGATTATTTAACTAATAGAATGTAAGTTTATGGTAAGGGAGAATATGGTAAACATCATATAAGTTTAATTTTTTACTGGTGATGGAGCCAACTTATAATAAATAAAAGGTTGACAATGGATTGGGGCAGAAGATTTGGCAAAATGTTGGGGATTGTACTACGGAATCATACAGAGATGGATCTAGGATAGCAATCCAAGAGCACCATGCAAACACAACAGAACACAAATTTAACGTGGAAAACCCATTCTGAAAAAAAACCACAGCACAAGCGACAAATGTTCATTATGAAAGAAGAAATTACAAAGAGAAAAGACTTATCCAATTGAAATAAGCTTAAATCTCACCCTTATTATACCCTTTGCAAACCCTAGAACCCTTTTAGAAACCATTTGAATACTTTTGAGTATTTTAGAAAGGCCTTAGGAACTCCTACTTATAGTTTAGGAAACCCTACTTTTGCGTCGACTTTGGAATAGACCATAAACCGCCTCAAATTTACGCAGTCCGCGTGTAGTCTGTGTAACCTTCGACTAGTCGAACTAGAGCTTGGGTTAGTTGAGGGTGTCTTTCGACTAGTCGAGCCAAATCTTGGGCTAGTCAAAGGGGCCCTTCGACTAGTTGAGGTTGTCCTTCGACTAGTCGAAGATCTTAAGAATTCCAAACTACATTGTTGTTGGACTTTGAACCGAACTTTCTCTAGGCTAGCCGAACTTTTCAAATTTATGACATTTGTTAACAACAATCTTCACCATGTCTTCAATCTTTAAATGTGTAGTTTCTTGCCCTCCTCTTATCTCTGTATTGCATCATAGCTTCAATCAATGCTTCTTATGCGCACTCCATCCTTCTTTTACACCATCGTCAAGCCAAAAAAGTTGTATAAAACTTAAACTTCTTTGTAGAAATGACTTTAGTGAGCATGTTTGCCAGATTCACGCTGGTGTGAATCTGCTCCAGTTTTATACCTCCTTCCTCAAGCACCTGTCGAATAAAATGGTAACGAACATCAATGTGTCTAGTACGTGAATGATAAATAGATTTTTTAGCCAAATTGATAGCGCTCACACTATCGTAATTAATCGGCACGGCCTCCTACTGAAGTCCTAACTGACTTATCATGCCTCTTAACCAAACACATTCCTTAAACGTTTCCATCACTACCATATATTCTGCTTCGTTCGTGGAAAAAGTCATCACAGACTAAAGCTTCGACATTTAACTAATTGTTCCATCCACTAGTACAAACGAGTAACCGAAAGTCGACTTTCTGAAATCCAAACTTACTACATAGTCTAAATCCATATAGCCTACCGACTTTGTCCATGTCTTCTCAAAAGTTAAGATGTAGACTTTCGTACCTCGAATGTATCAAAGTAGCCATTTCACTGCTTTCCAATGTTGCTTTTCGTGGTTTGACATGTATCTTTTCACAATACCGACTGCTTGTGACATATCTGGTCTCATACAGACCATGACATACATTAAACTGACAACCATATCCGAATAAGACACATGAGACATAATATGTTTTTCCTTAATCGATTTAGGACATTGTTCTGAGGAAAGCTTGAAGTGATCTGTGTGGGGAACGCTCACCGGCTTTGCCTGGTTCATCCCATACTTGATTGGTACCTTTTTCAGGTATACTATCTGTGATAACCAAAGCCCACTCCTCTTCCTATCTCGAGAAATTTTTATGTCGAGAACCCTCTTTGCAGCACTTAGATCTTTCATCTCGAATGTCCTTGATAATTGAGTCTTCAGTATGTTGATTTCAAATATTTCATGATAAGTGTCAACATATCATCAATATACAATACTAGAATGATGAATTTGTCATTACTCAGTGTGTTGTAATAGACACGGTGATCGTATTCACTCCGAGTAAATTTCTGACTCAACATGAAAGAAACAAATTTTTATTACCACTACCTAGGTAACTGTTTCAGGTCATACAATGACCTCATTAACCTGTAAACTTTTTTCTCTGCCCCTTTAACTACGTAGCCCTCTGGTTGTTTCATGTAAATCTTCTCTTCTAACTTTCCATGTAGGAATGTAGTCATAACATCCATCTGTTCCATCTCGAGATCGTATTCGGCAACAGCGCCAACACAAATTGGATAGATACTTGCTTAACCACTGGCACGAATATCTTTATGAAGTCGATTCTTTCTCTCTAAGCATAATAATTCGCTACCAGTCTCGCTTTGTATATATCCTGTTTCTTTTTGAATAACCACTTGCATCCGATTACTTTTTTCCCCACTAGAAGCTCCACCAGCTTCAATGTGTGGTTTTTGTGCAACGAGTCTATCTCATCATCCATAGTCACCTTCCATTTTTCTACATCGGGCTCATCAAGAGCCTCCTAAATAATTGGCAGGTCCCCCTCATCTGTAATGTAGACATATGCAATATTAAAGTCGTCTCTGTATCTTGTCAGTAACCTGCGATCACGTAATGGGTTCCTTTTCACAAGCGGTTGCTCCACCTACTCATGTACCTCTGTCTGCACATCTGTCCCTACCTAAGTATCATCTATGTCAATCTGGATGCCTACGATCAACCCTTCTAGTTCCTCCTACTCCTTTAATCATTCTTGAGGAATAAGAAAATTTCATCGAATCTGACATCATGGCTAATGTGACCTTACATGTGACATTGTCGAATAACCCGTAACCTTTCACACCTACACCATAGCCAACAAAAATGTACTTTTTTGCTCTATGGTTTAGCTTATCTCTTTCAACTGACGATACATGAGAGTAAGTGTCACAACTAAATATGCGTAAATCTAAGTAGTCTAGCTTATGACCATCCATACTTCCTCTGAGATTTTACATTCAATTGTCGTTAACGGGGACTGGTTCACCAAATAACAAACAGTGTTAACAATCTCTGTTTATAGTTCCTTTACCCAACATAACATTACTTAACATGCATCTGACCCTCTCTAAGAGAGTTTGATTCATTTGCTCAGTCACACCTTTTTATACGAGTGTGTGGCGTAATTTGTTGTGCCTAATGATCCCTTTATCTTTGTAATATTCATTAAATTCAATGGAAGTAAATTCTCCACCATTATTAGTCCTTAAAACCTTCATTTTTTACCCTAATTATTTTTTCACCATTATCTTTTATTATTTGAATATGGTGAAAACTTCGAATTTATGTTTCATGAAGTAAACCCAAACTTTTCTCGAGTAGTCGTAAATGAATGAAACAAACCATGATAACTACCAATGAAAACTTCTGGCGAAAGCTCCCATAGTCAGAGTGCACATAATCAAGTACTCCCACACATACATATTTTTTAGATTTAAAAGATAATCTAGACTATTTACCATATATAAATTCTTAAAAGATGAAATCAAACAGCGACCAGATAGTACCTTCATGCCCGCTCGTTCATGTGGCCCAGAAGAGCATTTCACTTACGTGGAGATGTGGAATCTATAACAGCTATTTCCACTCCATCTGTTGAAGTGCTTCCAATCAACCTGTAAAGGTTTTCATACCTTCATGCTCTCATAACCTCGAGTGTCCCTTTTGAAACTTTAAGGACACCATCAATACCAATGAACTTGTACCCTATAGCCTCGAGTGCACTAAGAGAAATCAAAATTTTTTTCATATTAAGAGTGTGCCTAACATCAGTCAAGGTACGCTTCATCCAATCAAACATCTTATTGCTCACTGTACTAATAGCCACAACATTACAGGCATTGTTATTGTCCATAAAGACTTATCCACCATTGCATTCCTCACAACTGGTAAACCAACTCCGATGAGGAGTTATGAGATATGATGCTCCTGTGTTAAGGATCCACTCATCTTTACGATTTTCATGCAAGTGTCTGACCATAGACACAAACAAAACATAAGCTCCACTTGTTTCTTCATCAAATGTGACAACATTGGCCTCCCTAGAAGAAGCCGCTAAATTTTCTTTTTTCGCTTTAGGATTTATGCAATCCTTCTTCATATGTCCAGTCATACCACTATAGATTCAAGTGTAGGCAATTTTTAAATAATTTTTTCACATATATATCCTCTAACTTCGCTCATAAACTAGCCGCAATTTTCTCCCTTAAAACATTATAGGGAACCTTATTTGTGAGACATAAACGAATGAAAGATAAAGCATTCATATCAAGAGTATTCCAATCTTCGTTATTCATTGTCGATTTTCGATCCTCAAGAGCCTTAGCTTCACCTTACTTAGTTAATAGACTAATTATCTTAATCTTCCATAACTCAAAATTATTTTTGCTTGAGTACTTCTCAATATCAAACTTAGAGTTTTTCATTTATGTTAATCCTATAGATCCAAATCTGTGCCCCAACGATAGCTGTCATGCCCCAAACTCGAAAATCAAGCTAACAAAATTTTTGATCGCCGAATCCGGCGCTGACAGCCTCTATAGTATCCCGCTCTCGGCTTCTGACACCCATATGCCAGATTCCAATCTTGGGGTCATACAAGGAGGATTTTCAATTTGAATTTTTTTTAACAGTTAATCTGTTTAGGTAATAACACTTTTGCTCATAGTATCAATACATATTGAAGAGACGAACCTGTTCAACATATCACACATAATATGGTGCACCAGTTCAACGGTAATGAAGAAAATAATAGAAAACTCCAACAACTCTTGTACGCATCATAAAAAAGTATAAGTCATACATATGAGCAAACCACAACTCGTAAGTCTACTGCGTGCCGAGAGTAAAACACCTTTTATCAGGGCACTCGCATAAAGACATCCAAAACAACCATATGTATGTTATCAACCAATCATGTTATCATAAGTGAGTAGGTTATCAATCAAGCATGTCGTATAATTATACAGGTTATCATGAACATGACATCAATAATAGGCATGTCACTCAACAAGCGACTAAGAATCATTAAAATAGTCAATCATCATGAACAAGATAATCAAATTTCATTTTCTACTATATGACATATGATAGAAGGGCAATCGCAAAGCTGGTGTGTGGAGTCGAGATGATAGTATTTGATATTACAAGTTGTGGTGTCTATCACAAGGGACTTTTATCCAAACCAGACCCATACCTAAATTTAGATAGGTAGACTCAATGTGGTAAACTCCTGATCTCAGGTTGATCACGTACCTAACTGAAATCGTGGCCATAGTGAAAGTTCACATAATGATTTAGTTGCCCAGCACTAGCTCGAGTGGATAGTGAATTAATGAATGAATGAGTTAGATGTTGAGTACGTAACTCCTACTCAATAAGTCCACATATAACCACCACAACACTTTCGATGTAAGAAAAGATTTTGCCCCACTGTATGCACAGTAGCCTGCCAACCACTTGTAACTTACCCAGGCCCTTAGACCCCGCCCACATCAGCGTCCACTCACATGTGCCCGCCCACGTGTGCAACAGTGACAGGACGTCACAATATCAGTACCATACATCTCTAGGATATCACCAAGGTCTAGTACAATGCTGTCAGCCATACCAAGGTTATGCAGTGCAAGGCGTATGTGGCCAATGTCATATGCATATGCAATAAAAAGTATTCAAGTCCTCATTAAGATCCACATATCAGTATAGTTCATCTCTGGAATATCACCAGGGTCTAGTACACTCAACACCAGCTTGCCGCCCCATCTAAGCACTCAACTGGGTAAGTGGAAGAGACCTCACTATTCGCTTGCCGATATCGGGCCCGACTCATCGATAGAGGACCCATTCTTTAGGCTGGGTCAGACTCAGCCTAGTCATTGCCTCCTCACTCTGGCGGGTAAGGCTACACCCTCTTCCAACCGATCACAACACAGTGGGAGACACAGCCTACTAATGTATATCCCTCATGAGGTCATATATCAACTCGATCTCGACGTTGGAGCATCCTCTAGTACCATAAGGGTTTAAAAATTTCCACCCTAGGACATCTATGGCACCGCCGTGCTAGAACAAGTATTTTCAGTATCTAATCTTATCATCCATGTTATGCCTGCGGAGGCTACGGCCCTGATGTCGCTAGGGCATACAGCAATTGAATCATATAATGCAAGGCGCATGAATCACACTATCCAATCATACATCAATCTTGCGCGTACAGTGCACTCATGTAGGACGACTCCATCTCTCAGGGAGTCCCATAAACAACCACCCCAATGACATATGTTATGATCAATCACTCCTCATAATAAGCATGCAAATAATGCATATGGGCATGTATCATGATGTTATACTACGCATATTCTCAGTTTGTCCTACTAGATTACGTACACTAGCATGACTATCATATATAAATAATAATCTGCCTAAACACAAGAATAGTCAATGTGACGTAAGGATCCATATATTTGTCTTCAATAGCACACTAAGGCCCTATGCCTCTTATGAATACTTAACAAATGGCCATCAGGGCTCATATAACACACACATACATAAGGTGCATAAGTTATGGTGGTACACAAGTTTTAACATGTATCATCATTATCATAGAAATTATTCAACATCAAATTTATCCTCATAACATGTATCATGCAATCATGTGTAGAGTACATAACATATAGGGATTCACATGCATCGCCAATATCATGGCCATCATCCATCACTATCATACATGCCCTAGGCATTAGTTGTCTGTCATGCATGAGGTTATCCTTATGTCCACCAACATTATTTATTTATCATCATCCATACATCAAGCAAAACATAGTTATCTTGTCCACAATATCATCACGACAATCAATACGTGCATTATTATCACTTGGATATCAAGCATGGTAGTCAACTAGCAGGTTTTGTCATTATGCATATAAATATATAATATCAACATCATTACCATGAGGATCATTTTCACTTCATGATTAACATAAGAAATGTCATAAGTAACACAAATAATTATTCATCCATCATCAATGCATATGTCATAATTCACCATCCATTAAATCATATCTATCATTTCAACCAACAACTTATAATCATCATTATCACGTTACCATACATGCATCATCATCTCACCCATCACTAGGTGCGTCCTACCTAGTGTGACTTCTACACTGGACTTGAACTACATGCAGGGCATGGGGTCATATAGGTCAAGTGTGAGTCCCACTTGGTGAACCAATAGGCTAACCAAAGGGCATAAATGTCCAACCATAATGCTTTTAATGGTGTGGATCTAGTTCCACAACTAAGTGGGCGTCACACATTCCACCAACTAGAAACAATGCACAATCTTAAACATAAAGGATAACATGCTAACATCTTTCATGTCATATATCATATTGGGCCTACTAGCCACATACACAACAAGCCAAAAAAATGCCCAACTATCCAGTTTATGCATTGTAAAATAGGTTTCTCTAAGTGTGGTCCACTTGACTAGAGCTAGTATGAAAGGCACGCTGCCCCAGTAGGCAATGGACCTGCCCAACAGGCTCAAGGAAGGTTACCATTGTGGGTTTCTCATTCCCCAACGATTTCTCTTAGTGTTAAGCCTGCTTGGGCCTTAGGGTTGCATCATTTAGATAGGTCTAAGGCCACCTATGTCTTAAGAAATCATTTGGACAACAAGATCTGTTCATTAAATATTTTACAAGTTATACAATACTCATTTACAAAACATGCTAGGTGGACCTCATTACATGAAAGGTAAGGCCCACATAAGATAGCCCATACTAGATGGCCCACTTAAGGTTTTTAAGCCCAACAATATCTAAGAGTTATTTTTCAAAGTTCAGACGCTGGATTAAATACTTTGGAAAGGTGGTGGACCCCACTGACATGGCCCCACATCAATTTTACATCAAATAGATTTTTACAGAAATATTATTTCTGGCCATCTTCAATTCAGATTTATGATCATGTGGGACCTACATATGGTGAAAGAAGGGATCCATCTATTAGCTCTATGTGTGGGCTTTAAAAAGTATAAGGCAAGCCTCATTGGTTGGGTGTTTACAATTTACGGTGATATCCCAAATATGGGTACTTGGAGGAAATGTGCAAAAAACACAGTGCAAAATTAGTTTTGACCCGATCTTGAGTATGTCCCATGATCACAAGGGACCACCTTTCAGTGTCCCATCAGGTGAACTTGGTTTTACTATATATGTACTTCAAAAACTATAAGTTGGGACCAACTGGTTGTGCACACGTAATATTTGGTACAGGGCTAAACATAGGTATTTTAATTTTCTGCACAGAATTTTCTATACAACTGTGCCTTGCCCCATATTGGGATCCATTCCCTGATCATGTGGGGTCTGATTTAGCCCGAGTAAAATATTATGTATCTATTCATTAGTATAGGTTAAATGTTTCAAGTGGTGGCCTACTCATATCTCCAACGTGTGGTCCACTATAGAGGGCCAAAGTTGGTATAAAATACAAATAATCAGATAGTTTTCAGTAATGGGGTCTGTCACAACTTATGGCCCAATTTTCAAACACTTAGGGAATCATTCCTAATAAAAAATTGTGACATCCCAGCTCACTTATATAAGGATTAAACATCCCCCAAAGTGAGACCCTTAACGACAGAGTGTGGGGCCCACTACAAGGTGTCAAAGAGGCCTACATGCAATACAGTTAAGTACTTGAAAATTTTCAATAAGCAAAAAGTGTAAAGGAAATGAAATAGATCCAATGGTAAGTGGGGCCCACATGCTAGCAAACCATAGATAAGAGATACAAAAATATACATGGGTTTCTAGATTGGATGAACTCATAAAATGCATAAATCACAAGTGATCCTACACCCAAGTGGGTCAATAAGAGGATAAATGTTATGTACAACACATATCCAACATACACATTTAGTAGCATATGAAATATATTGATTAAATCTCTATGATCAGATTCTCTTTTGGAAAATCTGATTTGATGGATGGTTTAGTAGTACATTATTTAGGCTGTATATAAATTTCCAACCACATAGAACCTTGGATCCATCTGGACTATACCAAATAATTTAAGATTTATCCTTACGAAAGTATCTGTCAGTTCAAAATTTCCTAAATTTTATCACGAAAGAATCTGATCATAAGAACTATACATATGATTATTTACTATCTCAAGTAAGTTAAGAGCAAACATCAAATACATCTAAAAGTTAGAATTATGGATATGGCCCACACAAGAATGGTCATAATAAGTTCTCAAATACATCGATTGTATAAGACCAAGATCTTAGCTGTCCAAACTCTGATTGAGGCTTATTATATACCATTGGAAAGATGGTTCGATTTTTCACGAATCCAACAGAACGTATATTTTTAATACATTCATTAAATGAGCTAAAAATGGGTCCATTTTAAGTAAATTGGAATCCTACATGTGCTGCTGAACAGCAGCCAAGTAAACTTGATGTTACGGATGATTGGACCGTTGGATGGCTACGAAATTTGGTCAAGAGTTATTCATATTGTGGTTTATATTATTCTCAAGTTTCAAATCTGATCTTAGCATGGTCAATTTTATATGATTTTTAGAACTTGCTGTCCAAATACAAAAAGAAAAAAAAAACGGATTACATGTGAAGGGTATGGATATGATGTTCATCATGGTGGACCATACTGACATGGGCCACTTTGCTGACCACTATAGCCATAAATATATGCACACAAGAACTCCACACCAGTGGGGCCCACACATATCAAAAAAATAAAAAGAGGAAGAAAGAGGATGATGAGGAGGATGGAAGGCGCGTATAAACTCACCTCAATAAGTGGATGTTGGATGATGATGTGTGGCCCACTCCCTCTTTGATTAATGGTGGGCTACACCTTGGCCCCACTCTCTCTTACTCTCTCTTAAAATCTCAGAATTTTCTAAGTATAGGAAAAGAATAAGTGCAAGAGAGCTCCTACTCTTATATAGAAAATTGGGGGTTGAGGTGGCAAGATGATGTAGCAAGTTTATGGGATCTTATTGATGTTAAAAGTGAGGTGGAAGGTGATGTATGGTGTGGGTAGTAGATGGATGAGGTGGATGGTGTTAAGCATGCATTGGCCAAGGTGGAAGAAATCTAGACATGCATTGACTAATGGATGGATAAGGGTTATAAATTGTAGGTGATGCATGGTGGATGATGAAGTGGAGTATTGCAATTGATTATTTGAAGTGATATGGCACAAATCAAGACATGCATTCGATGCATATGTAGGATGAGGTGGACATGAGTCATGATTAGTTTCTAAAGCATGGGGAGAAAGCTAATGATGAGTTTTGGGATAGAATCCAATTTTGTCTTATAGTATTTTTCTTATATGTGTTAGCTTCTTATTTTGTCATGTAACAATTTTCATATTTATTATTGTCATATTTATTGGTAATTTTCATGTTCTAAAAGTGAGCTTTAGGCCCACATGGGCTCAAGTCCAATCGGCCTAATATAATAAAGGTTGCTTTTATTACTCGATATATAATTTGGGCTTTACATTCGATGGGTCATATCTCACTAATAAAGCGTCGGATTGATGCGCGATTTTCACCGTTACGAATGTAACGACAGCGTGGTTCACATGATAGAGGTCTCAAGATCATCTAGTGTTGAGGGTCAAATATTGCATATTAGACCCCGATTATTTCCTGGATTTATGAACAAGATACTGTTTAATGGCTCGTTTAATCGTGTTTGTGATGCAGGGTGTCTTTATGAGCTTGAACTGAAAATGGGTGTTAAAAATATGGTTTTAGCGCTCAAGATGCACCAAGGCAAGTTACGGGACTCCAGGGGGCTAAGATCGACAGAATCACATGCCAGAGATCAGAGAAATTTCAGCCATTCACCGTCAGATGGCCTGAAATTGGTGTAGAATGCAAGATCACAATATTTCTTCCATCAGATTGACACGAAACTTCATACATGGCCTGGGGACCATAAATTAACCGTACACATAAAATTCGAGCCCTTGGATATTTGTAGAAGTAGCTCAAAAAACACATCAGCCCCTAATACCTTGATTTGGGGCCCACTCGCTATTTGGATACGCTTCAACTTTGGTTCACACGGTTAAAATGATATGGTCAAAAGGATGGACGGAACGGATTTCTCCAGAACACTGCGTGGACCCCACATAGGATTGGGCGTGCAATTAGTGCACGTGCACTCGCAATGCACCGTACCAGGAGAAGACGGGTCAGCAGATTGGTGTAGAATGCAAGATCACAATATTTCTGCCATCAGATTGACACGAAACTTCATACATGGCCTGGGGACCATAAATTAACCGTACACATAAAATTTGAGCCCTTGGATATTTGTAGAAGTAGCTCAACAAACACATCATCTCCTAATACCTTGATTTGGTGCCCACCTGCTATTTGGATATGCTTCAACTTTGGTTCACATGGTTAAAATGATATGGTGAAAAGGATGGACGGAACGGATTTCTCCAGAACACTGCCGTGGACCCCACACGGGATTGGGCGTGCAATCAGTGCACGTGCACTCGCAATGCACCTACCAGGAGAAGACGGGTCAGCAGCGCTGACCCGTCTCTTTACGAAAAAACGGACAGCGTCCTTCGCTGTTCGTCCATTTTTTGTGGTCGATAGTGGACCCCACACATGCCCCGTACGGATAATCCACACCGTCCATCTTATAGAGAGCTTCGAGAGCTACAAAACCATGCTGACCTTTTGCATCCATGTGTACACACGTGTGCGATACAGGTGCCACAAAAGGGCTGCCTTGTAGCGTTCAAATCTGATCTTTTAGTTATTTCTTCTCTGAGACATGCCAATGGACGTTCAAAACCACTCATGCTTGACTGAAATTTCATCCTGAATCCAATGGACAGGGTGGATTTTTCAGAAAATGCTTCTGTGGGGCCCACCGATCACAATAGCGAAATGGTACGAAAGGTTTCGTACATCCGCGAAAACTGACTTTTCCAGGCGGTTTTGGCCCACCATCTTTGATCATATGGCAGATCTGAACCGTCTATCATGTAGAGGACCCAATAAAGTCCTAAGGGACGGTGTTTCTTTAGAATTTAAGTGAGGAAAGTGGCGTGTTTCGAGGCACCGAACTTGGCTACGAAAAAGCTTTCAATGGGCATGCATAGCTTTCCAAATCCGATTTTCACTACTCCATCAGCTATATAAGGAGGTTTTGGACGTGGGGAGGGGGGATTCAGGTCTTGGGAGGAAGATCCTTGGCTTGGAGGGGAGAAACGTGGAGCAGTCCTGGTCGTGGAAGCTAAGCAGGAGAGAGAGTTGGTTTTTTTTTCCTTTTTGTTTTGATTTAATTTTATTTTATGGTTATCCTAATTATGATTATGTGGCGCTAAACCTCTTAGCTAGGGCTAAGAGGTGAAGCTTGTAGCATGATGGGAGACGTTTAATTATTCATTTTGTTTAATATTGAACTGATTTTGATTTAATTTTATTTTAGAAATATTTTTAGTTCTTAATGATCTGTTGTGACTGAAATTATAATGGGTCTGCGATGCTTTTAATATTTCTATTTTCTTTTCATATATATGATGTTAGGAAATCCTGTTGTTCACCATAGTCTCCTGGGCATGGTTGGATGTCGGTACCCTTCCTTACCTTCATACATGTGATGGGTTGGTAATTAGTTTAATTCTGTTATTTGCCATAGTCTTTTGGGCATGGTTTGGTGATGAAATCCATTCTAATTCATATACCTTTCATCTCTTTGAAAACTAGATCAACGGCAGTTTAGTAATTTCCATGATTTTTGATGCAAGCATAAGTTCTCCCTGATCTGTACAAGTGGATCCTCTGAATCCCTAGTTTCCTATCTCTGATTGCTTCCTAAGTTTTAGATTAATTATTCTACAAGTATTCCACCATTGCTAATTGATTTAGAATTCATCTTAGCCTAGTTCTAGTTCTAGTTAGTTTTAGATAACGTACAAGTTTCAGTCCCTTAGGATTCGACCTCGGTCTTACCGAGTTTATTACTACATCACAACCCTGCACTTGGGGAGTGAACAAGTTTTTTTGGCGCCGTTGCCGGGGACTGACGGCTATGTTTTTCTGAGATTAACTAGTTTTAGGATTAGTTTAAGATTAGGATTTCTAGTTTTAGATTTTTCTTTCTTATAACTAACTTTACTGTTTTGTAGGGTCCTTGATAAATCGTCTAAAGTGGTAACTTTGTCCGAATTTCTCTACTTTTTCTATTCTTTAGATTAGGTCGTATCTCTTAGATACTAACTATTTTATTTTATTTTTCAGGTTTTAACCTAGGAATCTCTAATCGGGTAACTTCTTTCTAACTTCTCCTCCTCTTACTTTCCACATTGTTGTAGAATTTTATTTTTTTTCTTCTATTTTCCTTAGGATTAAATTTCGATTAAGGGTTTCATTATGTATATGCATGAGTGGCAACGTCAGTATGCTGAGAAGAATAACTTATTTTAGGATGATGATAAGATAAATCAACTTATGTCTCAAAACTTTTCTGAAACTATCATTGAGAACCGATCAGAATATAAAGATCCACCGGCTAAGAAGTCCTTACATGATTATATGCAGGAGAATAATTACACCCCATGGATTAACAAAACAGTACGTGAGTGTTGGGGTTATCATAACTATGGTTGTGAGAATTATTATCACCCATCCGATAAAAAGAAAACACTGTATGATTATATCATGAGTGATAATAAGTATTACCAACCATCAAATTCTCCCACTTATGATTCGTATGACTATAACCAGTGGAAACATCAAAATTGAGAAAATGAACCAACAACATGTTATAATGATTATTCTCTTACATCCCCTACCTTTGAGATCCAACCAAAAATGATCCAAGAGGATTCATATCAGAGTGACATGGCCTATCTTGAGGAAATTCGAAACGCAGTGGAAACACTCATGTCGCGCCTTGAAAAGATAGAGGAGGCTTGCTCATCCCAACTACAACCCAATCCAGAAATACAATGCGAGGAAAGTGATCCGCACTCACTTTTGAAAGAATTTGGAATTTGGAATGAGGATTTGGATTCCGTTAATGAGCATATAGTTCAATTTCCCGAGGAGTCGATCTCGATGACTGTTTGAAAGAATGGTGAAGATACATGGGTGTCTTTTAAATACATTGATGATGACACAATTTCCTTACATGACACACAAGATTTCAATGATGAGGAAGAGGTTAGTTTATGCGAACCTCAACCCATGTTAGGTGCAGAATGTGAGGAAAGTGATCCCATCCCGAATGTGCACTGCACTGGACTAGACAATGATGCGTATTGGGATGATGGTCATGAATGTGCAGCCCAAATTCTCCCTAAATCAATCTCAAATCTGGTCCAGGTCAACGATCAAGACGTGCACGAAGTGATCGGTCAGGAAGATCTACTCCACTCATCTGACATGCCTAATTTAAATGTAGAGAATGAACCTCTTATAACCGACTCTTCTAACTCTTGTGAGACATGTTTAGACCACTCCCTTGAATTGAATGATGATATGATTCGGGAGGAGGAGTTGCCCGCTACGACTCTGGAATTTGAAACCACTCAGTTGAGGCCATCATCTGAGCTGCAAACAATTGAGAATTCAGCGCCTCAATTGAGTAATTTCAATGAACAGAGTGATCACATCAATGCTTCACTTACTGATTTTCAATCTATCTGTGCAGGACTGGAGCAAGAGAGCGTACCTCCATCCACTTTCAAGGATGATGGATTCTTTGCGCAGATCATCACAAGCCACAAAAACGAGTCACACTCATCTGAATTTCCCAACTCGTGGGATTGCTTGGCACACTTTGCGGTTTCAAACGATCCCATGTTAAAAGACAAAGTGGATACCTTGCGAGACAACATCTCGGTAGTCATTACTGACTGAACGAATCCTTATTCTGAAACCCTCTCTTCCCCTGATCCTAAACGTCTACTAGTAAAGGAAGAGGAGCTGAATCTAAAACTGAAGTTTGGAGCTTCGGAATATGTTGAGACTACATTACTTTTTAAGAAGTTTTCTAAACTTTATTTACTTGTAGTCTTTGATTCACCATGCAATACTAACGTTGAAACTTCTTCTGTCTTAGGTGAATCGTATATATTATGGATACCTCCAGCAATTCAATGGAAGATTTCTTATGAGGTACATAAGTCTCTCTGGAAAGTCATGCTCCAGGGCGCCCAAGCCTATTGCAAAAAGGGCTTTTGGATGATCCTGTTGAGGAGCCTACTAAGAGACTTATCAAGATATTGGCCGGAAGGGGAACCTTGCGGCATGATCGATTCAATGTTTGTGGGTAACATTACTGCAAACCCTCACGAGACTACAACTCGTCCACTAGGGGTAACCTAGGGGTTTAAAGTCTTGTTGCATATGCTAAATGCAATCGAGAGCACCTGCGAAAGTAGTATAGATAGGATTTTATTTTTGTTATTTTTGTTTTGTTTTCTCTCTTGTGCTAATTTGCTCTCTCCCAGCGATCTCTTAAAAAATCTCTCTTGATTCGTTATTCAGGTACTATCCTCCCATCACTTCTCATTTACTTTCGTTGTCCCATGTGCATTGCATGCTCATATATCTTTTACATTGAGGACAATGTAGATTTTTGGTTGGAGGTGGGAGATTAGGTTTTCTAATCAGTATTTTTTTGTCTTGAGCAAAAATTGTGAAAGATTAGGTTTCCTAATCAGTATTTTTTTATCTTGAGCAAAAATTGTGAAAGATTAGGTTTCCTAATCAGTATTTTCTTGGTCTTGAGCAAAAATTGTGAAAGAGTAGGTTTCCTAATCAGTATTTTTTTGTCTTGAGCAAAAATTGTGAAAGATTAGGTTTCCTAATCAGTATTTTCTTGGTCTTGAGAAAAAATTATGAAAATTTTTAAAATTTTTCTAAAAATTCCTACAAATTCGAAGTGATTTTAACAGATATCCCTAATTTAGATTTTCAAGATACATAATGTTGGATTTATGACTCTTGGATTCCGTATCTATTAGATTTCATAGTTAAGTGAATTATTAATCCATGATTAGAAGTTGTAAACATTAACTGAGTGATGATTTCACATGTCACATCTCGCCTTCACATTAAGGTTTCAGTTGATATTGAATGGTTAATTTAGTAATCACTAAGCATGAAAGGAACTAGCCTGGAATATTTGCCTAACAGGATTGATATGAAAAAAAAAAAAAAAGAAGAAGAAGAAGAAGATACTTTTGGAAAGATTTGAGCAAATGGTCTTCACCATAAGTATGCTCCCTATAGGCGAGGATTTGACTCCCCACGGTTGATATCCGAAAAATGTTAGGCGATTGGATTTCACCATAGGTTTGCTCCCTATGGGTGAGGATTTGATCCCCTTCCTTGGCATTACTTTGAATAGAAAAATCACAAGTTAATAGGTTAATCTATGAGGCAAGTTTTGGATTAGGTTTTGGTTGTCATGAATTTTCTTGTTGGTTACCAATGATATCATGAAATTGACGATTGGATCTCTTAATGATGATAAGCCGAGATTAGACTATACATCCATGGATCTCAATGTTTAAAATTTTTCTAATTGATGGATTAATATTTTACACTTGATTATGAAGTCTACCGTGTGCTTGAGCTCAGGAGAAAACAATTTCTAACATTCATGAATATTAAATTTCTCGTATCTTATTCAAAATCTCACTCGATTTCATAGAAAGTTCTCCTATAATTCTCAACTTATCTGTCGCATAATTTGCTCGGGACTAGCAAAATGCTGGTTGGGGGTTGTGTTGAGGGTCAAATATTGCATATTAGACCCCGATTATTTCCTGGATTTATGAACAAGATACTGTTTAATGGCTCGTTTAATCGTGTTTGTGATGCAGGGTGTCTTTATGAGCTTGAACTGAAAATGGGTGTTAAAAACATGGTTTTAGCGCTCAAGATGCACCAAGGCAAGTTACGGGACTCCAGGGGGCTAAGATCGACAGAATCACATGCCAGAGATCAGAGAAATTTCAGCCATTCACCATCAGATGGCCTGAAATTGGTGTAGAATGCAAGATCACAATATTTCTGCCATCAGATTGACACGAAACTTCATACATGACCTGGGGACCATAAATTAACCGTACACATAAAATTTGAGCCCTTGGATATTTGTAGAAGTAGCTCAACAAATACATTAGCCCCTAATACCTTGATTTGGGGCCCACCTGCTATTTGGATACGCTTCAACTTTGGTTCACACGGTTAAAATGATATGGTGAAAAGGATGGACGGAACGGATTTCTCCAGAACACTGCCGTGGACCCCACATGGGATTGGGCGTGCAATCAGTGCACGTGCACTCACAATGCACCGTACCAGGAGAAGACGGGTCAGCAGATTGGTGTAGAATGTAAGATTACAATATTTCTGCCATCAGATTGACACGAAACTTCATACATGGCCTGGGGACCATAAATTAACCGTACACATAAAATTTGAGCCCTTGGATATTTGTAAAAGTAACTCAACAAACACATCAGCCCCTAATACCTTGATTTGGGGCCCACCTGCTATTTGGATACGCTTCAACTTTGGTTCACACGGTTAAAATGATATGGTGAAAAGGATGGACGGAACGGATTTCTCCAGAACACTGCCGTGAACCCCACATGGGATTGGGCGTGCAATCAGTGCACGTACACTCGCAATGCACCGTACCAGGAGAAGACGGGTCAGCAGCGCTGACCCGTCTCTTTACGCAAAAACCGACAACATCCTTCACTGTCCGTCCATTTTTTGCGGTCGATAGTGGACCCCACACATGCCCCGTACGGATAATCCACACCGTCCATCTTGTAGAGGGCTTCGAGAGCTACAAAACCATGCTGACCTTTTGCATCCATGCATACACACGTGTGCGATACAGGGGCCACAAAAGGGCTGCCCTGTAGCGTTCAAATCTGATCTTTTAATTATTTCTTCTCTGAGACATGCCAATGGACGTTCAAAACCACTCATTCTTGACTAAAATTTCATCTTGAATCCAATGGACGGGGTGAATTTTTCAGAAAATGCTTCTGTGGGGCCCACCGATCACAACAGCGAAATGGTGCGAAAAGTTTCGCACATCCGTGAAAACTGACTTTTTCAGGCGGTTTTGGCCCACCATCTTTGATCATATGGCAGATCTGAACCGTCTATCATGTAGAGGACCCAAGAAAGTCCTAAGGGACGGTGTTTCTTTGGAATTTAAGCGAGAAAAGTGGCGTGTTTCGAGGCACCGAACTTGGCTACGAAAAAGCTTTCAATGGGCATGTATAGCTTTCCAAATCCGATTTTCACCACTCCAGCAGCTATATAAGGAGGTTTTGGACGTGGAGAGGGGGGATTCAAGTCTTGGGAGGAAGATCCTTGGCTTGGAGGGGAGAAACGTGAAGCAGTCCTGGTCGTGAAAGCTAAGTAGGAGAGAGTTGGTTTTTTTTTTCTTTTTGTTTTGGTTTAATTTTATTTTATGGTTAGCCTAATTATGATTATGTGGGGCTAAACTTCTTAGTTAGGGCTAAGAGGTGAAGCTTGTAACATGATAGGAGACGTTTAATTATGCCTTTTGTTTAATATTGAACTGATTTTGATTTAATTTTATTTTGGAAATATTTTTAGTTCTTAATGGTCAGTTGTGACTGAAATTACAATGGGTCTGCGATGCTTTTAATATTTCTATTTCCTTTTCATGTATATGATGTTAGGAAACCCTATTGTTCACCATAGTCTCCTGGGCATGGTTGGATGTCGGTACCCTTCCTAACCTTCATACATGTGATGGGTTGGTAATTAGTTTAATTCTGTTATTTGCCATAGTCTTTTGGGCATGGTTTGGTGATGAAATTCATTCTAATTCATATACCTTTCATCTCTTTGAAAACTAGATCAACGGCAGTTTAGTAATTTCCATGATTTTTGATGTAAGCATAAGTTCTCCCTGATCTGTACAAGTGGATCCTCTGAATCCCTAGTTTCCTATCTCTGATTGCTTCCTAAGTTTTAGATTAATTATTCTACAAGTATTCCACCATTGCTAATTGATTTAGAATTCATCTTAGCCTAGATCTAGTTCTAGTTAGTTTTAGATAACGTACAAGTTTCAGTCCCTTAGGATTCGACCTCGGTCTTACCGAGTTTATTACTACATCACAACCCTGCACTTAGGGAGTGAACATCTAGAACAAATTACTAAAGTGATTTTTCTAAGTGCACTTGGGTGCAGTGTATAGCCTATTAATGGTGCGAGTTAGGACATGTGTGTATACGAACGATATTGCAAAAGATCGGGATCTCACAATAGCAATGATACCACTTGTTGGCAATTGTATTGTGGAATCACATAGAGATGGATCTAGGATAGCAATCTAAAAATACTCAGAAAACATATGAGAACACAAAGATTAAACGTGGAAAACCCTTTCGGAAAAAAACCAGGGCAGAAAGAAACAGATGTTCACTATGAAAGAAAAAATTATAAAGAGAAAAGACTTACCCGATTCAAACAAGCTTGAATCTCACCCTTGCTACACCCTTTATAAATCCTAGAACCCTTTTAAAAATCCTTTAAATACTTTTGAATATTTTAGAAAGGCCCTGGGAACTCATATTTATAGTGTAGGAAAACCCTACTTTCGCACCGACTTTGAAATAAACTGGAAACCACCTCAAATTTACGTAGTCCGTACGCAATCTGCATAACCTTCGACTAGTCGAGCCAAATATTGGGCTAGTCGAGGGTGTCCTTTGACTGGTCGAGCCAGAGCTTGGGCTAGTCGAAAGGGCTCTTCGACTAGTCAAAGATCTCGAGAATTCCAAAATACATTATTGTTGGACTTTGAGCCAAACTTTCTCTAGGGCTAAACGAACTTTTCAGATTTAAGACATTTGTTAACAACACGAAAGGGCTCCATGGCTTGAGCAGTGGCATTTAAATGGGTGTCAAGATTAGGGTTTAAGGTTCAAATGCCGGAGATCACCCACCAATTGCATTTGGGGGTTTTTGGAGACCATTGTGCTGCATCTAGGCGTATAGAGGTGGTCGACAATGATAAAGATGGGTTGTGGATGGTGGAGGTCATAGGTGGTGGTGCAGGTGCTGCATCGGGGCATATGTGGGCCGTAGGTGGTGGGGTTTCAGGAGGGTTGTAAGTGTTGCTGGCCATTGAAGGATGTAGATGGAGAGCGAGTGTAGGTGATGGTGGGATTTTGCAGGTGATGGGGTTTTAGCAAGATTGGTACACGCTATCGAAAAATGAGATGGTATGGCTTGAGCAGAATGGACGGATTGTGGGAATCTGAGTAGGACAATGACAGAAACCGACAACAGAGATGATGCCGATTGGCATGCAAACGAACTACACTTGTATCAAGGGCTCTGATACCATTTGAAGGGTAAGAACCGGAATACTTATTTCATTGATAATAAAAGGTATTGATACACAATATTCAAAGTTATACATTGCAATTTTCTAGCTATTCAAAATAACCATACCATTTGTATAATATGCAGTACAATTTGTATAAAATGAGGCCCACTATGTGGATGGTTACATTGAATAATAAATGATCCATGTGTAACAATTTTTAGTTCATGTATGCTTTGCACAATATTGGCATTGAGTATAGAACTTTGCTATGAATTATTACAAGCAAACAAGTGTTGTTAAGGCATAAGGGCCCGCTTGGACACCACCAAATAAATTACTTTTTCTACCTATACAGCAATAGATAAGTAAGTTTGATTTATGATCAATTATGAGTAGCTTTTTTAGTTTTTTTAAAGTTACTTTATCACTTTAATTTACCAAGTAAAAAATCAAGATAAACTATTTAAGGCATAAGTAACTTAAGCAACTTAAGATCCAAACACCCCCTAAATGTTAACTTCTAGGGGTTATACATTTTTATCCTTATTTCTATATGCACAACTCTGTATTGGATTCGGCCCAATCAAATAAGATTCAATCTTATTTGACTTTTCAGTTTTACCGAGTCCAAGGCCTAGGTAATTGACAGCCCAATGGTCGTTTTCATGCAAGATAGTGACAGCAGTTGGTTGTAGTGGCTTGAAAATGCCCATGGTAGAAATTTCTCACCTCTCTTGATTTTCTAAGTGGGCTGGTAGACAATCATATAACTATTTTATCTTTATCTTTATCTTATTTTATTTTTTAAGATAAACTGCAGATTGAATTTAAGGCCATAGATTTTCTATTTAAGTACAAACTCTCTCTGTACATTGCATATGCAAGTTTGAAAATTTGCTTACTTGAGTAGTTTGAAACTCACCTGAGCCGAATCAAACCTATGTGGACTTGTGCAATCGTATAGCATATTGAGTAAACTTTTTGTGTCCTATTGTGATGTATGTGTCCTATCCATGCAGTCCATCTATTTTATCTGATCATTTTAGAGTATGAGCTCAAAATCCAAGCATATCAAAAGCTCAAGTGGACCACACCACATGAAATAGTGGGCATAATGGCATCAACCTGTTGAAACCTTCCAGGGTCCATAGTCACGCTTATTTGTCATCTAACTTATTCGTAAGGTCAAAAATATATTTTCATAAGGTCACAAAGATACGGATGAAGGAATATATATATATATATATATATATATATATATATATATATATATATATATATAGCTTGATCCAAAACTTCCGTGGCCTCTAAGAATCTTTCAACCATAGCCATTCAATTCCCACTGTTTCCTCTAGTGTCGTCCACTTGACCTTTAGATATAATTCAATTTTGGGCTCATGCTCTAAAATGATATGATAAAGAGGATGTACGGAGTGGATATGACACATACATCACAGTGGACCCCACAAAATTTGCTCAGTAAGTAATCCGCGTTTTAAGAAATGTTCAGTTCTCCGTACAATGTTGCGTGTGAATTTTTCACATAAAAGGCTTTTGTATATTCTTCTAATGTACGACGTAGGTAGATTATTCATGTACGACGTAGGTAGATTATTCAAACCATGAAAATGGTGGTCCATACCATGATGATCGCCTGCAGAAAAAAGAATTTAGACCAGTCCACTCATTAGGTCGGCCGCACAAACACGTTGTGTTGTACCATCGGCTGCCGTTTGATTTGAACCTTGTATAGCAAGCCCGAGAAATGAATTACTCTGTATCTCATCCTGTGTGATCTTTGTGATGTGCTCCAACATTTTCACGGCTCTGATGTTATAAACAAGTGACACTTGAAAGTAAGGAGAGTGATGTACAGGACATCCCAGACGTGAATCAGCTGGGACAATTGTAGAAATTTGGCCAAAAGCTCGGTCTGTTCATCCATCATATTAGAGAGACTTGTGCCTGGGGCTGTGCGGGGCCATAGAGATGTTCGTGACAAATCCACTCCGTCCATCTGTTTCGAAAGACAACAACATCACGGGATTCTAAAAAGCGAGCATATCCAAAACTCAAGTGGGCTATACCACATGAAACAGTGGGGAGTGAACGCCTGGCGGTGATAGAACTTTTATATCAGGATGACATTTGTTCCTTCGGTTTATCTAAGCGACAGTAATTCTATGAACGGTTTGGATGGCATATAAACATCATGGTCACTCCAGAAAGGTTTCAATGGTGGACGTTTCTTTTCACACTGTTTCGTTGGAATGGTACACCTGAGTTTTGGATCCGCATGAGTTTTAGGATCCTTCTCGATTGTGGTCTTTCAAAGCAGATGGACGGAGTGGATTTATCACGGACTCTCTGTAGACCCCACACAGTGGGGGCACATGCAATCCGCTCTCCCAATTGCAATACGTTGGGCTCCTGTTCTAAGGTTCAATCTGTAATGGGCCATCTCCAAATAAAGTCAAACAAGCATCTACTTTGATGGTTTTTTTTTTTTTTTTTTGCTTTTTTTTTTTTAATCCAAAATTATCCAATCCAAGGATTAAAAATGTCTAACCGGTTTTAAATTTGAGAAATGGACCGTTCAAGATTGTGCCTATCTGATGAATGTGAACCGTTGGTGTAGCTCTCATTTTAAATTACTGGTTGTGGGCACAGATTGAAAGGTTAGGGTTGTCCTATTGAGTAGATCATTCAGGGCACGGTCCATCCAAGATGGCTTGCACCAGACCAACAATCTGGATCGTTGAACCATAGGCCGACGTGTCCAAAGTAAAAAAAAAAACAAGCATCCTGTACATATCCTCGGGTCGAGGATCATACGCACAAGGGAAGAGGTCATGTGATCTGATATGATCCTCGACCGATGTTCCCAGTGTACTCTGGTTTTACGTTTGTACAAGTGCGGGTCATGACTAAGTGATCCAGACCATTGATCTGTTAGATTCCTTTGGATCAATCTTGGGTCTCTTTTTATCTAATTGTGTACCGTTGATTAATTTAACATCCATTTTCTGGCCACACATTGAAGGGCTAAAAGTTGTCCTGTCAAGGATATTTTTGAGGTACAATGATTAAATTATGGAATCTGACAGATCAACGGTGGAGATCACTGAAAAAAGAGCCCCACTTGGATAAAGTTGAAACCCGAGTAAGTTTTGGGTATCCTCAGACTCAATACCAGTGAGTCTACTCAGCACTAACACGGAAAGTCAAAGATGATTTTTCTGGTCAAAGTTATGGGACCATCATTGAGAGGTTTGAAAAATCATGCACATGAACATGCACTCGCACTTTGAAGTGGATGGTAATGCATGCTCGTGTTGACCATAGCATGCACATGATGGTGGAGAATCCATGAATTTTGTTTCTTTCCTATTATCAACACCAAAAAAGCATGGCCTTGTACCTTCTGTATCTCTTATATCATTGCCAAAAGCCCTTGCTCATTTTCTTCCCATGCATGAGGCTGTCCACGGGTTGGGTAATGGTGTACCAGAACCGCGGCCGATAGAAGCAATGCTCCATGATAGGAACACACCCTCCCTTTTTATTAAGGGTCTGTCAGAGTCCTTCGTGGTATTAAAGGTCATAACGAGTCCTTAGTGCTATCTCACTTTGTTACACTAGCCTTCAATCACTTGAGAAGAAATCTAGACGGTTCAATCATATTCGTTTCTTTCCTTTCTCTTTCGAGCAAGAAAGAAGAGCTTTTCGGCCTAGTTTGAGGTCTCTACCCTTTGGTCTCTTCATTACCTTTGCTACTGGTGGTTTAGATGCTTTTGCTCTGACAACTAAAGAAACATATGGATTTTAAGTTGGGGTTCAATAACAATGTCTGGGGCATAAGAGAATCATCTTTGAACAACTCAGTTCTTAGGATCCAAGCTTTAGGATGGGTTTAATCTAAGTCTAAAATGTACATTAAGTAGCAAGTTGTTATTATAATATTTTAGTATGTTAGTTATGGGTTTTGCTAAGCGTATGAAACTTAGATGGTGGAATTGAAATGAGTGCATAGGAGATTAGGATCGATGAAATGGAACACAATTTTTAACTAGCTAGGATGTCATCGTTGTAGAACTGATTTTGTAGTCTTATGCACTTTACATCTTTCATAGAAGTACCGAGATCAAAATTGAAGCTTCAATAGAGTGTATGCTTGGGACCCAGCCTTGCTTTTATAGTATATAAGATTGAAGATTTGAAACTCATTGAAACTCTTCCCCTTAAGGCTTCATATAAAGCTGTCAATCTTATTTCAACTAGAATATTATGCATGTGACACAATTATACCACACCACCATTTATACAATTTTTGATGAATTGCAACTTTGTGGGGTCCACTGGTATGCCCTATCATCCTATCACATTATCCAACCTTTAGGAAAATTCAGACTATTAATCAATAAGACCCACCTCACATAATTCTCGTAATATGACCATGAGAATAAATTTTTTAAATGGCACACAAGGTGACTTATCATTGATCCAAACCATTCAACCATTCATTCATACAACTAGGAGTAAGCCATGACGTAAGAATCACAATACTTATATGATCATAACCCTTTGAATGAGACCAATTTGTTAAAACTGTCTATTGTTTAGGAGTCATAAATCATATGGTCAAAATTATTAAACCAAAGTGTTACTTTAGAATCATAAGAAATATAAAGTGGAATCTATCTATAGGATGTTTTAAGGTGATGATTCTAAATATTTTGTTTTTTGAGTCAATCTTTGGTGTTCATTTTCATGCCATGGAAGATTAGGATCACCCTATTCGCAATTTTTTTGCCTGGGTTGCTTTTAGTTACATAAATGAATGAATAATTCAATCAACAATAGATCACCCAATGTGCCATTTAAAAGGTTTGGGGAGGTTGCTAATGTGGCTATGAAGGTGGGGACATTAGCAATACATACATTAGTCATATTAATTTATATATCTCTACCATATAGATCCAACAAATTAATAGTCCAAGGAAAGAATACTTTAAAACCGAAATGGGATGTGTTTAGGGGTAGCAATGGGACAAGTCGACCCAAGAATCACCTAACCCAACTCATGTCTTAGGAAATCCAATCGGGTGGTATTGATCCATTTGCTACTTGGATCAAAGATGGCTTACCTTTAGTCCCCATATTCCATTCTTAAACTCAAGCGTGGCCATGAGTCTAGTACTGGTCAAGCTAGATCCAATTAAATGGATTGGGATGGGACAAGTCGACGTTGGGTTTGGTGAATGGATCATGGGCTTAGTTCGGCCAAGAATTCTTGGCTCATTTAGTGAATGGGCTGAACATATATCCAATTAGGTAGCCCACTATTTCCTAGTATGGCCCACTTGACTTATGTGTGAGGCTAATTCATGGTCAGTAATCCAAAATAGCCTCCGACCACAATGAAGAAATTTACTATCTTCATGCATAAGAATAATAAATTACTAAAGGAGGGAGTGGAACAAATAGATGGTAAGCATTACATTAGGGTCCACAAAGATGACACTACAAGTTATCATAGTGTCAACACTGGGATCATTTCCTATATATATATATATATATATATATATATATATATATATATATATATATATATATATATATATATATATATATATATATATATATAATCTTAATATTTTTATATTATCTAAATCAGTTGGTCCTTTAGATACATACTGGATTTAGATACATACTGGATAATCCTATTCAGTACAAAAGCTACCGATTTCAAGTTCTAACTCAGTAAACTCATGAGATTCTCAATTAATCTCTTGAGTTAAATCCAGAAATGAAAAAAAAAATTAACGACAATCCATTCTACTGTCTCTAAAAAAGTTACTGCATGTGAGCTTATAATCACTCACAAGAGAGAAATGAGTAACCTGGAAATGGCTGAGCCAGCCATGATGAGGTTTTGATCAGGTTCCAGCAGCCAAGGGCTGATTATAGGCCTGAGCAGAATTAGTAAACTGGCCAATCTTGAAATCCATGATTGAAAATATTTTATATTGGGCCTGGTATGACTGGGCCCACCCCTATATATAAGCATAGCTGATATGGCTTGGGCCCAGTCGGTAATTCGGGCCTTGTTGATACAAGGATTAGGCCCAATTAAAAAGATGAAGAAAATGTTTAGACCATTATACCAAAAAATGATTATAGATAAGATGGTTTTGATCAATGGATGTTGGCCCATCTGTGTCATCCAGACTGTTGATCTGACCAGACCCACCTTGGATGGGAGAGTGCCCCAAAAAATCATAATATCAGAAGATTCTGACTCTCTGATCAGTGCCTACATACATAACATTGAGAAAAATTCAGCAATATGGTCTAAGAGGAAATGCAAAGTTTGAATAGCCAGGATCTTCCAATTTAGATGATTTTGGGAGCACACACATCCAAGTGGGCCCCATCAGATCAAAGACTAGCTCAGCATAACATGCAGAAAATGGATAAGTTGGTTCCAAAAGATATCCAAGATTGGAAGAGCTAACTGTTCCAATATCTGGCCATTTTTCAATTGAATATGGACAGATGATATTTGCAGGCCTCCAAATGAAGGGATATGATTTTCCCAACTTGGATATCTTTGGAGCATGATCCATTTACAGTGGGGCCACCATATGAACAGTCTAGATCACTGAACCATTGGCCACACTTATGCAAACTGAAAAGTCAAAGATACCATGCAAGTGGTATGGATGATCATGTCTTACCAAATGGGCCACACCATCCTGAATTTTGATCAGTACATGGCGTGGAACATAAATACAAAATGTCGGCCAAAATTGCATGAGGTCATGTTTGCATGTGGTGGATGGAATGGAGGTTTGACCCAAATGATGCAACTCAATGCTACAATGGGTTGGTGGGTGGAAAGGATTGTATGTTAGTGTGGATGATTTGACCAAAATGATGCAACAGCTTTTATGCAGCTGTTGTGTTTGTAGGAAAAGAAAATGGGGGAATGATTCTACCATGCATGGATGACAATGATTGCTTTTTCTAGGAATTTATGGGCTGGAGACCACCATCCCACTCCATTTCTATCATTCTTTACTTTATTTACAACAATAGAAAAGGAAAATGACCAGTCATGTGTGATTTTTGCATGGCTTGTGAAGTGGGTGGCTGGAATCAATGGGGGGTCCAGATCAATTGATTGGAGTGTCCACTTGTATAGATACAATGCTTGTTGAACTTCCATTTCTTTCTTGCACAAAAGAAAGGCCCTGGAATTGCCACAGGGATTGGTGAAAGTCACTATTTTCAAATATCTCATCATGCTTCTTCTCCTTCTTTTTCTTTTTTCTTTTTTTTTTCTTCTTTTTTTGGTTTTTTTCAAAAAAAAATTCTATCCGGGATTTGCCAAATCTTTGGATTTCTTAAATCTCTATCCTATTAAATCTATGGATTTGGGAAAATCCAAGTGCCCCAAAAGACTAAGTGGGATGGAATTGCTTTTGGTCTCATGCAAACTCCATCCAGCATTTTGGGAAGGATGAGAAAGGTTTGGATTAGGTGGGATGGAATTGCATTTGGTCCCATGAGGGATTTTTATGGATTTCAAAATACACTACACATGTGAGCCCTACATTGATGCATATGTTTATCCATGTTGTCCATCCATATACACTATATACAGGTGACATTCTGGTTATATATGTGTACAAGTTAACGACATCCATTATGAATTCGGTCAATTGAATACAATTTCATGGTCTACCAAATAAGATTTTGCTTAATTCAGTGTTTTACCGTGGCAAGAATTTTATCCCAAATATGAAATTGGATGGCTAAAATATTATGGTATTTCCATACATGTAATCATTGTGCAACATTTATGTTAATCTCATCTAATACAATTCAATGCCATTTTTTTCCGCGGACCAAACACGCTCTAAAGACTTTATACATCAAAATAATGAGAGAATTTTTTTAAAAGCAATAAAAGTTATTCCACCGCCATAAATGCTCCAAAATCTATGGCCGCCCAAATTCAAATGCAATACAAATCCATGAATTTGACAAGTTCTTGAATATATAAAATTCATTTTTTTTTTCCATTTCACTGATACCAAAGTGGCCTTACTAGAATTACTCTCCACAAAGAAAATATGAAAAAATTTAAAATTTAAAAAAAAAAAAAAAGAAAAAAAAAAAAGAAAGAAAAAAAGCATGGTACTTTCTAATGTGGACCCCACATTGTTTGATAATCGACGTTGCTTAACACCCATGTGGTAGCTCAGTAGTAATGTTGATCTTGACGGTGGGAGCCACCTTATGTACTACTCAATTATCCCACACAGATGCCAAGCGAAAGCGTGTGCTGCATGTTGAGGGCATGTGGGGTTAACAAAGATCCACTCAATAATCAATTTCTTTAGCTGCATTGGTTTGCATGGCAGCTAGAAAATTCACTTCAACATCAACATTAATTTCTCTTCTTTCTTGCTTTTCCAATAGATAAGTGAATCTTGAAAGTTACTAAGAAATCTTGATTTTCACCATCACTTTTACTTGACCCTTGTCCTTGCTTTATTTGGGAAATGATCTCCACAAACAATCGTGCAAGCCATTATTGTAAACCACGATCCAAACATCAGATTGACGTTAAAGGCATGCTTGCTATGTTATTGAGGTAAATTACATTGAAAATGCAAGAAGAATTACTTTGATGCTGTTTAAAGATGATGTCTTTAGGACTAAAAATAAGGAAAACCTCAAAGTTTTTTCATTAGAAACTACTTTTGGAGTTGACATCTAACGTTATGAATAAATATAAGGTCATCACCAGTGATAACCATATCATCATTTGTGGTAACGAATAGTACAAAATAAATAAATAAATAAAGTCATGCTTTATTGTTGGAACTAAATTTCTCAAATCAGGCTCTAGCCACTATTGCGTCCGGCTCCATAATTTTATTTTAAAAAAGTGTTTTTCTTTATTTTTTTCACTTACCATACAATAAAATAGTTTCCAGAGATGCTCCATTGTTCTCAAGGGTGCTATAAGTTGTAGTGCTCCTAGTTGCATTGGGACAATTCAATTATCCAATCGATTGATCCAGACTATCCATTAGGACTAACATATGTTTCGAGGATACAATGCAATTGTCATGCAAATCAAATTATCTTAACCATATAAACAATGGCTTCTAATATGGATGGCCAAGATGATTTGTATAAAAATAGGACCAGCTATCCCCAATTGTATTTTAGAACAAAAAAAAAAAAAAGAGTCTAATGCTAGTAGCTAGGATCTATATGCTCTTCTAGCCTTCTACTTGCATTGTTAGAAAATGAAAAGGAGAAATAATAAAAGAGAAGAAAATGATGATGGATTTTCTTTGTAAGTTGTACTCTTTTTTTATGCTTAGAAAATGAACCTCTCATAACTTTGTTATAGAATTCCAATTACATCATCTTCAATGAGCATTCGTGCATTTTCTCATGATTTTGGACAGTTTTTAATAGCTACAAATTTCTAACGACTCTCACATCCTCCCTAGGCAACTTACACCATATAACATACACTTAATGCATGCACCACAAACTTAAAGTCTAATGACAATATGCATTTACTAATACTAATTTCTACACATGCATCAAACAATACATGTATATCATATATGCATATAAAGTGCATTAATTCAACACTCCTATTTGTGAGAGAGAGAAAAAAAAAAAAAAAACAGGGAAAACATAAAGGATTTATGTGGTTTGGTGTTATGCCTACTCTATGGATGAGCTCCTATTAAGAACACTAATTCTAAAAAAGATTACAGCCCTAGAAATATTTTAGCTTAAAAACTTTGAAATAGATTTTTTTGCATAACCCCAATTCAACCTTATAAACAATATTTATACCCCATAGGCCCCATTTGGATCATATCTATAATGTCACTATTCCATTTTACAAAATACAACACTCTTAATGAACTTTTTGAATTATTTCCAACATCTCTTAAATATAAGAGAACCTTTATTCAGAGAATGCCTAATTAAAGATGCCAATCATTAATTTGTTCTTTCATCTAACAATATTTCACTTCATCTATCCACTCTTAACAACTTCACAAATGAAGTGGTGCTTGGTGGTGATGTGCTTCATCTTGTTGTGATATGTTAGATTTTTTTCGAATCCATTCAATTAACATGTCATCGAATATATATATATATATATATATATATATATATATATATATATATATATATATATATATATATATATATATATGGGAAATAGTACTATGCGCTTGACCTTACGAGTCCATCCCATGAGGTCGAGCTGTGTGGGCCTCACCGTGATGCATTTCGAAAATCTACCCCATTAGTTAGATGCACCATTCCATCGTGGACCTAGGTCTCAAAAATCAAGTCAATCCATGGCTTTTGTGGGCCACACCACATACAGAAGTGGAGAGGGGCCATGCACCATTAAAACATTCATAATCATTTTTTGGATCCCACCAAGACGTGGTTTTCAAATCCAGCCCATCCATTATGTGTGTCCCACTAGGATTAGGGGTCGTACCAAGTTTCAGCAGCATTCAAAACTCAGGTGGGCCCCACCAAGTGCTTTTATATGTTTTAACTGTATCTTCACATGATTTTAGATGGTATGGCCCACCTGAGTTCCGTATACGGCTGATTTTTGGGATATCCCATAATTTAAAGGGGACCCATCAAATTCACGGTGTTGATGGTCGACATGCACCACGGTGGGGCCCACACAGCTCGACCTCACGATAAGCTTATCGTGAGGTTGAGCGCATAGTACCTTTTTCCCTATATATATATATATATATTTTTATTTTATTTTATTTATTTTTTTTTTTTTGTTTAGATTTTCCAACTCTTTGGATTTCTTAAATCTGCACCTTGTTAAATATATGGATTTGGGCAAATCCAAGTCCTCACAAAGACTAAAGACTTTGCAAATCAACACAATGAGAGATTATTTTTTTTTAGAAGCAATAAAACTTATTCTACTGCCATAAATGCTCCAAAATCCATGGACCCATGGCTTGATTCCAAACAACAGATTTTAAAATTTGCCAATCCAAATGCAATACAAATCCATGGATTTAACAAGTTCTCAAATTTACAAAATTCATTTTCTCATTTCACTAATACGGGCCTTACTAGAATTACATTCAAGAAAGAAAATGTGAAGAAAAAAAAAACATGGTACTTTCTAATATGGACCCAGCATCGTTTGATAATCAACATTGCTAAAAGCCTATGTGGTAGCTCAGTAGTTGTATTGATCTTCATGGTGGGGGCCACCTTATGCACTGCTAAGATATGGCAAGTGAAAGTGTCTGCTGCATGTAGAGGACATATGGAATTAATAAAGCTCCACTTAATAATCAATTTCTTTAACGGCATTCGTTTGCATAGTAGCTCGAAAATTTACTTCAACATCAACATTAATTTCTCTTGTTTCTTGCTTTTCCAATAGTTCAGTGAATCTTGAAAGTTACCGAGAAATTTTGATTTTTACCGTGGCTTTTCCTTGACTCTTGTCCTTGCTTTATTTGGAAAATGATCTCAACGAACAATCGTACAAGCTATAATTGTAAACCACAATCGAAACATGAGATTGAGGTTAAAAGGCATGTTTGCTATGTTGTTAATTACATTGGTGCTATTTAAAGATGATGTCCTTAGGACTGAAAATAAGGAAAAATTTCCAAGGTTTTTCATCACAAACTACCTTTTGGAGTTGACATTTAATGTTATGAATAAATCTAGAGCCATCACCGGTGATAACCATTACCATCCGTGGTAACTAGCACTACGAACGAAATAAATAAAGTCATGCTTTTTTTCTTTTTTTTTTCTGGAAATAAATTTCTCAAAGCAGGCACTAGCGATTATATGTGGCCCACTATTAATATAATTTTACTTTAGAAAATTATTTTTCTTTCTTTCTCCACTTAGCTTCTCCACTTAGCCTATGATAAAATATTTATGGGAGATTAACGCAAACATAGAGATGAATGTGATGAGATAGGGGATAATTACTCTAAATCTACGGAGCTTCTTTGGACTCATGGAATTCCTCGAATCCACGAGGGAAGATAAGAAAATAGAAATAAATTTTAATAAAATTAAAAATAAATTGATTGATAATAAAAATGAATTTACAATTCTTTAAATAGTGATATCAAACCTATTAAGAAGTTCCAGGATCAAACTCCAACTCAAACTCCCTAGAAAACATGACTTACTATAAATAGTAAACTATTAATAAATGATTATGATATCTACTAGACTTCGTGGTTTTCAGCCAAAAAAATAGCAAGTGTCCAATTCGTCCTAGCCATGTTATTCTCTTAATTTTTCTAAGCCCTTTTCACGTTCAGTACAACTCCTAATGCTCAAAGGATCAAGAGTTATGAGCGAATTAAAATTTACTATTAATAGTAAAAATGAAATTAAAATGAACTTTTGACCGTTGATCTGATGGAATCTCACAAATTTGGTGTAGGCAACCCAACGTAGGCAGGTTGGTTAGCTAAAGTAGCTTCACCTACCCAAAATCATATATAATACATCGAATAACTCATTCCGATTTGCAAGATACGCCTGCTTTAGGGTTGCAATAGTCCTAATCACTTTCGCCTCTGATCAAGCCTTCTCTATTCCATGGATATTTGCCTATAATTCTTTAAAAAAAAAAAAAAAATTTTAAAAAAAAGAAGGAATGTTAGGCAATCCTAACCAGTGTATCCCTGGGTTAAAAAGAGGACCACAACAAAATTAAGTACATATATAGGATGGATTTAATCATCAGATCTCTCTTATTTTTACAAAGGTAACCCTTGAATGTGTTCTAAACTTAACAGATTGTTTAGATCAATTGATTACACTGTCTAGGTTATCCAATGCAACTAGGAGCACTATAACTTGCAGTGCTCTAAGAGCATTGAAGTATTTCTCAACATTTATATACTTAATGGTGTTAATTAACCTAATGATATAGGATGTGGCTCGGAGACATTCGTAGTATGGTTGGACCAAAAGAAGGTCAACCATAAATTGGCTGTAACCTTTGATTCAAGTATCGTTACTAGGCTCACAACCTATCAATCTCTACTAAAACGGGTCATTCGGGGTGATTTGACCTATAATGTGGATCTTTTCTCTCCATTTCACCAAAAAATGCATGCTTTCAGCTCAAAATTATAATTTTAAGGGAAAAAAATACTATTTTTAGTAATTTCAATTTTTTAATATTTTCTTATTTTTAAGTTTTAGATTTTCTTCTTTTTTAGAAAAAAAAATATAATTATGTTAAGACTCTTCCAGCAAAAGTTTATTTGGAATTTTTTATTTTTAGAAGTTATGCTTTATAAGAGTTTTACTAGAATTAAGATTTTTATTAGAGTTAGAATTTTACAATTTTTGGTAATTATGAATTTTAGGGAATTTGAGTTGGAGCTTGATTATGAAACTTCTTCCAAAGTTTGGTATAACTATTTAAAAGGTTGTAGATTCATTTTATCATCAATCAATCAATTTTTGAATTTTTAAAATTTATTTCTCTAGTGGATTCAAGGATCTCTATGAAGAGTCCAAAACAGCTCTGTGGATTCTAAGTAGTTATCCCCTTGAGGAAGATGATGATCAACCTTATCACGCCCATCCCTGTATCAACTGTATTAGAGCGAGGACTCCCCACGGATCAATGGTAAATAACGAAAGAATGGACCAAAATCTCATGGACAAGTGATCCAAGGATTCATTATCTTTTAGAAAGAATGGAAACTTTCCACTGGTAGAGTCAGTTGACCATGCAAGGGATACAGGAAACCCTCAACCGTATTATAAATATGTTAATTCTCCCATTATAAATCTATCTCTACCGCAAAGCACCACCGGATGATGATAAACCGCAGGCCACTACTTTGATCTTGAGGAAGTTATTATACATGCCAAAGGTAAAGATAGATATACAATGGCATGACATCTTTTAAATGATGTGAATTGTAAACCAAAAGGTCTGTAATGTGATCATCAATGTCATGAGTAGTGAGAATCTCGTATCTAAAACAATGGTGAAAATGCTGCAACTGAAATCAGAAAGGCACCCATCCCTGTACACATTTGGATGGATCAATGACGTCAATAAAACAGAGGTAACCAAATAATGCATTATCTCATTTTCAATTGGTAAAAATTATCAGGATCAAGTACTTTGTGGCGTAGTCAACATGGAAGCTTATCACATGTTACTTGGTCGACCATGACAATATAATGTTAATGCTACATATAGAGATCTAGATAACGTATTTATATTTATTAAAGATGATAGAAATTTTATCCTTGTCCCTATGCGAACAGAGAACCAACCCAAGACTTCTAAAGTTGAGGAATGGTTTCTAATAACCGAACATGATTTCATTAAACAATTTGAGAAGATGGGAGATGTAGATGCATTAGTTGAAAAGAAAAATATATATATATAGCCCGCGAACATCCTAGAGGATTTGAAACCAGTGTTGCAAGATTTCAAGGCGATTGTGCTTGATAAACTCCCCAAGGAGTTACCTCCCATACAAGATATACAAAACCACTTTGATATTGTCTCAAGGGCAAGTCTACCTAATTCCCTACATTATAAGAAAGAATGCGAGATCTTCCAAGCACAAGTGAAGGAACTGATCCATATTAGTCAAGTCAAGGAGATCACGAGTACATGTATTGTGTCAACTCAAGAGCTTATTGCAAAGTACATGGAAAATGCTGATAAACATTGACGCCAAAAAATATTTGAGTATCATGAGCGAAGTTCCTTAAGTAACTTGATGACGAGTTTTTGGAAGTGGATGGGTCTGATGTAGGACGTGGCACAGAGACATTCTTAACATGGTTGGACTAAAAGAATGTGAAATGAAACTTTTGATCTAAGTATCGTTATAGGGCGCACAACCTATCAATCTTTACTGAAACAAGCCATCCGAGGTGAACTGACTCACAAAGTAGGTCGCATTTGTTCGTTTTGCTAGAAAACACATGCTTTCAGATCAAAAATTGAAACTTTAAGGAAAAAGTACTATTTTTAATAATTACAATTTTTTTAATATTTTCTTATTTTTAGACTTTTAGATTTTCTTATTTTTTAGAAACAACTTGTAATCATGTTAGGACTCTTCTAAAAAAGTTTATTTGGAATTTTTTATTTTTAAAAATTAGGCTTTAAAAGAGTTTTACTAAAATTAGGATTTTTATTAGAGTTGGAATTTTACTATTTATGGTAATTACGAATTTTAGGGAGTCCGAGTTAGAGTTTGAATCTGAAACTTCTTCCAAGGTTTGGCATCACTATTTAAAGGGTTGTAAATTTATTTTTATTATTAATCAATCAATTTTTAAATTTCTAGAATTTATTTATATTTTCTTATTTTCCCTCGTGGATTCAAGGTATCTCTGTGAGGAGTCCAAAGAAGCTCCATAGATCCGGAGTAGTTATCCCCATGAGGAAGATGGTGATCGACCTCATCACGTTCATCCCTACATCACCTAAATACCTCAGATTGACAACATCTATAAAAAGAGAAATGACCCCTTACAACACTTTGATGCGACCACTACAGATTTTCATATCATTTATATCAACATGTCACATATACAGGATATTCCATTCATGAAAAAGGTGGGACAACCCATGATGGTCACCTGGTGAAAAAATCAGGCCTGATGCACTCATGGAGCAAGAATTGTCAAAATCAAGGGTCAAGCAATGGAATGATTTCTCCTACCATTGTGTCCACTTAATGAATTGATTAAGGTGATTGCATACAAGGAGATCATCAAGGCACAGCCCACCTTTTGCATAGGTTAGATATTTTGCATATGTAACATGTTAGTGGGAAAAAATCAATGGATGTGAGAGTTCACATAGAACCACTATATGTGATCATCTTCTGAATATTTTGTGTACTAGGAGAAAATTTTGGTAACATTTAAATTATCAATTTAACATACGTGGAATGCAAGTTTTGAGGCCATTGGTTTATTGGACCAAGAAGCACAACCACAATTGTCACCAAATGTCTTTTAATAAAAACAGTCTAATGTTAGCAACTAGGATTTACACGCTCTATCCTTCTGCTTGAATTGTTAGAGAATGGAAAAGGAGAGAAATGATAAAAGAGAAGAAGATGATGGAATTTCTTCTTAAGTTGTACTCTTTTTTCATGCTTACAAAATGAGTCTCTCCAATGTTGAGATTTTATCTCCTATTATGTCAATAAGCCAATAGAAAGTGATTATTTTATCTATCGGCTTGTAGATACAGTCATCCCATCAAACAATAGGTTGATTTCGACCATTAAGCCAAACGGCTGCCTGATTCAACGATTGCACCAATCGGCTGATAGAAATCAACTGTTGTTAAGTTTTGGTCGGCCGGATCTCACCACTAAACCTTTCATCCATGAGAACGATTAGTTCGACAGACTGTAACCATTGTGATTGTTTGACTGGAAAATCACAACTATTGTGCAGGTTCGATTGTCAAAATCCAACTGTCATGAGAAATGGTTACTTCTGCCTTTTTTTTAATTTAGTTGTATCTATTCTTAAAAGACTTAGCTATTGTGAACGGTTTTGGATGCGTCTTCCTGATACCAAGTTAGAACCCATATAACCTCTTCTCAACACACTATTTTGAAATGCTACCACTGAGATACCGTATTCATGATACCCGCACTTTCTAGAAAAATAATGAATTTAACGCACATGACTTTCTTGAACTGCATGCATACAATAGTGTTTGGGCCAAAATGATCATCAAAAGACATTCCGATACATTGATTAAGATAGGTCTATTGGACGCCATTAAAGTCACCTTTGATCTTTTCCACAAGGTTGTCATTATCTTTAAAGAATTTTTAAATTACTGGTGCCCTACTACCAACTCCTTCCATCTCTCAGTCGGTGAGGTTAGCATCACCTATTGCGATCTGTATGGAATGGTTGGCCTTCTGATCACTGGTCATTTCTTCGATGAGTATGCGCCAACTAATGAAGAGTTTGTACATTTTTCTTCCACTAGCCGCACTCCTCAAATTGCAGATACCACCATAGAGCTTTTCAGGAAAATTATCAGATTTTCAGATGTCAAGAAGATAACCAATCCCACATCGCTTGCACATTTCACCCGATATCTTCAATAAGTTGCCAACATATTCCTTACTTATTTTATATTATTTTTGTAGCCCTATGTCTTTCAAATTTCCCTCTCATAGTATCTACAGTGGAACTAATAAAGATTTGGCGAATACTAGGAAAAAAATCAAACATTATGGTGGCTTCTTCAAGTCATGTAAACTTACTACATTCTTAGTCTATTGGATGGGCTTGATAGTTCTTCTGAGCTCCAAGTGGGCTGACACCATTAGACCTACTTTATTCATAGTCGTTGGAGTTATGGCGGAAGGGAATTTTTTCTCTATATCAAGCTTTCAAGAAAGTCACAAACCATTGTAAACATCCCACTGTTGGAGCTTCTTATACTTTCATGGACTTATGAAGAGTCAGACAAAGCTTATGTCAACCTTGATTGTCTTCCCTTATGGCATTATCAATAGAGAAAAATGATATAGAAGCCATATAATTGGATCATGGACAAGATAGAGAGCATTGCATCCATCTCTTTCTATAAATTCTCAAACACTAACTGCACGAAAGACAAAGATATGGTGGATGATAATTCTTTGATACTAGTCGAATGGTATTTCTTTATTTCTATCCGGTCATACAACCTGCCCCTAAGAGAGAACAACAAATTCTGGTGTGAACCATTATCTAAGCAAATTTGCTCGCCAATTTAAGTTTGATCAAAAAATACCGGAGACTTACGAAGAGGTAACTCGGATTATGCGAACTTACAAAATGGGTCCTTATAATTGGGCCTCGATATGAAAGAAATTAATCATGGTGTGCACAGGTACTTATTTCGTAGTACTGGGCTACAACCACTATGTTAAAGTTTCATACGGATGGATGTATTGGTGGGTACACCAATATTATCTAGTGCGTAACAGTTATTCCATAAATCATTCTGTATGGATCTCTTCCAATCGGTTGAAGAATTACAAACCTAATCAAGATATCAGTTATACAATAAAGAAGGATCATGTTCCTGCCCAATATCAAACTTGAATTAAGATATATGTAAAATAGCCTATTCACCAAATTAAGCCCGTAAGTACTTTATTAGGCTCAATAGCATACAGCATTCCTTTGGACAAATGGAGGCCTAAAGGATGACCAACGACTGAAGCAACTCCTAGTCAAAAGGGGAACACACTGAACTAACTTCATAAATACCAGTGGTTAGGCTCTATATACAAACCAGAAAAGCGCCAGCTGAACAGGCAGGAATTAGGTTAGAATCTACGACTATCTCTCCCACTATGAGGCCTGTCATGTAAAGTTTTTCACCATCTGCCACCCGCTCTCAAACACCGGCTCCTCCTCCAGCCAAGCAAAGTGGCAAAGTGCTTCTCCAACTCTTGAAAAGTTGAGAGTACAAGTGATCGGATCCAATTCGTCTAACAAACGAAAACATGTTATGAAGGAAGAACCTATTTAAGAAGACACTTTTAAAGAAAGTAAGGATGTTGAATCAACTGCCAGCAGTAGCTCCAACGATGAAAATAGCTCTTCACATGATGATAAAAAAGAAGAGGACGTAGAAGTTAAAATTGATGACATCGAAACTGAAGATGCTGCAGTTGCCAAAGAAAACGCTTAAGACATAGTATCTCCAATGGATGAAGTGAGCACTGCTGTGGAAGAAGAGCTGCTAGACTATGGAGAAATCAACTACTCGTATGTGACCAATATTATCATCTCTTTCATCGCCAATTATTCCCCACTAAGGCTGTACATTAAGTCAAGTTGAGTCGAGGTGGGCCAAGCTTGGCTTAATTCGTCTGTGTTCTCCTCGAGCTCGCCCTCGAGCTTAACATTGGAGCTTGGCTTGTTTGTCAAAATTCAAGGCGAGCTAGTGGATTGAGTCGAGGTGAGCTTACCTTGAGTCGAGTCAAGCATGGTCCCGCCTTAATTTATTATATTTTTTCTACAAAATATAAATTAAAAGTTAACAATATTAAGTCCAAATTGTCCCACATGCCACAATATCCATACAAAAAAATTTCTCACATATATTATCTAAATACCACAACATTAAGTCCAAAAAGTGAAAATATATTACAAAATATAAAAGCTTAAACAAAACTATTAAAGTATATATTCCTTCATGCAGTTTTAGATGCATTCCAATCTTCACTTCCATTCTCATCCTCATACTCTTCAACATCGAAATGGTTACCACCCCAAACTGGATATAACCAATCTTGTACATATATTAATGCTTTAACTATTTTTGATGCGAGTAAGTTTCGATGTCTGCTAATAACCTTACTCCCCGTGCTAAAATATGATTCTGATGCCACAGTCGAAATTGAAATTGACAATATGTCTCGTGTCATTACTGAATGTCTAGGGTATTCACGAGGTCTTAACTTCCACCACTGCAAAACATCAAAATTATATTCTTTTAACCTTATGACCGGCTCCTTTAGATACTTCTCCACTTCTGATTCATGTTATGCGTCTTTATTTCTTCTTTGTCTAAAAAAGATATAAAGTTATGAAGTCATTTTCCTCAAATAGAAGTACTACACATATATCGAGGAGTAAATATTGTATTGGATGTTGCGGCGAAATACCAACATATGAAGTGAACATCTCTTCAACTATAACACGAATAATGGGGGTCTCCGCTGAAACACTTTCATAACTGGAATAAAATAATCTAAAAACATACATAACAATTTTCATCTTATATCATGGATTCATAACAACTGCAATGGCCATTAACAAATGTTGGTTAGTTCAATACTTATCGAATTTCATTTGCATTCCTAGATCCATCACTTATTAAAAAAAAAAAAAAAAAAAAAACCTCATCAACACACTTTTTTAGAGTGTCTATAATGAAAATAATTTTTAAAAGAAATAGATTTTCTGTAGGATACTTATTCTAAAAAAAAAAAATCTTTATGCAATCATAAAAAACTTTAAGATACTGATGAAAATGTTCGACTTTCATCCAGTCTTCATCACTAAGCACGTATATGTACATTTTATCACGCTCCACAAGTTCAGGGAATGCAACTTTAAATTTCAAAACAGTATCCAACATTTCAAAAGTTGAATTACAATGCGTGAAAACATCCAACTTCAACTGCTTTTTAATTTTCAAATCCAAACGTTAGATTATATCATTACACAGTCTTGCAGGTGGCCCCCTTATATATATTTAATGTTATCTCGTATATTGGTGATTGTGGAGTCAATTACTTTCAACATTTCTCGTAAAATCAAGTTTAGTATGTGGGCACAACATCTGACTTTGAATATTTTACCCTCAAAGAATAAATTTACGACTGCCTTGAATTGACTACGTAAGAAATTAAGAAATCAAAGTGTCATTAAAAGAGGTATTATCTAAAGTTATTGAAAAGATTTTCTTTTCGATGCCCCATTCAATAAGATAATTGTAAATATAGTCTAACATTACCATACCATTATGAGGAGGAATGTACTGAAAGTTTATAATCTTTTTTTGGAGTTTTCAATCTTCATCAATAAAGTGTATGGTTAATGACATTATCCCTCTCTTTGATTCGATACCATCCACATATCCAAAGTTAAACTTATTCTTGATACAGATGCTAGAATAGCTTTCAAATTTATTTTCTCAATCATATGCATCTTCATGCACTCTCTTTTTATAATAAGATGAGTGACTTTCTCATATTTGGGATTAAGAAATTTGTAAAATTTTATAAAAATTTTGCTATCTATCATGCTAAGCAGTTTCTCATTAACTATCACCAATCTTGCATACCACTCTTTCAGTTTTTTAGATCATACTTATACATGAAGAGTATAGTTTGAAATTTGTCATTTTCAGAAACGGTAAATAAAAGTAGCTAATGGACTTCAACCATCGACATTCTTGGTCTCTTCGTACATTTATCAAGATGTCTCTGATAATGATTAGTAGAAGAAATAGAATTCTTGCCATAAAGAGTTTTGTAATACTTGCATTGAATATTAACCAAACCATCTGGTAACATGATCTCATCAAAAAATTCTCATACCGCTGATATTTTTTTTTCCCTTTCATTGAACTTGAAGTCATTTTAACTTTATTTTTCAATATGTCTTAACTTTATTTTATAATGTCTCCTTCCACGATAAGAGGAGATGTGATTAACGCACCGGCACCGGGGGTACGTAGGTTTTCCTCACTAGTAATCTATAAATCAAAATATACCAATGGTAAGGTAAAATCAGGGCTTTTATAAGTTAAACTAATTATTCAATCACATATATATATATATATATATATATATATATATATATATATATATATATATATATATATATATATATATATATATATATATATTACAAACAATATCGAGGGCCCTCCATAAACTACAAGACACAAATGTCTCCAATAGTCCCTTAATAAATAAATCCGTCAGGGTACATACATATACATAACTATATATCATCACTAATTATTTTAAATTTTGTTTGCTAATTTTTTAAAATATCTCATATATTCCTACTTGTTTCTATCTAGAGGTGCTAATTGTTTATATCTCATTTGGTAACATACCATGTATTATCCTCATACAATTTACATGCGAACTGAAATTTCTACAATACCTCCCCATATTCTCCAGATATATGTAAAAATCAATTTGGATTAGTTGTCGCATGTGATTAGTTGTCACATGTGATTAGTTGTCACATATGATCCATTACACATGGATAGAGAGAACCAATTGGTAAAGAACCACATATCTAGAGAAAATTTAGGGAGATGCTACTCAAATTTCAACTACATGTAAACTAAAAATGATAACAACCTAAGTACAAGGTATGGCACCGAACTATCCAAAATGGGACAATTTATGAATCCATAAAGAAAAAGTATTTTTAGTCAAATGACTGTACTTATTTAATGTAAATTCTTAAGTAAGGAGATACATTACTAAACCACTAGGTGACCTAAATACTAATTAACAACATCAATTAATAAAAATTCACAAGCATAAACATTTAAAGAATAACTATCGAAATATATAAGAAATTAAAAAGAATGAGAGAATGATATAAATGTCAATTAAGTAACTTAAGTCAGTGCATTTATAGTAAGCAAGTTAAGTTAGTATATTAATCCATACAACTACAAGTAAAAAACTTAATACATTTTTCATAATTGTAATATTCTCCTGAACTAGGATCAAATCCATCATTTTCATCATCCATGCTCGAGTTGGTGGTATCTTCTCCAACATGCTTATTAACCTCCCATAAATCAGAAAGTGAGGAGACTTTTCCATTACTTTCTCGTATAAATTCGACTAGTTAAGATCTTACAAAATAATTTATAGGGAATAGCTAAGATCTTGTAGAATGAGGTGATTTTAGAAATAAACTTCAATTGCTTCTTGCTAGTCGAGCTCGGCCTTACTTCTACGTCATGTTGTTGAGGAGGACATCGTTGATATTTAGATTCTCTTTCCTCTTCTTTACTTAACTTCAAGACTATTTTTAATTTCTCTTCTTCCAAAGTTCTCAATCTAGCTTCCTTCTCTTCATCCTCTTCCCTATTATTTTTCTTCACTCTCTCTATTTCGGATTCTTTATTGATTAAAATATATTTGTTATGATATATCTTGTGGTTAGTTGTATTCGGTAAGGGGGGAGGGTGAAAATCTTTTTATTGGAGTCTACGTGAGCCTGGAATAAAACTCGTACCTCCTCAATGCTCTAAGACATGGTTTTGCGTCTCCCTCCAACCTAATAAGTGTAATCTAAGCCAATTTATTTTTTTAAAAATCTGGCCCCACACAAATTGTATTGAATCTTCATTCTTCCAGAGCTTGGGGAGTAAACTTGAGAATCATAATCCCAAATGTTGGTGGGTGGATCATCTAAAGATATCGTTGCACACCATTTTGTTGTCAGAGAATTATTATTATAAGAAAAATTAAAAAAAAAATCATGCAAATTTAATCCATAATATCCATTCATAGATTCACAATTACAAATTTACAAATCAACAATTTCAGCTATTAACTCTAGAAAACGTAAATCTAATTCGACCAACTCCACCAACCTGACCCAGCGACCAGCCCCTACTCGACTCAACACTCAACATCCCCAACTGACCCAAACAGCTGAATGATCCTCCATCTTGTTTGAATTTCATTCAAGTTTCTGAATTTCACTTCTTTATTGAATTCTTTCTTTATTAAGCAATTCACGATACTTGATAAATGATCTTCCTTATGCTTGAATTAATCCTTTGTGTGTCACTTGTAATAAAATTCTATTGTTTTGGTCTACCTCTTTTACCTCAGGCGTAACCCTCTTCACTTTAAATTTGACTCTTTTTGAGTTGAAAATAGCATTTTTGTTCCTTTTTTTACTCAGGGCCTTCTCTTTAAATTTGCTTGCTTATGTTTTTCATGTTTATGTGTTTCTTACATTGAGTTTCATTAATAATAACTCTTTTATTATGCCATTTGAATTTTAATATGTAGTGTTATATTTTTAAAAAAAATTATCTTGATAATTTGTTTCTAAATCATTAATGTATCTTAACAACTTAATCCTTCACTAAAAGTCACATTTAAGTTTGTATACATTGTAATTGTGAGTGCCTAAAACCTATTTGCTTTTTGAATTGCATTGAAATCATAGAATGCTTGATTATTGCATTGCCTACCTCTTCGTATAATATACTAAATGTATTTATTTGCTTTACTGAAATTTCAAGCACAGGTTTCCTTGTGTACATAGCAGGGATGATTTGTTTCAGTGGGATTATTGAGTGGGGTTTCCATTGTCTACATAGCAATGATGATTTATTTTGATGGGATTATTAAGCGGGGGTTCGCTTATCAACATGGTAATGATGATTTGTTTTGGTGATATTATCGAGAGGGGGTTCTCTTGAGGATCATCTCAAGGATGAGTAGCATTACATGCATCAACAAAATTATCCAGCAATGGTTCTCTTGAGGATCATCTCAATGATAACTTACATTACATACATTAATGAGATTATCAAATGGGGGTTTCCCTTTAAGATCATTTTAAGGATGATTTGCATTGTATACAATAGTATGATATTCGAGCAGGGGTTCCTTTCACTACATGTCTTAAATGATTCATGCATCCTGACATCATGCTTATTACATTGTGAATAAATTCATGAATCTTAGCATTACATCTTGTTATGTATTGAATTGTATTTACTTACTTCTATCGTGTCTATTTCAAATTTGTGGTGAATATGATCTCATTGGGCTTCTAGCTCATTCAATTTGATAACTACTTATAGGTTTTCAAGATGAGAGAGGAGCAATGGAAGATGAATAACTTGATGGTTACATTCATTAGATTTTAAACTTTAGGTTGTTTAATTTACTTAAAAAAATTGTAATAAATTTATAGTGAGGAATTATGAAAAAGAATTATTACTAATAGAGGATTGGTTTGTGGATTTATAAAGTTTAATTTAAAAGCTTAACTTTAAATATTATGGTTGGATATTTAATTGTATTGTTTGGATGTATTATAATTTGAATGTCAATGTGATGAATGAATACATATGATATTAGCTTCACACTCTAGAACTTAGGATTAGTGTCAACGTACTCAAATTTTAAATTTTGAGGCATGACAAAGGGGACCCAATTTAAAAACCAACCTCACTCACAACTTATCTCTTTGCACCAGTGTGCAAACCTATTACAGCATCTACACCTAGTGAAAATCATCATGTTTCTTTCTGATAGATGCTAGAGAGTGGCCATCCCTTTCATTTATGGTGATAAGTACACGACACCTCTAGACCAACCATTGAATGCATTATTGCCATCATGAGCATCCCTGATTAAAGATCTAGACACTCCAAAGGGGAAGGACCATAGATTAGGACTGATGATACCATCCTACGGGAAAATAAGTTCCTCTAGTTTTACCTTTTAATCAAAAAAATTTTCTTATAGGTATAATTAACTAAGTGTAATATGTTCTTAAGAATTAATGAAAGTCACTAATCATGACAGGGGTCTTGGGTGCATAGAATAAACATACTATTTGTCATTGCAAAAAGAGTAACAAAAACTCTAGCTCCATAATTTAAGTGCTTAAGGGACCTACAAAACATCAATTATCTGACACATCACAATAAAAATAGTTATCCAATACCTCACTAGATATAAGGCTATTTGACGCCGCCACCTCTCATGAATAAAATCATGATACCAACCCTAGTTATATGAGGCTGTGACACTCAATGATTATATGAGACACTTGATGCTCCATAGCTAAAGAAATACTATGATGCTCTTAGACAATCTTCCGATTAATAAATACTTATTTTTTTATGAACAAAAAAAAATGAATGTGACAATATCTTAACTTCTCTTTTATTTTTTACTTATTTTTTTATCTTACCACTACAGTTGCAGATTTTTCTTTTAGTGGGCCCCAATTTTCAAAAAGTCACTTCTTAAATTGAACAAGAATCCTGACCTACCAATTTATGAGCCCCTTTGTTGATGGAGAATGGGGCCATAGGCTAAAAATTCACTGTCTAACAATTTTAACCATTTCTATTTCACTTATGATTTTGACAGCTGTCTATTTTGTTTTAGTCACCGATTTGATTGGTATGATATCTTGGGTTATGTTCAATCCGCACCGAATAGAGGAATGGTGTGGTGATTTGAGAAAGGTAGATTGGTGATGGGATTTGTTGCACTAGTGCTAGCCTAGCGGGCATGTGAAAGATCAGTGCCATTCATCCATTGTGACCCACCATGAACCTGCCTGGAACCAAAAATCAAGCTGGTCCACTACTCAACTAGACTACAATTGTTCAGGAAAAAAAAAGGGATGGCTGGATGAATGACTGATGGTGTATATATAACTTGAGCCTAGTTGGGCGACATGATGAGTGGGTCAGCTTGATTTTTAAGTCATGTCAAGTTCATGGATAGCCCAACTGATGAATATTTGTGATGTCATGCATAATGTTGCATTTCTCCACCTTTAGAAGGTGTTAATGTCCATCTAATATCCCCATATTCGGTGATTCGAACAGTTCATCAAGTAAATCCTATAAATGGTGGGCCAAGGTCCAAAAATTTCATCCAAAAAATGACCATAACCTCCTAATTAACACACTTTCCTCATGTTTGGTCTATGTCTCATGCAGGATGGAGCCCACAGATGAACAATTACAACTGTTGTACGTAGATCACACGTAAGGTGAAGATCAAATGGATATAGCAAGCTAACAAACTACAGATAGAAAAGTATTCTACAATCAATTTCCATGCCTATAGTGGTCTTGACCATTGATCAAGTCAATTCATTGAATGAGCCACCACTAAGAAAATTCATCCACCCAAATCTATTGATGAATCATGTGATACTTTGATCCACATCTTTGCAAAAAATACATAATTGGTCAATTGTGTCTTACTGTGGATGGACTATGCTAAAAATAAATAAATAAATAAATAAAATCTCGTCTAATAGGTCTTGTTTTAAGACTCGACAAACCGACTCATTTTGTCATGAGTGAGTAATGAATCAGCTGAGTATGGCTAGGTCACCCCTTATTTTCAATTATGACTTGTAGATTTTAATTGTATTGGCTCCAACTGAGTTCAAGATGACTCAGACAAATTACAAGGAGCCATTTCAAAGTGGATAGAAATGTTTGAGCTTCTCATTGATCCTTAATTTGGTCATACATGCTTGTGTTGTGCGGAGCGTGCTAGAGTTTGATGTGTCTCAATTCACTTCAGGCATTATGATAGACTATAAGACTAAGAACTTTGAGGGTTAGTCGTCTATTTATACACCTGTCTATTGAGATTGGACAATTTGTTAACAGGATAGTTTATCTTTCTATAAGTTCTTTTTACCTTTTGGGCGAAAAGACTTTTTACAATCATGATAGCGATGGTTGTTTAGTAGTAATAAAGATTAATGTTTTAAAAGATACAAGAATTAGAATTACATTTAAATGTTCGTAAAGTAAACATTTATTGGCAAGGGATCACTAATGATGATATATCAATAATGAAATTAACTATAGCCAATTCTCCTTGCAATCCAACGAGTGTGGCATAGACAAAAGAATCTAAAATAATTCACACTAAGAACAATAATGTTGATAAGTAATGGAGAACTAAACTAACAACTATATATTCAACCATATCAATAGCTCATCTTTCAGTGCTTATCATTGACTTTTGGTGTCACGTCCCAAACTCAGAAATTGGGCTTACAAAATTCCTAATCACCGAATTTGGTGTCAATAGCCTTCGTAGTACCCCATTGTTTGCTCCCAATACCCATACGCCAGTTTCGATCTTGGGATCTTATAATGAAAATTTTTCAACATACATTTATCTCATAAGAAGCATAATCAAAAGTTTACCCAAATCATAAAGGCAACAGTATCATTACATATCCACTAAAATAAACAGTTAAATACAGTACTGAAAGGAATATATATATATATATATATATATATATATATATATATATATATATATATATATATATATATATATATATATATATATATATATATCAAAATCAAAGCTTCAGAAGACAGTAGCATGTTGTAAGATCGACGTTGTTGTGACCTAACGCCACCTACACACATCTATCGTGTATAAGCTTATAGAAAGCTTAGAGGGTGGTGAAAGTGTATACGCAAGGTAAGTGTCAAGTATAGCTTTCTAAAATTTTATGAAGACAAGCTTAGACTCTATGAAGACCTGGTTGTACATCATCTGCCAACAAAGCCACGAATCAATCCCACAAAAAAACCTAAGAAGAATGAGATCAAAATGGATCCATAAGATCTGGAAAAAAAAAAGGTCATTAAGTAGTACAATGCGGGGTTCTTAGTAGTATTGAAGTACCTAGAATGGCCCACTATCATTGTATTGGTGCCAAATAGGGATTGAAAGGTCTAAATTTGCATCAACTTTTATGGCTTCATTAAGGTTAGTCATAGATAACTTCTCACTTCCTCAACATTAACACTTTGTTAGAAAACATGATAGTTTACAAGATCTTCTTATTCACATATGGTTTCTCTAGTTACAATCAAATTACGATGGTAACCAAAGATTAAGAGAAGACATCATTCATCACGTTATATAGAGCCTTCTGCTATTGAGTTATACCATTCAAGTTGGAGGACACCAAACCCACATACCATCCAGCTTTGTTCCATGACATGGTGTACAAAAAATTAAAAGATCATGTGGATGACATAATTGTCAAGTCTTGCAGCATGATGGGCACTTTAAAGACCTTAGGAAGCTCTTTGTGATGGGATTTCATTGGAGATGTATAGAGAAATGTATTTTTCTCTAAATCTTTAAAAAAAATCTCAATTTCAAGATCTCCTGAGTATGATCATGTATAATTTCAAGAATTCGAAAACTAACTTAAGAAGGTTAGATCATACCTGAAATTTGACAGTGTATATATTGATCTAATGTCGATGATGGTACTCCAATCTAGGAAATCTCTCATCAATCTATCTCAACATCAGAGAGATCTATATAGCCCAAGGAATTTATTCTAGTAAGTGCCAAGGAATTCCACAATTATCCATAAGGATCGACTACACCAAAATGGAGAAGATGTGGAAGGAGGATGGAGATCTCCTTCATTTGGTCTCTCTCTCTCTCTCTCTCTCTCTCTCTCTCTCTCTCTCTCTTTCTCTCTCTCTCTCCCTCTCTCTCTCTTTCTACACTCTCTTTTCTTTCTTTGATTCACACACCCAAAGGGAAAAGGTGCCTAAGGCTTCTCATATCCTATCCTCTGGGATAAGATCAAATATATATGGAGGAGGTTAGGGTTTTAGGAGAATACTAGTATGGTACTCTACCACCATATGCACAACTTTGAAACCCACTATAAGGGAAGTGTGTTGATCCACCTCATTCATGCATATGGTCATGATTTAATCCCTCCTCTGTCATGATCATCCATTAATGATCATTTTCTATGCCACTCAGAAGTGGACGATGAGATCTGGACTATCAGATTATCATTTAATGTTTAAAATTAAATTTTAATGGTTAAAAATCTTTGAAAAGTTTATTAAAATAATCAGAGTATTGGGCTCAATAGAAAATTCACTTTATGAGTCCTTAATCTATCCAGATCAAAACCATAAATATGTTTCTAGAAAAACTAGTAGATCAATTGTAGGACCATGCAAGAATTAATGGCTCCTGATAGAAGTACCCAGCTATGTCTACTTTATTGGCCCCTGCATGGATCTTGTAAGGAAAGTCAAAGCCAATCAATCAAGATCGTAACCCTTGCACATCCTCATATTTAAGGATTAATCATATTTCATGCATCATCAAGTCTTGATATTAAGATCACAGTCTAAGCTAATGGGCCCTAAGACTATTAACTTGATAATCAATCCACCAATGTGACTAACTAAAGGTCCGAACTTGGATCCATTGTTTATGGCACACTCACCCTCCTATGTAGTATAGGGACAAGGCATAAACCAATACCAAGTTGGTTCCGGATGGTGGAGACTGTCCATCTTAACCCAAGTCAATGCTCCCACATAAGATGACCACACATCTCATGAACTGATGTCCACAAGTATGTCTCATGCACCTATGGTAGTTATGGTCTAATAGGGTACTAAGATCCATGGACCACGACTCTCCTATGCCAATGACTATCATGTTCAATCTCAAGTTCGTAAGGATTACTAAAAGAATCACTTATTAATAAACACATAATGAAGATTCGAGGTAACATTACACACTGAGGATCAATAGGTTATCCACCAAGGACTCATGGTCATCATGATTTATTGTGAAGATCGCCCTAATTATATCCATATGATTAATGGATTAAAGCTCACATTGGTTTTCTAGGGCACTATCTCTAACACTTTGATCATCTAAAAAAGTTCAAGCTCCGTCTCAACCCACAAAAGTAGGTCTTCGGTGTAACTAAGGGAAAATTAGTTATTTTCACAGTCCATGAGAAAGATATTAAGATAGATGAATTCAAGACCAAAGCAATAATTAAGATGTTGCTTATAAAAGTCCAAAATAGAGTTTCCCAAGAAAAATCCAATACACCAACCACTTCATTGCCAATTAACACCCATTTATGAGCTTATCTTCAAGCTACTCTAAAAGAATTCACCAAAGGAATGGAACGAAAACTATAAATCTACTTTCAACAAAATCAAGAAGTACTTTCTAAATCCATTAATATTACAGCCACTTGTCCCTGACTACTGCTACTCTACATATCAACTTCGGTAAATGTGTTCAGATAAATCTTCTATTAACATGATAACACTAAAAGAAAAGAGCAAGCAATCTACTACTTGAGCTAAAGGTTCACCAATTACAAGATGAAGCACTTGGTAATCAAGTAGACCTTCCTTCATTTAGGCCACACGATGTCTCCATTAGTATATGATTGCCTATTCAATCCTCCTATGTAACACCTTGATTTTTCCAATGGCCAGTAGTGTGTCTATACACCTATCTTGGCTACTCGCTCATAGGTAACCTTTGTGCCTGTTGTAGTATCTTGGTGCCCCACATCTCTTCCGCACATGAGTGTGCATTGTCTGAAGCCCTAGAGTTGTTGCGCAGCATGCCAACAACACAGTGACCCTAGATCCAATCTCAGGCCTCACCTACAAATGATAAACAGGAAGAAATATAAACTAGAAACAAATCAAAGCAATTAAAGCAAACTACAAGACAAGATATACGTGGAAAAATCTCAAACTATGGTAAAAAATAACGAATGCATACTTCCACTATGAAGAAGAATAAAGATTACAAGGAAAAATACTAACCTCTCCCTTGGAAGAATATAGAAAACCCTTAGCCCATACCTTAGAATAACTTTCATCATACCTAGAAAAGCCCTAGGAACCCCTATTTATAGTTTAGGCAACTCTCCTTCCGCACCCTTACAAAAGACGACACCAAAATCCGCAATCCGCATCGAATTCGGAAACGAATCTGCGTAACTGTGACCAGCCGAGCAGACTACACGACCGGTCGAGAGGAGCCCACGACCTGTCGTGAATGGGTCACGACCGATCGAGCACCACGGGATCAAAAAAAATTATGCTCGCTGGACTTTGAGTCGAACCGGTCTACGACCAGGTCGAGCAGGCCCCTACGAGCAGTCGTACACAGCCCATGACCGATCGAAGACAGCCCATATATGGCTTCACATCTTAATAATCTCTCACTTGGAGACACATCACCATAAACCTTTGTCTTCTTCATCCGCAGTACCCCAACTCCCCGTCTTCAAGCCTGAAGACCAATCAAAGCAGAACAGAGCTTCAACTTCTCCTGTGTGACCACCTTGGTCAGTGTATCCATAAGATTCTCACTTGTATGAATCTTCTCCAAAGCAATCGATCCATCTTCCAGTAATGAACGTATGAAGTGATATCTGATGGCAATATGCTTGGTTCTTGAATGAAAGACTAAATTCTTAGCCAAGTGTATTACACTCTGACTGTCACTGTACAGCTTACAATTTGCTTGCTTCTTACCCAACTCTTCCATGAAACTTTGCATTCACACCATCTCTTTGCACGCTTCTGTAGCTGTGACATATTCAGCTTCCATCATACTAATAGATATTATCTTCTATAACTGAGAGACCCAACTGACTGTAGCACTACCCAAAGTAAAGACATAACCTGTAGTGCTTCTTCTGTTATCGATATCTCCTGCTAAATCTAAATCCACGTAACCTTGTAGCTTGATTTTCGATCCACCATAACATATCCCTACATCCTTAGTACCTACCAAGTATCTAAGGATCCACTTCACAGCTTCCCAATGTTCTTTCCTAGGGTTATTCATGAACCTGCTAACAACTCCCACTGCTTGAGCAATATCTAACCTCGTGCTCACCATAGCATACATGAGACTCCCAATAGCTGACACGTATGGAACTTTAGCCATGTAATCCCGTTCCTCCTGCGCCTTTGCCCCTTGCTCCTTAGAAAGCTTGAAGTGGTTGGCGAATGGAGTACTAACCAGCTTAGTACCTCCCATATTGAATCAATTAAGTACCTTAGTTATGTACTCTACCTATGACAAAATCAGTTTTTTATTTTTCCTGTCACACTTTATCCTCATGCCTATGATTTATTTTGCAGCTCTTAAATCCTTCATGAAAAATTCTCTAGACAGTTGTTTTTTAAGATCTGAGATGTCTTTTATGTTGGAACCGACCACAAGCATATCATCAACGTATAAAAGAAGGATGATGTACGACATATTAAACTTCTTCAAGTAACAACAGTGGTCTGCATGATATCTCCTAAAACTGTTTCCCGACATGAAACTTTGAACTTCTTGTACCACTGCCTCAGGGCCTGTTTCAGTCCAAATAGACTCTTCTTCAGTCTGCACACTTTGTTTTCCTTTCTTGGTGCACGTATCCTATCGGCTGATACATATATATCTCTTCTTCAAGGTCCCCATGAAGAAAGGTTGTCTTAACATCTAGTTACTTCTAGATGTAAGTCCTCTGCAGCCACTATACTCAAGACCATACAAATCATAGACATTTTCACCATAGGTAAAAATATTTTGGTGAAATCGATACTTGCCTTCTGTTAAAATCTTTTTACAACCAATCTAGCCTTGTACCGTTTCAAACCATCGTGCTCCTCCTTCAGTCTGTAAACCCACTTGTTATGAAGAACTTTCTTTTCCTTAGGTAGAGTGACTAGCTCTCATGTACGATTAGACTTAAGAGAGTCCATCTCCTCATCCATGGCCTGCTCCCACTCAACCCGTGTATCTGACTGTAACACCTCTTGAAAATACTCTGGCTCACCATTATCTGTCAGCAGTAGATAATGTAAGGAGGGTTAGTATTGGACCGTGGGTCTCCTCTCCTGAGTAGATATCCTCACAACCGGTGTATGCGGATCTACCTCATAATGCTCTTATGCATGACCATCCTGTGGCGTTGTAACACCCATGTCCGGTAACTCTTACAACTCTACAAATTCCTTTTCCTCGGCTTTATTTTCTTGTACATTGTCCTTATGCATCACTTTTTCATTAAAGAATACGTCCTTGCTTCTGATGATTTTTCTATTTTCTGCATCCCAAAACCTATAGCCAAAATCATGTTGCCCGGAGCCTTAAACATGCACCTCCTGAATTTCGCATCTAGCTTGTTTCTGTGCTCTGCATCAATGTGAACATATGAAGTGCAACCAAACACTCTGAGATGTGGAAGGTTCACTTTTTTTCCAGTCCACGTTTCTTCTGATACCCCACCATCTAATGGTGCTGAGGGACTTCTATTGATAAGATATACAATAGTATTTACAGCATCTACCTAAAAGGTCTTGGGCAACCCTGCATATAACATCATGCTCCTAGCGAGCTCAAGAATGGTCCTATTAATGCACTTAGCCACACCATTCTGTTGCGGTGTCCCTAAAATTATTTTTTGATATTTGATTCCACTTGTTGCACAATACTTCTCAAACCTTTTATCACAATACTCTCTCTCATTATTAGATCTGAGACACTTTACTATTTTACCTGTTTCATTTTCTACCATAACTTTTCACTTCTTAAACGCATCAAATACATCATATTTATGCTTTAAGAAATAAACTCACAGTTTTCTACTAGCATCATCAATAAAAGAAACAAAATAACATGAGCCACCAAAAGATGATACCTGTGCCGGTCCCCACACATCAGTGTGTATAAGCTCCAACAGATGCATCTTTAGAGCGCGTCTTGTCTTCTTGAAGCTTACCCTCTTCTGCTTGTGATACATGCAATCCTCGTAAAATTCCAAGTCAATAGACTTTAGCCCTGGCAACTTTTCTTTTGACAATAGTACTTTCATCTCCTTCTCACTCATATGTCCTAACCTCTGATGCCATAACTGCCCATTCACTACAGTTGATGCGACTGTGAGTGAACTATACGATCCTGAAGTCACGTACAAAGTATCTTCCTTTTTACCTCGAGATATCACCAAGGCACCTTTTATGATCTTTCAGGAATCACTGGTGAATGTTGTTACATAACTGGAATCGGCCAACTGCCTCACTGGGATCAGATTCCTTTTCAAACTCAGTACATGTCTGACATCGTTGAATTTCAAAACCGTTCCATCTTTCTGATTGACCTGAACGTCTCCTTCTTGCCACAATGCTAACACCCGTCTTTATCTTTCGGTCCCTTGTACTTCTTCCTTGACTTAAAACACTCGTGTTTGTTACCTCCTTTGTTCAACGATCTTCCTCTTCCATCAACTTTTAGAGCATTCCTTGAATCCCCTGAAACTCCTAATGTCTTCCTTCTAGATTCTTCACTGAGAATTAGACCGGCTACATCATCAAATTTCAATTTTGTCGACCCTGAAGAATTGCTGACAGCAATCACCAAACCATCCCAACTGTCTGGCAAACTGGATAAGATCGGTAGTGCCCTGACCTCATCCTCAAAAATGATGCCAATGGATTTCAACTGGCTCGTGGCTGTATTGAACTCATTTAGATGTTCAGCCACGCTCCCACCATCTGGCATCTTCATGTTGAATAGTTATTTCATAAGATGAACCTTATTGGACGCTAAGGGTTTTTCATACATGGTAGCTAGGGATTCCATTAATTCTTTTGTCGTTTTCACTTTGGATATATTAAACGCGACGCTCTTAGACAAAGAGAGTCGGATCGTTCTTAAAGCCTTCCTGTCCAGTAAAAACCATTCATCATCTGTCATCTTTTCTGGTTTCTTCTCTTTTCCTCCTAGAGGAATATAGAGGTCCTTCTGATACAGATAATCCTTCATCTGCATCTTCCAGAAGGCAAAGTTTGAACCAACAAACTTCTTAATTCTAGTTTTCCCTTCTTCTGCCATCGCTCCCAATAGAACTAAATCAATAGATTTGATACAGTTGTTGCACAGAATGCCAATAACGCAATGAGCTTAGATCCAATCTCAAGCCTCACCCACAAACGATAAATAGGAAGAAATATAAACTAAAAACATATCAAAGCAAACCACAAGACAAGATATGCGTGGAAAAACTCCAAACTAGGATAAAAAAAAATCACGGATGCAAACTTCCACTATGAAGAAGAATGAAGATTATAAGACAAAATATAAACCTCTCTCTTGGAAGAATATAGAAAAGCCTTAGCCCACACCTTAGAATAACTTTCATCATACCTAGAAAAGCCCTAGAAACTCCTATTTATAGTGTAGGCAACTCCCCTTCCGTACCCTTGCGAAAGGTGACACCAAAATCTGTAGTCCGCATCGGATTCAAAAATGAATCTGCGTAATTATGACCGATTGAGCAAACTGCACGACCGGTTGAGAGGACCCCACGACTGATCATGAATGGGTCATGACTGGTCGAGCACCTCGGGACTAAAAAAATTATGCTCACTAGACTTTGAGTTGAACTAGTCCACAACCGGTCGAGCGGGCCCCTACAACCAATCATACACAACCCACGACCAGTCGAAGATGGCCCCAGATGTGGCTCCACATCTCAACAGGAGTGGCACTAGAACTATCCATGCATAGTACGCACTCGGGTGACCTTAGCCATTTCTAGTAAGAAAAAATTTTAGAGAAGACAGAAAGATAGAGAGAGAGAGAGAGAGAGAGAGAGGAGGTGGGCCACCATTAAAAAGGAAGATCCAAGCCATCCAACCTTAAGGTGGTTAGATCTATCACTTGTATTTCTTTTTTTCTTTTTTTATATATATTGAAGTGAGCCCCACCATGGTCACTTTGAGTTCCAAGTCATATGAATTATTTTTTTCTTTGAAGACCATGATATTGTATAAGATTTCATGATGAATACATAGCTAGATGTAATTTTATAATCATCAAGGTCACCACGATAGTCACTGTCAATGAATCCAATAAAATCATAGTTCTCTCTCCTATAGAAAATGTTAAGATCCATTGTCCCATTTATGTAATGCAAAATCCGTTTTGCCACTTAGAGATATTCTCTATAAAAGTGATTATCTATCGACTAATTAAACTCATCTATTCATAATGCGAATTCATGTAGCCTTTAGATATATCAAACTTTCAACTATTTGCCTCAAAAGTCTACTAGCATTATTTTTATGGAACTTCAAAATTTTTATTGAACTTCAAACCTACTTTAATTAGAGTACTAGCAAGTTTGTTATTTTTCATATCATACATCTTTAAATTGCCTCTTATATATTTCTTTAAGATATAAATATGCCTACATTGGATTACCCACTTCTATACCCATTCTATCATATCAAATTTATTTTTTCATGGACCTTCCAAACTCATAAGACATGTTAAAGTCATTATGAATGTAGATCAGATCATCTAAATGCAAGCACATAGTTGTAATCATTCCATCTCTACCATTATTCACATATAGAGTATGCTAAAAGGATCAATTTTGAAAATCGATTTTCTTAAAATAGAAATATATTAGACTATACTAAACTCAAGTTGATTGTTTAGCCTAAGTAAAGCCTTTTTCAGTTTATAATTTTTTTTCTAACAATCCATTTTCACATAATTAAGAGGTTGATCAACATACACATGCCCATTCTATTCACCATATAAAAGTGCAAATTTCATATAGTGTTAAATTGAAAAACATGCCAAGAATTCTTCATTAAAGAAAGAATCATTCTGATAGTGTCATATTTGGTTACTAATGCAAATTCTTCATGATAATTAATTCCAGCCGTTTATCACTAGTCATGGTTTGTGTCTCTAATTTCCTTTTTGCATTCTAATTTTTTTGTAGACCCATTTCAGACCAATAGATTTATACCCCTTTTGAAGTTCTATCAAATCCAAAGTGTTAATGTTTTTTCAATGGCTTTACATTCTTCCATGGCCTTTTGTCACTTGCTTCGTGAACCACATTTTCAAATTCCACTATATCACACTCTAAGAAGAAATAAAGGTTATCAAAGTATTATTTTTCTTGTCATCAATACCATTGGTTACCTCAAAATCTTTCCACCGTATTAGTTGTTTTGTGATACACTTTGGCTTATTTGAGTTTGAAGTAGAGTTGGGACTTGTGTCTAATTGCAGAGCTAAAAAGGAGCTTGGACTTGAACTTTGGTATATTGGACTCGAAGAATGCACCTCACCATATATATGTTGCAAACTATTTTCTTCAATGGGATTTCATATATTATCCACCCTAAAAATTAAAAAAAAAAATTTTAAAAAAAAAAGAAAGAAAACCTTCTCTAAAAGCTTATGAAGAGAGAGAAAGGAAAAAAAAGGAACAATAAGAGGAAAAAGAATAGCCCGCTTTAAGGTTCATCTATGAATTAAAAAAATTCTCTACGTGGTTGTTGTATATATCGTTGGATTTCACGAGTGTTTTTAAAAAGTAATCAAAATGGTACACAATGGAGGAAATGAAGAAATTTGAGATGAAAAATATTATATTTATAGGTTCAAATCTTGACTTGAATATTCAATATCTCAAGACAAATTTGTTGTCATTTTCTAGATATCATCATATACAAAAGAAGGGAGACAGTGAGTTGTATTTAGAATATAATGAACTTACAAATCCATAATCCAATACAAAGATTTACACCTCAAAGTGTAAAACAAATCTCCAAAAGTTGACACTAATATACCAATTGATCTCAAAAGAGCAAGTGCAAGAGGACATAGATGAGATTAAGGGGTTTAGATGGCTTAAACTGAGAATGTTCTTGTCTCTAGAATATAATGTCCACGGTATAAGGACATTATATTCTTCCTCAAGAAATACTCTTGTACCTCTTCAGGACATCTATACACCCACATAATATAATCATTTTATCATGAATAGACATGACATATTTCTTGTGTCAGTTATTTCCATCTCTTTTAGAGAGATAAAATTATACAGAAAAAAATATTGTCATATTACAACACATGTAACTACCAACTAGAACTTAATTAGTCCAATCGCCACCACATTTACCATTATATGGTAGGCACACTCAACCAACACTATGGTTGGAAACTTAGACTCCCATGATTCAAACACACTGTCTAATTGTATTATGACTTAGTGTAGACACCACATCTAAAATAAGGACACGTCACTCTTTGAGCTTTAACTTGGCTTCAATAATTTGTCTCCTACTAACTTGAAAATCATTGAAAAACTAAACAAATTAAATTGGGAGCATACTTGGCACGTGTCGAAGATAACCAACGGGCCCGATCAGCTAACACCAAATCTAATAGCGATTCAGTCATTCCTAAGCATTCGAACTCTAAAACCCCTAAAACTCTCTGTATGTCGCAACCGATATATAAAAATATATAAAATGAATCCTCTCTACCCATGGATCACTCTCTATATCACTTAATCCTTCCGAATAGCCTTGTATTGAAGCGTAAGAGATCATATATTCAAAATTGAGGAAAGTACAATTATCTTTATATACAAAATGGTTATAGTATTATTGGAGGCAAATTCTGATTGATCATGATGATTTATGATTCATTAGAAAGGTGGTCAAATGATCTTATTAACAAACTTAAGTTTCCTCCAATCCAAGTTATGATGAAGAAGATCCGTCCCATTTATCAAAATCATGCATTGTCGAGTGACTAGAATTGAAAAAACTTTGGTCGAGCTTTAAACTAGTCAAACAGGATCCGATTAAGATGATTTCAGTTGCAATGAAAAACTTAATAGACGACATTTCCAATGATCCTAATATCATCAAAAGCATACCATTTGTCAAATTGCAAACAACTGATTTCATATATTGGACAAACGTATTTTCGGCATATCAAACGAAGTCCGAACGAAGTAATTCTAGTTTTGTTAAAAAGCTTATCTGATTATCTTTTCAACAAGATAAAGATTATAAAAAACAGACAAATAACAAAGAAGATATAAACATTTGAACATTTGACAAAAAAAATAAAAAGTAATAATTACGTTTATATATATATATATATATATATATATATATATATGGTTATCTTTTAACTTTTATATATAAATATATATATAATAACTTTAATCATGATCTTTTATTATTATTATTATATATAATATTATATATATATATATATATATATATATATATATATATATATATAAAATGTACAGAAGGTGGGTGCTCATAATGTTACCCGATGCATTAGGTCGATGACAGCAGAGGTAACGCTTATATAAGGCATTTGGGACACACATCCACATAAAGGGGGCAGAGATTAAAATAGAGTGACGGATAGATGAAGTGAAAGGAAAAGAGAAAAAATTAGAGAGTAAAAATAAAAGTAAAAAATACAAAGAGAGTCTAATGGTTGTATATCACCAAGAGGTTCTACCAAAAGTACCTTAAAGACTTCCAATGTGCCGACATGCTTCCAACATAGGAGACAAAAATGGTCATCAAAGGATTTTAAAAAAAGCTAAAAATTCAACCATCTTTATTTAATTTGCATTCCACTCCACATATTTCAATTGAATTAACTACATCCACATTTTATTATGTATTATTCTCTATTTTTCATTTTTTACTTTATTTGTCTGCCCAGGATCTTAAATCCTATGAAGTAAGGCTAGTTAGCATTTTACTTTATTTGCCTACCTTAAGCCACTTAGCTCTATTTAATAAGGGTAGATAACTTTTTTCTTATTTCTGCCCGGCCCATACGGGTTATGCGAAGCAAAGCCAATTATAAAATGCCGAAATTTCATTAAATCCCTAAAAATTATAAATCTTATGAAGTAGAGACTACACATTATGCGAACAGAAAATGGTGCTTAAACTCTTCATTTTTCGTCACCGAGGCCCTTACTCGGAATCTATGGTCGCAGACCAACCGCGGGAGTCACTTGAGTTAGGGAATCATCAGATTTCCTGACTCCTAAGCGATTATACGGTTCCTACTTGGCCATAGATTTTATGCTTTATTTGGCTAGTGGTGATTTTAAATCAAATGCATTTTTACACTCGAGTCAATAGCACATATTAGCCACAATAACAAAATCAATACAAAAGCTAACAAAATAAGGGCACCGCCATGCTCGTGCGCACATGTGGGGGGAGGCATTTATACTCAGATGTGGGTCTAAGCCAAGTGCCAAAAAGATTAAGCTCTTTAGGCATGACTTATTGTTGAGGGTCAAATATTGCATATCAGACCCCAGTTATTGCTTAGATTTACGAACATGATACCGTTTAACGTCTAGTTTTAACCATGTTTGTGATGCAGGGTGTAATTGAGAGCATGAACTGCAAAAAGGTGCTAAAAGCATGGATTTAATGATCTGAAGACACCAAGGCAAGGGACAACTCCAAGGGATCAAGATCGACAGAATTACACACCATGGATCCGTAAAAATCGAGAAACTGAAGCTTAAGTAGCCCAAAATTGGTCCAGAATGGAAGATCATGAGGTTTCCATCATTCGTTCGGCTCGAAACTTGATACATGGTCTAAGGGATATAAATTAACCGTACACGTCGAATTTCAGCCATTGGATCCCAGTAGAAGTGGCTCAATGGACAGATCAGCCTATAAACCGTCGATTTTGGCATCTGCTATGCCTAAATTTTGGACTCAACACCTTAATTGATATGGAAGAATGGATGGACGGAGCGGATTTTGTAAATACATCATGATGGACCCCACATATGCACTGCATGTGCATAGTGTGAACGTGCACCAGCCGTGCACTCATTCACTCATAGTCGGTCAGCAGGCACTGACCAACAAAAATTTGAAATTTTTCAAAACGAGTAGCGTCTTTACGCTGCCCATCCGATTTTTGATAGTGGGGCTCACCCCTTGTACATTTTACAGATCTGATCCATCCAATGTGCTTGGGAGGCAAAACCGACCGTACCGCACGTATTTTTTGGGACCCATGCATGCACACATACGCAGATGCAATTACTAACGTATAACGGACGGTGGTTTTATAGAGTTCATGGGTCACACTGAATCAACTTCAAATACACTCCTTTCCGGATGGTTTTTCATCCTGAAACCAATGGACGGAGTGGATTTCATTAAAAATGACACTGTGGGGTCCACCGACCATCACAGCGTACGGCTGTGCACACTCTATTTCACAAACGGAGACGTGGTCGATCCAGGTGGGCCATTGTCTCTGATCGTTTCAAAGATACAGACTGTCCATTGTGCAGGCCAACGAAAACCGTCCGTAAGGACGCTTGCCCTTCACAAAAACGCTTTTATGTGCGAAGACCAAGTTCAGCACAAGAACGACTTGCGTTCCTGGCTGTGTAACGAGCTACATAAAGTCTCAGCAGAAAGTTTTCAAAAACCAATTCTTCACCGACTTCCAGCTTCATGCACGACCGACCTTCCATCTGTATAAACAGGAGAGAGAGAATGTGAGTGGAGGGGGAGATTCAATTAGAGGTTTGGCTTGGACGTGGAAGAGAGAGAGAGAGAGAGAGGCAAAGGCCTTCAACAATTTCTTCTTCCTTTTTCTTTAATTCTTTCTTTCCTTTATGCTTTCTCTTTTCTAAGGAATTTTAGCGTCATCGTGTCTATGTGTGGCTAAACCTCTTAGCTAGGGCTAAGAGGTGAAGCTTGTAATGAGATGGGAGACTTTATTTTATGCCTTAATCTTATTTTACTTTATGAACTGAATTTGATTTAGTTTGATTAATGGGAATGTTTTTAGTTTTTAATGGTCTGTTGTGACTAAAATTACAATGGGTCTGCTATAGCTTTGAGCACGTTCTTTTCCTTTTTATGTTTATGACGTCAGGAAGCCCTGTTGTTCACCATCGTCTCCTGGGCATGGTCAGATGACGGTACCCTTCTTAACCTTCATACATGTGATTGGTAGTTTCAAATTACGTACAGGTTTCAGTCCTTTGGGATTCGACCTCGGTCTTACCGAGTTTATTACTACATCACAACCCTGCACTTGAGAAGTGAAAAAGTTTTTGGCGCCGTTGTCGGGGACTGACGGCTACGTATTTATGAAATTAACTGGTTTTAAAATTATATTAAGATTAGGATTTTACTAACTATAGGTTTAGATTTTTCTGATTTATAGAAACTAACCTGTTTTCGTGTTTTGTAGGATCCTGACATAAACTTCTAATTTGGATCTTAACATAGAACTCCAATTTGATAACTTCTTTCCAACTTCTTTCCTACCTACTTTCCATATTGCTGTAGGATCTTTTCTTTTATTTTTCTTAGGATTAAATTTAGATTAAGGGTTTCATCATGTATATGCACGAGTGGGAACGTCAGTATGCTGAGAAGAATAACTTATTTTGGGATGATGATGATATAAATCAGCTTATATCTCAAAACTTTTCTGAAACTATCAATGGGAACTGATTAGAATATAAAGATCCACTGGCTAAGAAGTCCTTACGTGATATATGCAGGAGAACAATTACACTCCACGGATTAACAAAATAATACACGAGTGTTGGGGTTATCTTAACTATGATTGTGAGAATTATTATCACTCATCCGATAAAATAATGCATGATTATATCATGAGTGATAATAAGTATTACCAACCAGCAGATTCTTCCACCTATGATCAGTATGACTATAACCAGTGAAAATATCAAAATTGGAAAAATGAACCAATAACATGTTATAATGATTATTCTCTTGGATCTCTTATCTTTGAGATCCAACCAGAAACGATCCAAGAGGATTCATTTCAGCGTAACAATTTTTTGGCTTGTCTTGTGAAAATTAGAAAAGTAATGGAAACACTCAATTCGTGCCTCGAAAGGATAGAGGAAGCTTGCTCATCCTAACCACAACCCAATCCAGAAATACAAAGCGATCGTCACTCGCTTTTGAAAAACTTTGGAGTTTGGAATGAATAGTTGAATTACGTTAACGAGCATGTGGTTCAATTTCTCGATAAGTCGATCTCGATGACTATCCAAAAGAATGGGGAAGAGACATGGTTGTCTTTCAAATATAATGATGATGACACGCTTCCCTCACAGGACACACTAGATTATGCGAACCTCAACCCATTCTAAGTGTAGAATGTGAGGAAAGTGATCTCATCCCAAATGTGCACTGCACTGAACTAGAATACGAAGAATATTGGGACGACGATCCTGAATATGTAGCCAAAGTTCCCCTAAAATTCATCTCAAGTTTGGTCCAGGTCAAGGATCAAGGCGTACATAAAGTGGTCGAGCATAATGAGCCACTCCCCTCACCTGACATGTCTGATTTAAAGGTGGAGGATGAGCCCCTTACAACCGACCCTTCTAACTCTTGTGAAACATGTTTGGACCACTCCTCTGAATTGAATGATGATATGATTCGGAAGAAGGAGGAGTTGCCCGCTACGACTCTGGAATTTGAAACCACTCAGTTGAGGTCACCATCTGAGCCACACACATTTGACAATTCAATGCCTCAATTGAGTAATTTCAATGAACAAAGTGATCATATCAATGCTTCACTTATGGATCTTCAATCTGTCTGTGCAGGACCGGAGCAAGAGAGCGTACCTTCATCCACTTTCAAGGATAATGGATTCTTTGAGCAGATCATCGCGAGCTCCAATATGAAAAATAAGTCACACTCATCTGAACTTTCCAACTCTTGAGATTGCTTGGCACACTTTGTAGTTTCAAATGATCTCATGTTAAAAGATAAAGTGGATGCCTTGCGAGACAACATCTCGATAGTCATCACTGACCAAGAGAACCCCTATCCTGAAACCCTTTCTTTTCCTGATCCTAAACGTCTACGAGTAAAGAAAGAGGAGCTGAAAATTGAACCAAAGTTTGGAGCTTCGGAATGTGTTGAGACTACATCACTTCTTAGGAAGTTTTCTAAACTTTATTTACTTGTAGTATCTGATTCATTATGCGATACTAACGTTAAAACTTCTTCTGTCATAGGTGAATTGTATATATTACGGATACCTCAAGTAATTCAATGGAAGACTTCTTATGAGGTACATAAGTCTCTCTAAAAAGTCATGCTCCACGGCGCCCAAGCCTATTGCAAAAAGGGCTTTTGGATGATCCTGTTGAGGAACTTACTGAAAAACTTATCAAGATATTGGCCGAAAGAGGAACCTTGTGGCATCATCGATTCAATGTTTGTGGGTAACATTACTACAAACCCTCACGAGACTACAACTCGTCCACTAGCGGTAACCTAGGGGTTTAAAGGCTTGTTGCATATGATAAATGCAATCGAAAACACCTGCGAAAGTGGCATAGGTAGGATTTTATTTTTATTATTTTTACTTCTATTGGTTTCTCTCTCATGCTGACCCGTTCTTACATAGATATCTTTGGAAAACCTCTTGATTCTTTCGTTCAGGTACATCTTCCCATCATTTTTCCTTTACTTTCATTATCCCATGTGCATTGCATGTTTATATCTTTTACATTGAGGACAATGTAGATTTTAGGTTGGAGGTGGGAGATTAGGTAACCTAATTAGTGTTTTCTTAGCCTTGAGCAAAAATTATGAAAATTTTTAATTTTTAAAATTTTTTGTGATTTCTTGTGAATTCGAGGTGATTTTAATGGATATCCTTAATTTAGATTTTCAAGATACATGATGTTGATAATGTATGACTCTTGAATTCAGTTATCTAGTAGATTTCACAGTTAAGTCTGAATTGTTAATTCATGATTAGAAGTTTTAAACATTGATTGAGTCATTATTTCACATGTCACATCTCGCTTTCACATGAAGATTTTAGTTTGATATCGAAGGGTTAACTCGGTAATCATTAAGTATAAAAGGAACCATCTTGAAAATTTTGCCTATCATGATCAATAAAGAAGAATTGAAGAAAAAGAAAATACCCAGGTTTGGGCAATTGGTCTTCACCATAGGTTTGCTCCCTATAGGTAAAGGTTTGATTCACTAAGGTTGACCTTCAAAAATTATTAGGCGACTGGTCTTTACCATAGGTTTGCTCCCTATAAGTAAGGACTTGATTTCCCACCGTGACGTTACGTTTAATGAAAAAAATCAAAAGCTAAAAAGGTGAAAAGAATAAATTGTGAGACAAATTTTGGTTATCATGAATTCTCTTGTTGATTACCAATGATATCCCAAAATAGAGAAGTGAATTTTGATAATGATAAGCCGAGATTTCACTATACACCCATGGATCTCAATGTTTAAAATTGTTTTAATTGTTAAATTAATACTTTGAACTTGATTATGAGTTTACCAATCGCTTGAGTCCAGGAGAAAGTAATACTCAACATTCATGAATCTTAGCATTTTTGTACCTGGATTATTTTGTAAAAATCACTCGAATTTATATAAATTGTCATGTAATTCTCAACCTATTTTTCACATACTTTGCTCGGGACTAGCAAGATGCTGGTTAGGGGTTGAAAGTAATACCCAACATTCATGAATCTGTTGAGGGTCAAATAGTGCGTATTAAACCCCAGATATTGCCTGGATTTATGAACATAATATTATTTAACGGTCGATTTAATCGTGTTTATGCTGCAGGTTTAATTTAGGAGCTTGAGCTGACAAAGGATGCTAAAAGCTTGGATTTAACACTCGGGCATCACCAAGGCATTGTATGAGACTCCAGGGGACCGAGATCGAGGAAAGTACACACCAAAATCTGAGGAAACCAGGCCATTCGGGTTAAGTGGGGGCCCGAAAAATGTTCAGAATGCAAGATCACAAGGTTCTCACCATCCGATCAGCTTGAAACTTCACACATGGCCTGAGGACCATAAATGAACCGTACACGTCAAATTTCAGCTATTGAAGATCTCTGGAAGTGGACCAACGGACTGATCAGCCCCTTAATTCATTAAGTGGGGCCCACCTGATATCTGGAACTGCATTAAAATTCTTATCAATGGTTAAAATAATATGAGAAATAGTATGGACGGTGTAGATTTCTGGTAAACATCAAGGTGAGGCCCACTGAGGTGAGTGCATGTGCACAACGCATGAACACTCACCGTGCACCAGAACTGACGCAGGCTGCTGACCCGCACCTTCCAAAAAAACAGCGAATGCTGTTTCTGTCAAACGGACGCTGTCCGTTTTTACGATTGATTGTGGGCCCCACCCTTCGCATGTATGTATGATCTGCACCGTCCACCGTGTAGATAGCTGGGAATACTACAAAACCTAGCTGATACTTTGTATCCGTATACGCACACGTGTAAGATACAGAGGCCACAAAAGGGCTGCCCTGCAACGTTCAAAATTGATCCTTTTGTGATATCTTCTCTGGGTCGCGTCAATGGACCTTCAAAACCACTCATTCTTAACTGAAATTTTATCTTGAATCCAATGGATGGGGTGGATTTTCCAGAAAATGCTTCTGTGGGGCCCACCGATCACAACAGCGAAATAGTGCGAAAGGTTTCGCACATTCACAAAAATCGACTTTTTTAGGCGATTGTGGCCCACCATCTTTGATCATATGGCAAATCTGAACCGTCTATCATGTAGAGGACCTAAGAAAGTCCTAAGGTATAGTATTTCGTTGGAATTTGAGCGAGGAAAGTGGCGATTTTTGAGGCACTGAACTTGGCTGCGAAAAGGCTTTCGCTGCGCATGCGATAGCTTTCCAAATCCGATTCAAGTTCGATTTTCACCACTCCAGCAGCTATATAAAGGGGTTTTAGACGTGGGGAGCAATTGATTCAGACCTTGGGAGGAAGATCCAAGCTTGGACGGGAGGTGCAACAGAGAGAGAGAGGAGAAGTTGAAGTTTCTTTTCTATTCCTTATTTCTTTTCTTTTTCTGTTTATTTTATAAATCCTGAGGATATTAGTCACATCATGTCTGGCTAAACCTCTTAGCTAGGGCTAAGAGGTGAAGCTTGTAGTGATGGGAGAGCTCCATGCTTGTGCTTTTTGTCTAGATTGACTGATGTTGATTATAGTTTAATTAAGAGAATATTTCTAGTTTTTAATGGTCTGTTGTGACTGAAATTACAATGGGTCTGAGATGGCTTTGAATATTTTCTTTTTCTTTTAATGTTTATGACGTCAGGAAGCCCTGTTGTTTACCATCGTCTCCTGGGCATGGTCGGATGTCGGTACCCTTTCTGACCTTCATAACAGGTTGATTGGTTGGTAATTAGTTTAATTCTGTTGTTTGCTTTGTCTTCTGGGCATGGTTTGGTGATGGAATCCATTCTAATTCATATACCTTTCATCTCTTTGAAAACTAGATCAACGGCAGTTCAGTAAATTCCATAATTCTTGAAGCAGGCATAAGATCTCCCTGATCTTTACAAGTGGATCCTCTGAATCCCTAGTTATCCTTCTCTGATATCTCCTTAGTTTTAGATTAATTATTCTATAATTATTCCATCATTGCTAATTAATTTAGATTTCCTCTCATCCTAGTTTTAATTCTACTTAGTTTTAGAATTCGTACAAGTTTCAGTCCCTTGGGATTCGACCTCGGTCTCACTGAGTTATTACTACATCACAACCCTGCACTTGGGGAGTGAACAGAATCTTAGCATTTTTGTATCTGGATTATTTTGCAAAAATCACTCGAGTTTATATAAATTGTCCTATAATTCTCAACCTATGTTTCGCATAATTTGCTTCGGACTAGCAAGATATCGGTTAGGGGTTGTGTTTAAGGTCAAATATTACATATCAAACCTCAGTTATTGCTTAGATTTACGAACATGATACTGTTTAATGCCCGGTTTTAACCGTGTTTGTGATGCAAGGTGTAATTGAGAGCATGAACTGTAAAAAGGTGTTAAAAGCATGGATTTAACGATCTGAAGAAGCCAAAGCAAGGGACGGACTCTAAGGGACCAAGATCAACGGAATTACACACCAGGGATCCGCGAAAATTGAGAAACTGAAGCTTAAGTGACCCAAAATTGGTCCGAAATGCAAGATCACGAGGTTCCCATCATCCGTTCGGCTCAAAACTTCATACATAGTCTGAGGGACATAAATTAACCGTACACGTCGAATTTTAGCCATTGGATCCCAGTAGAAGTGGCCCAATGGACAGATCATCCTATAAACCGTCGATTTTGGGCCCACATGACATCTGGATATGCCTAAATTTTAGACTCAACGCCTTAATTAATATGGAAGAATGGATGGACAAAGTGGATTTTGTAAATACATCATGATGGACCCCACATATACACTACATGTACACAGTGTGAACATGCACCAGCCGTGCACCCATTCACTCATGGTCGGTAGCAGGCACTGACCGACAAAATTTTGAAATTTTCCAAAACAGGCAGTGTCTTACGCTACCCATCCGATTTTTTATAGTGGGGCCCACCCCTCGTACATTTTACAGATCTGATCCATCCAATGATCCTAGGAGGCAAAACCGACCGTACCCCATGTGTTTTCTGGGACCCATGCATGCACATATACGCAGATGTAATTGCTAACGTATAACGGATGGTGGCTTTACAGATTTCATGGGTCACACCGAATCAACTTCAAAAACACTCCTTTTCGGATGGTTTTTCGTCCTGAAACCAATGGACGGAGTGGATTTCATTAAAAACGACACTGTGGGGTCCACCGACCATCACAGCGTACGGTTATGCATGTTCTGTTTCGCAAATGGAGCCGCAGTCAATCCAGGTGGGCCATTGTCTCTGATCATTTCAAAGATCCAGACCGTCCATTGTGCAGACCAACGAAAACCGTCCATAAGGACGCTTGCCCTTCACAAAAATGCTTTTATGTGCGAAGACCAAGTTCAGCGCAAGAACGACTTGTGTTCTTGGCTGCGTAACGGGCTGCGTAAAGTCTCCGCAAAAAGTTTCGAAAAATAAATTCTTCACCGACTTCCAACCTCATGCACGACCGACCTTCCATCTGTATAAACAAGAGAGAGAGAACGTGAGTGGAGGGGGAGATTCAATTGGATGTTTGGCTTGGACATGGAAGAGAGAGAGAGAGGGAAAGGCCTTCAACAGTTTCTTCTTCCTTTTTCTTTAATTCTTTCTTTTCCTTTATGCTTTCTTTTTTCTAAGGGATTTTAGCTTCATCATGTCTATGTATGGATAAACCTCTTAGTTAGGGCTAAGAGGTGAAGCTTGTAGTGAGATGGGACACTTTATTTTATGCCTTTGATCTTATTTTACTTTATGAACTGAATTTGATTTAGTTTGATTAATGGGAATGTTTTTAGTTTTTAATGGTCTGTTGTGACTAAAATTACAATGGGTCTGCGATAGCTTTGAGCATGTTCTTTTTCTTTTTATGTTTATGACGTCAGGAAGCCCTGTTGTTCACCATCGTCTCCTGGGCATGGTCGGATGAAAGTACCCTTCCTAACCTTCATACATGTGATTGGTTGGTAATTAATTTAATTCGGTTGTTTGCTTTGTCTCCTGAGCATGGTTTGATGATGGAATCCATTATAATTCATATACTTTTCATCTCTTGAAAATTATATTAATGGCAGTTCAGTTAAATTTCATGATTCTTGAAGCTGGCATAAGATCTCCTTGATGTCTACAAGTGGATCCTTTGAATCCTTAGTCTCTTATCTCTGATTTTTTCAAAGTTTTAGATAAATATTCCAACATTATTTCCTTAAATTACACTTGAGTTAGTTACATCTTAGTCTAGTTCTACTTCTACTTAGTTTTAGATTACGTACAGGTTTCAGTCCTTTGGAATTCGACCTCGGTCTTACCAAGTTTATTACTACATCACAACCCTGCACTTGGGAAGTAAACACTTATATAGATATAAGCCAACTTCTAAAAATGATTAAGCTCTTTGGGCTCATACAGTGTGCATGTCTAGGGTACGAAGTAGAGATTTGAACCCTAATTACCCATAGCAAAAAATATCTCCTCTTAGCCCATATGAATAATTTTATAAAAGCTTTTATTTATAATAAATTTATTTATATTTTTTAAAAAAATTATGAAAACACAGAGATTGTATTTCCTTTATTGTTTGGTTGGATTGGGATCACTTCGTCACTTTTACTTTGCTCTGTAGCTTGATTCTCAAATGAAAATGGGAGACCTTTGACTTTGTGATTCAACATTTGAAACATGTCGGTGGCTCTTCCCACTCCTCCAACAGTGTATATCCGTGAACCATTGCTTACGTAGCATAAGCCAAAAATTACATGGAGATATGGATAGTAACCATTTGATTTTCTCTTCTAATTTTGACTAATCACTATTTTTCTTTTAGATAGATAAAGACAAATTGGATGGCTAGGATTTCTTGATCAGGTTGATTTCACAGACATGATTCATCCACAATGTTCCTAACAATATGAATGATCTGGATAAATATGAACATAGATGACATATGCAAAGAAGATGGGTCACCACAGTTTTAAAAATAATGGTGAATTATTATTGGACACAACCTCCTATTTCTACTTTGGCTAATGAAGATGGTATTGGGTACAGTTAAATTACCGAGAGTATAAAGAAAAGACGTATCTGTCAACAGAGGGGTTGAAATATCCAACTCCCTCAAAGGGAGAAAGAGAGAGAAGAAAAGGAGGGCAGAGCCCTATATTTACTAGGGCAGCTTGCCCTTGTGTGGGAGCATCCAGACCCGACATAACAAAACAAAAGGAGATGGGCCCGATTGCGGATTCGCTCTCAGTTTGGGCCACACATTATCTATATCCATGTATAACCCTCCTGTTTCCATGTAAAACACCTGTTGTTATTATGGGGTTGGTTATACTAGTGTCATAGTTCACCACCATTTTAAAGTTATGGGGAGCTCCAAACCATATACCTGACATTGTTGTGAAGCAATCTAGACCGTACAATTGAAAATTCAGTTATGGATTGAGCACAATAACCTCTAGTTGTGTGGTTGAGATTAGCAAAACTCAACGTTTTAATTTTGACCATCTATTTTATGGATATTAATAGATGCTTACGACTTCTTGCTCAATGTGATTTTAGATATATATTACATCTGAAGTGTGTCCCACAATTTGGATGGTCTGGATTGTAGTATATGAATGACAAAAGAACTCGCCAACCCCTTTTTAAAACGGTAGTAAAATGTTGTTATCATGGAGTTGGTTAGACTAGTGTCATAGTTCACCACCATTTAAAAATGATGGTAATCTCTCAGCTATACACATGACATTGTTGTGCAGCAATCTAGACTGTCCAATTGCAAAACCCAGTTATGGATGGAGCACAGTAACCTCTAGTTGTGTGGTTGAGATTAGTAAAACTCAATGTTTTTAATTTTGACCATCTATTCAATGAACATTAAATAGATGGTTATGATTTATTGATCAATGTGATTTTAGATATATATTATATCTGAAGTTTGGATGGTCTATATTGTAGTATATGAATGACATAAGAACTCGCCAACCCTTTTCTAAAACAGTGGTAAGCTGTTGTAAAAGAAAGTCTAAGGACATCGTGTCTTGTAGGGTGGAGACTAGCGAGAGGGAGGGAGACGTGAAAGGAAACGTACGAGTGTATGTTTCAGAGTCAGGCAGAGAGACGAGACGACCACAATAATGAGGTTAGAAAACATTAATAATCTTCAGGAGTACGAATATCCATTCTCACGCGTATATTAATTATACATTTTACAATATTTATCTCAATCTAAAGCCGTTCATAAAGTGGGCCCCACTTGATATTTAGTGTCGTTACCCTTGAAAGTGTGATTTTTAACTGAACAGGTGGTGGAGTCTATGGTCCAACTTATAGAACCACCTGACCATCCATTCGATCTCGAATTTTTTTTATTCTATGTTATCTGGGATGTCCCATCTACGACATGGCCCACTATTTGAACGGTTTTGATGAATTTGGTTACATGTTTGCCACGAATGCTGTCGCAGTTTTAAAGTGCAACCCTGCATTTAAAAGGTCCACCATGGAAAGAAGGGTGGCTGCAATTGCAGAAGTGTCCTACGATACGTGTGCACCTCATCTTAACAAAGTACACACGAGTTGTCACTTCTGATTAGTGAGACCTAATTAGGATAATCCAGACCGATGGTTTGTTGACTACACTGTAGATGGACCATCCCAAAAATAATACAAAGATTGAAAGATTTCATCAACCAATATCACGACCTTTTGATCTGATTGTAGAACAGTGTGCTAATACTCTTCTCAACCGTCTATTTCTCGTATCAAGTAGATCCAAGGATTGCCTGAAAATGGGCCTCACTTGTCAGAGAGGAGAAGCCGCGTATAGATAGAGGTGGGCCACGGAGCATATAATTCAATACTGCAATGCATGAGAGTCCCATTGAGATGAGCTGGCGAGTGGAGACATGGTGTAAGGAGTTGAACGATAGAACGAATCAGGAGTGGCAGTTCTCGTGACTTTATTTATTTTTGGATTGCTTTCTTCGCATTTCTTTGAGGCCCACTTAAGTAGTTCGCTCATAGATAGTCCTGATGGGCCCCATCCCACCTGCTGCTGGTATGTCTGGCAAGTGGTGGCGCAAAAGACACTGGGCCATCCAACTTCTGGAGGTGGGCTCAATGCTTGTACGTGTGGCAACGTGTCACGTGTGTAGCTTGGTGGGGCTGAACGTGGGAATGCAGTCTTTCAAAATCTAAGATGGCCCACTCATCTAAGTGTGACAATGGTATGCATTGAGCAGAGGCCATTGGTGTTTTTCTTTCTAACTGTGTAGTTTTTTTTTTCATGTGAGTGTGGTCCGTATGATAAGTGGATTAGCCTTATTTATGGCTCTGGGTACGTTTACGGTCTAGCACAAATGATGATCGGTTCGGATCTCGCACGGGTGTGTCAGGTTGGCACGTGTACTGAGGTTCACCTATTCAATCTTCCGTGGTGCGAATTGCCTAATTATTCCTGGGTATTTTTATTTCTTGGATTAGATTGATTGACAGGAGAAGTCATGATCTAAGGCATGTTTTGCAACATCGCGTACGTGTACATTAATCATCGCCGTTCGAATCGTTGACCGTCCACTGATTAGTCGGTCTGGACAGTAATGCTTGTCTAGTTTTAAGCGACATCCCTTCGTCAAAGAAACCCATATTTTAGACGGTCTGGATTATTCTACGTATGGATTTGCTAGCAGCCATCATTTCATAAATGGTGGCAAACTCAGACCAACTATTTCAATTTAATATCAGAGACATGCAAGCTAGAGCACTAGCCAATGGCTAATGGTCGGTGCTCTTTGGGCCACAACATGATGTATGTGTTTCATCTATGCCGTTCATATATTTTCTTAGATCATTTTATTCTACGATCCCAAAAATGAGATATACCCCAATCTCATTTGGACCACATTACAGGAAACAGTGTTGATTGAACATCAACCATTAAAAACTTTTTGAGGGCCATAAAAGTTTTGGATCAAGCTGATATTTGTTCTTTCCCTTCATCTAGGTCTGTATAACCTAATCAACAGATTGGATATCAAATAAATGGGACAGTAGACCTTAGGAAGATTTTCATGGTGTATACAATTGCTATTGTTTCCAGTAGTGTGGTCCACCTGATATTTATATCCCCTCAGTTTTTTAGATCAAGCACTAAAATGATCCGTAAAACATGGGTGAATTGCACGGATAAAAGACATACTTCATAATGGGGCCCGCAGAGCACCGACCACTAGCCACCGGGCTAGTGGCAGGGGGAGTATCCAATCTCGCAACCAACCTCGTCTGAATCAATGTCGTGGCTCTTATCCAGCCATGCGATCTGAGGTGGGCCATGCAATTGGGTGGCGGATCTGAAAATACAGACTGTCTATTTGTCATGGCATAAATTTGGATGTAACATCATATGAATATCACACTGAGTAGTTAATTCTACCTTTGAGTCATTAATGGCTTTTCACACGTTTCGTTGAAACAAAACGATCAGTTGTCCACATCTGACGGGCAAAATTTTAATAAGATCCCTTGCACACGTACGGCGGAAACCAAACGATCAGTTGTCCACACCTGACGGGCAAAATTTTAATAAGATGGTCCAGTCAATGTGATTTTAAGACCATGTCAATCCATCACGCGACACATTAGCTGGACAATCCGAATCGTGGGCCTACTAAATGTACGATTGAGATGGAGCCTGGAGCCATACACATCACCGTCCAAGTTGGCGCCAAACCAATATGACCTGCAAACTTAAATGGAAATACCTAACCATGCAGACCTACAACATGTGCGTATTTGAAACGTGGAAAACATATGACACGTGTCCACCATCCAAACTGTTCATTTTAATGGGCAGCGCCAACATACAAAAAAATAAAAATAAATTATCAAGCGATCCTAATTTCTCGGATTAGGATGGTTCGCCAATACAAGATTTGGGCCTTGGAAAATCCATAGATGGGCCAACCGAATGAAATTCCCAACCGATGGTTGGAGATGAATGGAAAAAGATCTAACAACTGATGGCTAGGATCTTTTGAATGGTCTTATTCTTGGAGTGTGGACTATCCACTGCAGAGTAATATTGATGAACAGTTGAGATCTAATATACGCTGCCATGCATACTGTGTGGTTGAGAGGAGAATGTGTACCATTCACGCGTTACATTTATTTTTGTGCTTGGCATGGAATGGTATTCACAGAATTATACTCCCACTCAAAATATATTTTTTGATATTATCTTTGGAGAGAAAGAACCATTGCATGCCACGTGGCCATAGCACTCAGTAAGGCCATCTCTTACTGTCCTTTTTAAAATGAAAATTTTTTTCCATACAGGCATTTAGGAGATTTACTACGCTCACAGAGATTCTGAATATCTGAAGTTGGAACCATTATCTACGCAAATTTAGTTGCAGCTCCAACCAAAATCAAAAGATGATAAACACGGGGCGAATTAGGACCCGACCAATAGAATAATTGAAATTAAAAGGATGGGAAAGGTTAATAAAAAATCTGATTGGACGTCAGATGAGGAATGGTGGGAAGAAAAATGGAGATAGCTCTGAACAAGCTACTTTTTAATGTAATGACATCCTAAACAATCTGACCCCTCGAAAACGGGAGAGCCAGAGTTCAACGTCCGGTAGGAGCTAGTTTGATTAAGTTAGAAGATGAGTAACTAAGATCAATTTGAGATTTGGGATAAGCAATAAAGGTTCTATTGATTAATCTATATTTAGATGTGGTGTCATCTAAGAGGCCATTTATGCGTGGATACCGGAGCCAATAATCTTCCTTAAAGAGGATCAACTCCGTAAAAGCCAAGACTTTCCTATTCGAAATCATGTTGTAAGTGCAATAGATCCAAGATTGGTAAGAAAATTCAACAATAATTCAGCCATCTTGACAATCTATAAAAGTAGCACATGAGGAAGAGCTCAATACTACATTAAATATAATTCATTTATTTTTTATTTCTATCTTTATTTATCCTAGCATAGCTTTGTTTAGTGTTAATATAAATCACTACCATCCAACACCACCCCAATATGATATATATGGTAGGATTATCTTAAATGTTTAAAATTCTAAGTTATTCGGAAGTGAATAACAGAGTTCTTATTTAGGTTACCATTTTTCAAATCGAATTCTACTTATCATCATTTTTAATCATCTGTTCTTACAAATATATTAGGTATTTATCCCTTGTTTATTTATTTAGATTGTTTATTTTTATATTCTATCAATTATAATGGACCACATATTTAAATATTATTTATTATTATTTTTTATTCACGTTCATCTACATTCCTCCAAGAAGTATTAATAACAATTACTGGTGAATAAAGAAAAGATTTGAAATCCTAAGCTAAACAGAAGTAACTTTTGATCATTAATCACAGTCGGTAGTTGACTGATGGTTGGATTTCTAAATCTAATTCAACGCATTCATTTCATCAACTCGGCACACCATCATACAATCAAACTTTGAGTGCAGTATTACTCTGATACATCTGGCATATGCATTAAAATCACAAAATCTAAATACAAACCAAGGATCACATAATGTAACCTGGTATTTGATTGGATTGTGCAAATAATATTAACCGAATTTAACTCATGTGTGTGCAGATCCGAGCCGTCCAAGAAATGACTACCCCAGTATATATCAAACGGGTACTCGAATAAAGATGCCATGAACCAAGTTCGATCGTACCTGATGGCTGTGTCAATGTCGGAAACCGATGCAGACCAAAGTGATGGTTCACCGCTTTTAAGTTCCATACGGCAATCTGACCTGCAAAAACAATGAGCCCTACGTTGATCGAATCTAACATAAAATTCGTACTAGTCAGCTGATCTTAGCCGTCAGTTTAACTCAATGAATAAGGACCTTTGACCACTTCAGTTTTGAACGTCCATTTGATAACGTGGATCAGGATGAAGTGGATCGTATGATGATTCTATGCTCCATCCAAGATCCCTGCGGTTTAACATTCGTGTGTAACGTGTACGGTGGATGAGATATCCCAACTTAAAAATCATAACAACTTTGATACTCGGGCTGAGTTTAATGGATGATACGCAGGTACTTAAAAAATCACCTTTAAATTGCATGTGGCATATAACTCATTGAAATTAACTGTCCAAATTATGGATCCCAGCCTTAAATGTATCATTTAACTAAAAAAAATTAAGATTACTTGACCACGTGACTTTGGCATTGATTAAACGGTTAACAGTGAAAAAGCACACAACGATCGGATGCGGATTCGGTGGATCTGAGGAGCACAGCCTTCAGTGGTCCGTGATTGTGAGGCCCACTGTGATATATATATTTTTTATATCCACACCGTCCATCTGTGTTTCCAGATAATTTTAAGGCGTAATCCATAAAATTAAACGGCTCACATTCTCAGATGGACCATAACACAGGAAACAGTGATGATTAAACGGCCACCATTAAAAACTTCCAGGGGGGGACAGAAGTTTTCGATCAAGCTGGTATTTGTGCATTCCCTTCATCCCGGTTTTTGTGAACTTGTCAACAGTTTGGATGACAAATAAACGTTACGGTCGTCCTTAGGAAGTTTTTGATTGTGGCCATTGGATCACCACTGCTTATTGTGGTATGGTACACGAGATTTCGATCTGCTTCGTTTTTGGGATCTTGAGCTAAAATAATATACAAAAATAGATGGATGGTGTGGATATAAAAAAACATTATCACGGTGGACCCCAAATTCACAGATCCAATGACCTTGGTGGTACCCGGATCCACAGAATCCGGGTCCACAGTCAAGCTATTTTAACAAACAAACATACAGTAATCAGACTTTAGGACTGTTTAATAAATATAATTATGGGGAGTTCCACATATTAGTCGGTTTACTTTGAGTCAATGTATGGCACATAGGAAATTTCTGACCGTCCGCTTATCAAGCTGCATAGGTTGCCAGTATTAAAGAAAAAAGAATTTTTTTTATTTGTTTTTAATTTAATTTTTTTTTTTATTTTTAATCCCCCTTAAACAATGACTCGGATTCCGTGGTGACCCGTGTCGAGATCAGTGCTGTGGGTCATCACCATAGTGTATATGATTTATCCATGCCATGCATCTGTTTTTCAAGTTCATTTTAGGTTAGTAGCCCAAAAATGATGCAGATCTTAATCCCAAATGGATCCCATCATGGGAAACAATGTTGATTGAATGCACACCATTAAAATCTTCATAGTAGCCACTGTAATTCATACTTTCCATCTAATCTGTTAATAAGCTCACAAAGAGCTAGATGATGGAAAATAACAAATATCAGATTCATCCAAAATTTTTGTGGCCTCTAGAATCTTTTAATGGTAAGCGGTTCAATCATCATCGTTTCCTTTGTTGCCGTAGGAGTGAGATTTGGGCCTTATATATATATATATATATATTGGAAAAGGTACTATGTGCTTGACCTCACGAGTCTGTCCCATTAGGTCGAGCTATGTGGGCCCCATCGTTATGCGTTTCAAACATCTACTCCATCAGTCAAATGCACCATTTCATCGTGGGCCTAGGTCTCAAAAATCAAGTCAATCCGTGACTTTTGTAGGCCACACCACATACAAAAGTGGAGAGGGGCCGTGCACCATTAAAACATTCATAATCATTTTTTGGGCCCACCGAGATGTTTTTTGCAAATCCAACCCATCCATTATGTGTGTCCCACTTGAATGAGGGTTTAAACTAAGCTTCAGATGCATGAAAAATTCAGGTGGGTCCCGCCAAGTGCTTTTATATGTTTTAACGGTGTCTTCACATGATTTTAGATGGTATGGCCCACTTGAGTCCCATATACGGCTGATTTTTGAAATATCTCATAATTTAAAGAGGACCCATCAAATGCACAGTGTTGATGGTCAACACGCATCATGGTGGGGCCCACACAGCTCAACCTCACAGGAGCTTATTGTGAGGTCGAGCACATAGTGTGTGTGTGTATATATATATATATATATATATATATATATATATATATATATATATATATATAAAAGTACTATGCACTCGACCTCACGAGTTCATCCCATGAGGTTGAGTTGTGTAGGCCCCACTGTGATGCGTTTCGAACATCTACCCCATCAGTCAGATGCACCATTCCATCGTGAGCCTAGGTATCAAAAATCAAGTCAATTTGTGACTTGTGTGGGCCACACCACATACAGAAGTGGAGACGGGCTGTGCGCCATTAAAACATTCATAATCATTTTTTGAGCCCACTGAAATGTATTTTGAAAATCCAGCTCATCCATTATGTGTGTCCCACTTGGGTGAGGGGTCATACCAAGTTTCAGTAGCATTCAAAACTCAGGTGGGCCCCACCAAGTGATTTTATATGTTTTAACGGTGTCTTTACATGATTTTAGATGGTATGGCCCATGTGAGTTCCATATACGGCTGATTTTTGGGATCTCATAATTTAAAGGGAACCCATCAAATGCATGGTGTTGATGGTCAGCACACATCACAGTGGGGCCCACACAACTTGACCTCACAGGAGCTTATCGTAAGGTCAAGTACCATTTCCCATATATATATATATATATATATATATATATATATATCATGTTACCTTGTTAGTACATCCACTGTCAGTTTACTCTTTAGTGTTAGCCACCCTCGCTAAGGGAATTCATAGAACGAGGTATCTTTCACTTAATCTACCACTTTTTTTTCTTTTTTTTTTTGAACACGCACACACATCCCCACACACTCATGCCACACGCTCACACAATGGGATTTCACCACCATGGGTACTCGAACCCTTGACCCGGTGTTGAAACTCCTTCGAGTCTACCACTTGAGCCATGGATTTGGTTGCAGATCTAGGTCCCATTAATTTTGTGCCAATACTCTAAAATTATCCAGAAAAATAGATGAAGGGGCGTGTATAAAACACAAACATTATTGTAGCGCCACAGCACTGACTAATACCAACTCTGTACCTGACAGGTCACTACCTAATCCTAGTCGCTTAAAACTAGTGACCTGAATTGGGTACCACTGGAAGGATTGGCTGGTGTGCCATACACCATCGACATAAGTGGTGTGTTAACCTCACTAAGTTATATGGGTCCCATATTGAGGTATGCATTGTATCCAAACCGTCCACCCACATCGTGGGTTGGTTTTAAGGCTTGAACCGAAAAATAAGAGAGATACAAAGATCAAATGGACCACACTACAAAAGAAGTGGGGTTTAAACGTCTACCATTAAAACTATTTTGGGGGTCACATAAATTTTAAATCAATATTATATGTTTTTCCTCTTCAACAAGGTCTGTCAGGCCTTATTAACAAATTGGATGGAAAATAAATGTTGTGATGGGCATACCAATGTTTTAATGGTGAGAATCATTATCTCATTATTATATGTGGTGTTGTCCACTTGAGATTTCCATATGGCTCATTTTTAGGACAGGCAGGTCGTGGAGTGTCCCACCGTGATGCATGAGTTTATCCACCCTTTCTCTCCATTTTTTTCATATTATTTTAGTCACGAACCAAAAAAATGTGTCAGATTCAAGTCTCAAGTGGACCCCACCAGAAGAAGACAGGTGATAAACGCTCCCACCGTTGAAACATCCCTTAGGGCCAGTGTAATGTTTTACTTGTTTACGAAGTAACCTAGACCCGGATGAATGGATCACACAAATATCACATGGATCCAAAACTTATGCGGCTCCCAGTAAGTTTTTAACGGTCGGCGTTTAATCCCTAATGTGGTGCACTTGAGCCTTAGATCTGCCTCATTTTTTAACTTCTACTCCAAAATAATATGAAAAATGGATGTACGGTGCAGATAAAACCATAAGTCACGGTGGGCCCGTGAACGCCCTAACAGGAAGGGGTAGTACCTACGAGGATTGTGTACTGCAGCGTGAGTACCGAGTTGGGTACTGACAGTACCATGTGAGCATCATGATGTATATAACCGGAGTAGCTGGTGTCTTGATGTGGGTCCTATCATGAGTTATGCATCATATCCAAACCGTCCATCCATTTTGAGAGTTCTAATAATGCTCGAAACAAAAAATAAGACATATTTAATGATCAAGTGGACCACCCTATAAAAAGGTAGTGGGGATTGAACGCTTACCATTAAAACTTTTTGGGGGTGCTGAAGTTTTGGATTAATATGAAATTTGTTTTTTCTCTTCATCCAGGTCTCTATAACTTTATTAACAGATAAGATGAAAAATAAACATTATATTAACCCTTGTGAATGTTTTAACAATGAAAAATCATTTTCTCTGCTTTTATTAGTGGTGTAGCCCAATTGCCCTTTAAATATGATTTATTTTTTTAAATAATGTTATAAAATGATTTCCGACAATAGAAGAATTGCGCATGGATATAATAAATATATAATTATAGGCCATGTTACATTGATCTCTTTTGAACCATTCCTACAACTTAGAGCCCGACGAGTACAATACTCTGTTGACCACCATGATCTATATATCCTATCCAAACCGTCCTACTATTTTTCCACATTAGCTCAAAATTAAGATAAATCTAAAGTGGGTTGACACTCTTGCTCGGTGGTAGACTCTCAAGACTTTCACCACTCAACACTCAGGTGGTTAGAGTACTCACATATGATGAAATTCCACTACCGTATGAGTGTGGGGGGGGGGGGGGGGGGGGTGTGCGCGCGCGCGCGCGCGCGTGAAAATTTAGAGAAAATAAGAAGAAGAAAAAGATAGATTCAAATCTCTTGTGAACCGCACCACACGAAAGAATGGTGGTTGAATCCTTATCATTAAAAACTTATTAAGGGACACAAGAGTCAAATTCTCTTTATTCATGTGCAAGTGACCTAATCGACAGGTAGGATGACAAATAACTATAAAATGAGCCTCACGAAGATTTTTAATGGTGAGCATTCAATCGCCATTGAATTCTGTGGTGTGGTCCATTCCAGATTCTGATCTCCCTTATTTTTTATTATTTTTTCTATAATGATATGAAAAATTAGATGGACGGCTTAGATAATACAAATATATATCATGAGGGCCAACAGAGCAGCGTCAGTAGCCACCTGGCTACTGACGCTGTCAGTACGCAGTCCGCGTCCGGGTAGTACGTACCCAATCCGCGTCCAAAAATAGTTGAGAACAGCATCCGCCACACCTTGTGACACCTGTCGCACATCCTGAAATGGCAGGTTTCTTAGACATCTGATCCGTGCATAAGGTGAGCCCTGTGATGAATTTTTCAGCTCATCTTCATCACAGGCCCACCTTATTTACTTCCGCAGGAAATCCTTATCTTATCTGGACGCGGATTTCCTGCGAAAGCAAATAAAATCTCCGATATTTGATTATTTCAACCATGGAAATTTTGGATGATTAGGTTAGAAAATGAACCGTCAATGTAAATTTGTAAAATTGAATTTTTGAATCCTTAATATGAAATATATTTTTCTAATCTTCCAATCAGGAGAGAAACCATCAAATAAACGGTTTGGATCATTTAAAAAATCTCAATTATAATGGATTAAGTCCCGACGTATTATATCTCAATACATCGTGATGTATTCTATCAAACCTCATCCGTCGGAGACATGGTCAACGTAACCCATTGACCTACTGCCCAAAAACGAATATAAAAAAGAGAGGTCGTTCGCTACTCTGCGTGATAATGGTATTTCATACACATTCATCTAGAAGTTATACATTTGGCTGCACTAAACTCAAATCCAACCATTCGTACAGTGGTACCTACTATATAAAAGACCATGGTCCCAGAATAGGAATCCTTGAATGATTTTTAACTGCTCATGAATGGACCGAATATATTTCGTCATAACCATCTATATCGAATTTCATTAATGGGATGGTTACCAACTTATTCAAAGTGAAAATTTCTGTTTATGATGAAGTGGGGCAAAAACTATGGATGGTTTGATATCTTACACCTATGCATGAGTATCAACCATCACAATCTGCCCGAGTATAAAAAAATTTACTATTTCGAGGTTTCATTTGGAATAAATAATAAAGGTTATGCAATGGAATCCAGCACCTATCCTTTCATCGAACCGATAATCCCGCAACAATTGCGGTGTTATCGAAACGAAGCTGCTGAAGCTACTCGCACGAGTAATGTCTCTCTGCACGTGTGATCAGATTCATACAATTCACAAAGTGGGCCCCACCATCCACTGCAGCAATAAATAGGAAAGTTTGACAAAAAACAAATAAAAAACAAGTGGGCCACATGATATGAGTATCAAATGTTGACCATTGACTTATTTTATTTTATTTTTCTCTTACCATCTATTTCTTGGTACATGAACTGCCACCATCCGATCATATGGCCCACCTGATTTTGTGGCCAGAGCTCATACAACGTGGAGACCACGAGATAAACCGTCCTACGTCCACACATGGCTAAATGTGTCGGGTTGTTCTAATCAATTACCAATCAAGTTTTTTGGGGCTTCATTGATATCAACCTAAAAATAAAAATAAAAATAAATAAATAAAACCTATGTGCTCAAGATTGCACATGCATGCCAATCTGGACCGTCCATAACGTAGGCTGTGCTAGCCAATATGGACCGTCCACAACATAGGCCGTGCTATCAGTATCTAATAGGGGGACCTGGATTGCCAGCTCTGTTCATACATTCGCCAACTAATTTTAAGGCATCAGCCTAAAAATAAGGCAAATTAAAATCTCAAGTGAACCACATTATAGCAAACAATGATGATGATTGAACGACTGCTGGGAAAAAATTTTAAGACTTTAAAGTACCCATCAAGTTGAAATTTGTGTTTTCTCTTCATTTAGACTTTTGTGACTTAATTAACAAGTTCGGTTGCAAATAAGTATTGCAATGGGCCTTATAAAGTTTTTTGTGGTGACCATTCAATCACCGTTATTTTCCTATAGTTTCATCCCCTTAAGATGTAGATCTACTACATTTTTAAGCTCATGCCCTAACTAATGATCTAAATTGGATGGACAAAATGGATAAAATGCATACATTGGGGGTGCCCAAACACATACATTATTTTAGTAGAGTGCTAGTAGGCAATTTGCAATGAGTCAACCCCATCTTGATTGACCCAAGTTGAAATTTGGGTTTGATTAGGTTGAGCTTGGGTTGAAAATCTTCACCTCAACCTATATTGAATTGTGGCTTGGGTTGACAACTTGAGCACCTGATCTAATCAGAATACAATACACACAAGAGATATGACTAAGATGCATGATACAAATATCAAATCATGGCCTCCCAAGAAAAAAAGGTTTATATTGGAACCATTCATACTCTAGACTCTTCTAAAGAGTTGTTTTGTGTTTAGAATAATCTCTTTTAATATCAGTAATTTTCTATCCGTTTTTTTCCCCTTATGTAGACGTATCATTTTCATTATTATATAATCAGAAGAGACAATGTTGTAAAAACAATGACTTACTTATTTCAAGGACGATAACAAAAATATACAAAATCGGCAAGACATGTGTAGAGGGATAAGTAGAGACTATTATAAATACACATGAATTTACTTAAATAGTTATATATGGTAAGTATTTTATACTCTTAACAATTATGCATAAGAACTATTGGAGAAAGAGCTATTGGATTGCATATCTTATTGCACTTATACATGCTGACATATCCATATTTACATATCCTCCAAAGAAAGTTTGGACATCTCTCAAACGATTCATCCTAGTCATTAACTATTGTTTTGGCCTATCCAAAGATAGGCTGGCCCTCTAGCAATAAACAACCCCCTTAATTTTACGGATGTGATATTGTAAAATTGATTAAACATTTTTAAAATTTTGCATGGTAATATATAATTATTGTATAATTACTGAGTGGTTATTGTAAATTCTATTTTACTAATGTAACTTTAATAATTACACATATTACTTTAGAGACGGGCATTATTTGATGGATGGTTAAATATAGAATTTTATGTATTCGTTTACTAGTTATAGATATTTTATCATGAATTCGAAAGTTTGATTAACCTTTAACGTGTTAGAACGCATCCTTATCCTGAATGTAAAATAGGATGACACACGTGCGGAATGTAATTTTCATCCGAAAGCAATTTCTTTTTGCCACATGCCATGCTTGTATAACATCCTACCCATTCAAATTTGGCCACAACATGATTCACATATTCGGCCTACATCGGCTGTTCATTGATTATGAAAATGTGGACCACCTGATAATGGGGTCAGCCTGATTTTCACAAAAGGTGATTTTTACGGTGGAACACACCTCTTGTACGGATCAGATGTTCTAAAGAAATAGTGGTATATGAAAGTTCACATAGAGAGGATTCATATGATCATCCCTCAAGAAAGCTAAACTAACCATCGAATCCTGCCCCCACATTACTTACAATTGTCTTTATAATGGTTCATTTTCTACCACTAATTGGATGGTTAGGATCATCCTATCAGTGTCCAGGAAGGGACCCAAATCAGTCCACATCTCTTTCTGTCTCTATTACAGAGCCTCTTTATTTTGGCTGCCCATGAGGTTGTTTTCATGGGCCCAGCTTGGTCTGTGTGCCGTTACATTCCTGCCCGCCAACGCAAACGCAGGATCAAAAACCTAAAATAAAAAACTAAAATAATAATAATAATAATATAAAAAGACAGGCGTGCCCTTCCTACCCAAAATATAACTCTTTCTTCACGCTCATCTCAGACTCTCTCTCCCTCTTTCTGCAGAAAGAGAGAAAGAAAGAAAGAAAGAAACAAAGAGAAAGAGAGAGATGCCTCTGCTTTTGAGGCTTTTCTCCTTCTTCTCCTTCTCCATCTCTGTGTCTTCTTTCATATCATGAACAAAACCCATCCTCTCTTCTTCTCAGAAGAAGATGACCCAACATCACCTCCAACCCTCTCCTCTCTTCCTCCTCGATGCTCTCTACTGCCAAGAAGAGCATTGGGAGGAGGAGGATGAAGAAGAAGATGAACAGAACAGCTATAGCAGCAGCTATAGCGAAGAAACCCAACCATCTCCTCTCTTATTCCTGCTACAGCAAGACCTCTTTTGGGATGATGATGATCTCCTTTCTCTCCTCTCCAAAGAACAAGAAACCCATCTTCATCTCTCTCCTTCCTATCTCGATTCAGACCCTTGTCTCGCTTCTGCTCGCAGAGAGGCTGTTGATTGGATGCTTAGAGTCAATGCCCACTACGGTTTCACACCTCTAGCTGCAGTTCTGTCCGTCGATTATCTTGATAGGTTTCTGTCCAGCCTCCATTTCCAAAAGGACAAGCCATGGATGACACAGCTCGCTGCTGTTGCTTGTCTTTCTCTAGCTGCAAAAGTAGAAGAAACCCAAGTCCCCCTTCTCTTGGATTTGCAGGTAAATAATAATAAATAAATAAAAACTCAAATTTCTTGCATTTTTGGGGGATTTCTATAGCGTTTTGATGATTTCGAGATAAAAATCTAATTGGTTTTTTCTATTTCTTTTTTTATTTAAGGTGGAAGATTCTAAGTATGTATTTGAAGCGAAGACGATTCAGAGAATGGAATTGCTGGTCCTCTCGACCTTGAAATGGAAGATGAATCCTGTTACTCCGCTTTCATTCATCGATCATATCATTCGACGGCTTGGTTTGAAGACCCACCTGCATTGGGAGTTTCTTAGGAGGTGTGAGCGGTTGATTCTCTCTGTCATTGCTGGTAAAGATTCAAAATCAGATGCTTTTTGGATTTCTTTCCAACGAAAATCTCAATTGATTTGTATTTGTGTTTGGATAATCGAATTCAAAGGGTGCTTCTTTCTTGTAATTGCAGACTCGAGATTGGTATCTTATCTCCCATCTGTTTTCGCTGCTGCTACAATGCTGCATGTGATACATCAGCTAGAGCCCTGCAATCCTCTGGAATACGAGAACCAGCTGATGGGTGTCCTCAAAATCAATAAGGTACTAATCAATTTCTAATGCTAGATCCGAACTATTCATTGAAAGTGTCCTGCTGTGGATCGATCACCATCTAAAAATTCCATTAATGAGATGGGCCTTAACCGTACTATCGATAATCTAGAAATGAACGATAGAAAAGAGTATTGGTCATTGTTGTGGTCCACCCATGGTGGGTCTCACCAATCCAGGTCGTAGATTATGTGGGCCCCATCCAATTTTAGTCGAATCTAACGGATAAGTACTGAATTCTAAGATCATGTTTTTAACAGGAGAAGGTAAGAGGCTGTTTTCAGAAGATAGCCGAATTGAATTCAAGCCCATCTGCCGGCTGTAAACGCAAGTATCCATCGACACCTACCAGCCCAAACGGCGTGATGGATTCATCAATCTTCAGCTGCGACAGCTCAAACGATTCGTGGGTGTTGTCAGTTCCATCTTCCCCAAAGCCAGCCTTCAAGAAGAGCAGACCTGAAGATCAGCAGCCAATGCAATTGCCGTCTCTTCACCGACCGTTTGTCGATGTCCTCAGCAGCAGCCCCTGAAACAATATCTTAATCTCTTCCTCTTCTGCATTATATATATTTCCTTTATATTATATATATCCGTCGAGCTGCAAGCAAATTGCTTTCCATCTCTGCATTTCTTGCAGTTTCTCGATGATGGTGTTTGGGAAGAAGAACAGAGATGGCTGGCAGTTTTCTCAAGTATATGAAGAAACGAACTATTCTCATCTTTCTCTCTCTAGCTTGCTTGCTTTGTATTTGAACATATACACCATTACGTATTTGTATACGTGGAATTCTCTCTCTTAAATGGGATGGATGGTTATGTATGGTAAAGGAGGGATGTTTAACAAATGGTGGTGACTCTTAAAACACATGTGATCCAGTTGTCCACACCACAGTCCCAATCATGGATAGATCATAACCTAAACATTGCACCAAGAAGATAATGCTAACTACTTGATTTTTTTGACTACTTATTGTTTTAACATTAACCATGAATTTTGATAGCCATTAATTGGGTGGCTAGGTTTGCTTGATAGTTATCAATTGGATGGCTAGGATTGCTTGATTGAAGCTATTCTAGATCTCTTCTTATTAGAGAGAAGGATGCAATAACAAGTTCTATCGTTTATCTTTCCACGTTTGGATTTCTTTTCCTTTTATTCTTTCCAACATGGGTTATTCAAATAAATAAATAAATAAAAAGGCCACCAAAAATGAGATACGTATTTTTTATATATAGTATTTCTAACCGATATTCATATGTTATACCTGTATTTATACACAGACCCATTTGCGGTATCCACACGCATTATAAATGGCCATTTTGATACAATTCAAATCATCCATATATGCAAAGAGAACTATTTTCCATTAGTATGGAAAAGGTAGTTTACTAAAAGAGGAAGGTACAATTTGGATGGTCCAGATTACCATTCAGCGCTTCTCCATTTTAAAAAATGATGGTAAACTAACATTGTAATAAATCGATGACGCTTTAGAAATGGTAGAATCGAGAGGGAGAGAGTGAGAGGAGTGGAGGAAACTCGGGGGTTTTCACTTCTACCAGCTGGGACCGTTTTGGTAGTCCGCGAGAGAATGGGAAGTAGTAGACCCCAGACACTTTGGGGACCATCTTGGAAGTCTTTTGAAAAAAAATGCACCTGCAAGGCTACCTCGATACAAGGACTTTTGTTGCTACTACCCCTAGAGTGTGAACTTGCCTGTTTTAGCGGTTGATAAATAAGAAGTGATCATTTACAAACCATAGCTTGCACCTTTTTCCACATCAATGCCTGACATATGTGGGACATCTGGACCGTGCAGAAGGTGTGGCCCACCAAAGAAAGGTTATATGATTCAAAATTAAGCTGACCCATGTATCAGGTGGGCCAAATAAGGCCAAATCTGTATGTTGGTTTTCCACTTTTTAATGGTTTGTAGCATGTGATGAGTGGACCATCTTACAGATGGTATAGCTTGTGTTAGCATGATGGGTCTCCAAGTCATGAGTGATATAAAGTGGGAGCAGTAGATGAAGGGTGATGATCGAGGTTAGTGGGCCATTAGGGAAGTAGTGAGGAGCACCTGGTAGTATTACTTTTGTTTGCATGTGAAGGGTGGAGTAAGTTGTCGGCCACTGGGGTTTGGTGTATTTGGACTTTTGTGGTGAGGGGTTTGACCTCGTACGTAGAGCCCGTGATGAGAGTTAGAGTTGGAGAGACAGAGGGGAGAGAGAAGAGAGGAATCCTGCTCAAATAAAGTCGTCCCACCTCATCTACTTATGTTAACATCATTAGCTATTCACTGCAACACTACAACCGCTGCTCTCTCTCTCTCTACTAACCTTCTTTTGCAATTGCATGTGCTTTACATACGATCTTTCTTGATTTTTTTGGAAATATCCTCACTAATTCTCATTTTCTCAAAATATCCATTGACTAATCTGAATCTCAACCTATTTTCAGGAAAATGACCAAAATGGACTGCATTTTTTCTTTTGTAATTGCATGTGCTTTCTTGATTTTATTTTATTTTTGAAAGATACTCAATAATTCTCATTTTCTCAAAATATTCCTTGACTAATCTGAAATCTCAACCTATTTGCCGGAAAATGAACAAAATCGACTTTCCATTTTTTGTAATTTAGTGATGGGGTCCCTTATTGTGGGACCCCAGATGGTGTGTGTGACAGGAATATATGTCCAACATGTGCACTGATGATGATTGGAGGTTGATCCAGTTGGATGTCATACACACCACATGGGCCCCACTATGTTAAACTACACTTAAATTTTTTTTTTAAAAAAAACTGAAATGAAGCATTTTGGTCACTTTCCCTTCGAAGCATTGTGACAAATACTTCCCAAATTTAGAAAATTACCTGATAGCACCTGAGATATCAATCATTTCTCTACAAGAAATTCATCAAATGAATTCCTGTAACAGTATTGTGAGATTTTAAAAACTAAATACATTTTTAGTATTTTACAATTTTATTTTATCATAATAAAATTTAAAAGGCTGATTGTATTTTTCTATTCATTTTTAACTGTCTAATAAATGTCCACTAATCTGGTAGTTAGCTAATCAAGTAACCTCAATTTTTGGTCCTTGAGACATCTTAACAAAGGCTTCTAATTTGGACAATTTAATTTTAATTACGCAATTTCTAACAAATAAGTACCTGCAGATCAACCATCACACTTCTCTAGATTACCAAAGCAGCTTTCTCTTTGGAGAATTGAGATTATTCTTCTTTTGATAGAACTCTCTCTTTCTCTCTCTCTCTCTCTCTCTCTCTCCCTCCTTGCATGTGCTTTCTTTCCTTTTAGACCTACCTAATGATAATCTCTAATTGCTGATCTGTTTATCACTTCACGGGGATAAAAGTCGGGTACACCATCCTTACAGGAGACTTTATGGGTGTATTTTGGGTAATAATGGCATGCAGGCCACCTCATCTCTACCATCCATTTAACTACTTATCTAATGATTCTAGTGGGGCCTATGGTGAATTAGACCATGTCCCAAAAGATATTCTCACTCGGGGGACCATCTTTTTTGCCTAGCCACAGTTGGGGTGACGAATTTCAATGGTCAGATCACATGCAAATGACCACTTTTTTATATGGTGGTCACTTTATCAAATAGAAGAATTGATCATTGTGTCCAATAATGGTAGAGAGTTTTCTCTCTCTCTCCCTCTTTTTTGTTAGCTTGTTAGTACACCCATTGTAAATTGACACTTTACTGTTAGCCACCCCTACCAGGGAATCCATACCAATGATCCAGTTGTTTTTTTTGTTTTTTTGGTTTTTTTTTTTTAACACATGTATACACACCGCCACACACATGTAGTAGTGCGATTTCACCGCCTATGGATACTTGAACCTTTGACAAGGTTTTGAAACTTCTGAGAGTCTACCACCAGAGATTTCACCACCTATGGATACTCGAAACCTTGATCCAGTTGTCAAGCGGGCCACACCAAACAATACAATGGATGATGGTGCAAAAGCCTGTTTTCTTGTTGTGACCCAACCGATGGTTGGATTAGACTCATTTTTAGGTCATCCCATTTTTCATGGTGCAGTGACCCAGTAGAATGGATTGGATGGCATACAAACACTATAGAGGGTGCATCTACGGCTAGTTGTAAAAAAGGAGTAAAAAGGTCAATTGCTCGAAGATAATTGTGTAAATAACGGATGGTCTCTTACATGGGAGAATCTGCAATGAATCTCTGAAACAGAAAAAGCATTTAATGAAAATAAAAGGAAAAAAAGGACAGATGTACCTCAAATTGCTGTTTGAGTGATGAGATACGTGCAAATAGCGCCTTTTTTTTTTTTTTTTCAAAGAAATTTATTTGATACTTTAACAGAGTGGTAGGATGCTTGACTTGCACATATCGTGAATTCTACGCTTGTCATATTAATTCAAAATCAGCCCATGAATTTGGAACCCTCGCTTCTTAAGTCACAGTCCCGAAATCAGATTATTCTCAAAATTCCGGTCTCTTGCTCGGGTGGTAGATTCTTAAGAGTTTCAACACCCCGGTCAAGGTTTCAAGTACCCATAAGTGGTGAAATTCCACTAGCGAGAGTGTGTGGGGGTGTGTGAGTTTATGTAAAACAAATAAATAAATAAATAAAAGATTATTTGAAAAATCCTAACTTTTGATTTATGAACACTTGTTTGTTGAGCTTGGACTATTGAATAATTTTCATTTTTAACCATCCAAGGAATGCCCTGTTAGGATCCGTGAATCCAACAACGTGACATGTCCAGCTATACGTTGAGATCACTAGAGAGTTGTAGGGGGGCAACACAACTTTACTTTGGGAATGGGCTATAGCCCTCGGCCTAGAGGTCATCATATGGTCAATGGGTTAAAATATTCAATCTAAGGGTCTGTTTGGGCAGCGGGATTAGAAGGGAGTACGTGGGATGGAATTCATCTGTTCCTGTGTCCATTCCACTCCATGTTTGGGTAGAATGGAAAAGCCTGGCATTACATTATTGTGTAAAATGGTATAGTATTCGGTCCTGTGCCAATTTCACTCAATGTTTGGAAAGTTGTGTAGGTCTCACCATAATGTGTGGGCTATATCCACACCATCCACCCATTTATTGAGAATATTTTAGAGCATGGGCCAAAAAATAGGTAAATCTAAAGCTCAAGTGGACCCCACCCTAGAAAGCAATGGGGATTAAATACTTACTGTTGAAAACTACTTCGGGGCCACATAAGTTTTGGATCTACCTCATTTTTAAGTCCATGCCATAAAATGAGGTTACAAAATAAATGAACAGTCTAGAAATAACACGTGTATTATTTTAAGTAATTTCAAATGATGGTAGGTACATCCATTCAATGTACCTCCGTATTATCAACAAAGCATGGCATTAATTTTAAACCATAGCAATAGTGGACAATCTCTGCTATGGATAATAATTATGTTTTTTAAATCTCATGCCACCTAATCCCTTTTAATCCCACTGCCCAAACAAACCCTAAGAGCGTTTTCTGGCATCTCCATCCAAAGAGAATCCTATCAAATAAGCTAGTTTTGTCTTTGAAAAAGGCTCAAATCCGATGGAAGGCTCTTGATGTATCTTATTGTAATCCATTTGAATGCTCTCACCCATTTTGAAAGTCATACAAAATGCACAATCGCGCGCATGTGAATGTGAACCTTTGATAGTATTTGTGGAAAGGAAATGGAAATTTTAATAATTATTGCTCACAAATTCTCATACTAGTTGTTTGATTATGCTATAAACCCATATTCATTAGATAAATGAACTTTATGAAAAACCCAATTTCATTAGACAACAAGTACTTTGTATCTTGTGCGCCAGGAGCATTAATATAGATAAGGCTAACAATTGTTTATATATATATATATATATATATATATATATATATATATATATATATATATATATATATATATATATATATATATATATATATATATATATATTTAAATCCATTTAGTTCATTGGATTAAATGGCATGGAATTACATTAGATGGAATTAGCACCATTATTATACAATGATTACCATAGTATTTTGAATATCTAATCTCACGTTTGGATGAAGGCTGTGAATGCCTCCCCCCACATGCGCGCAAAGCATAGCTGCACCCTCGCTTTGTTGGCCTTCGTATTGATTTTTGTTATTATGGGCGATGTGTACTATTGACTCAAGAGTAAGAGTGTATTTGATTTAGAGTCGCTACTAGCCAAATAAAGTATAAAATCTACGACCAGCTATGAATTGTAGAATCACTTAAGAGTCAGGGAATCTTATGATTTCCCAATTCAAGTGACTTTTATAGTTGGTCTGTGACCGTAGATTTCGAGTAAGGGCCTCGGTGATAGAAAGGAAGGGTTTAAGCACCCTTTTCCGCCCACACAACATGCGGTCTCTACTTCACAATATTTGTAATTTTTGATGATATGATGAAATTTCGACATTTTATACTTGGTCATACTTTACATAACCTAGGTGGGCCAGGTAGGCAGAGATAAGAAAAAAGAAGTTATCTAGCTTACATCATAGATCCAAGTGGCCTTAGGTAGGCAAATAAAATAAAAGCAGTAAATAAGATAAAATGTTAACTAGCTTTACTTCACAGGATTTAAGATCCTAGGCAGGTAGAGATAAAATAAAAAAAAAATGTTATCTAGCCTTACATCACAAAGCCAAGTGACTCTAGGTAGAAAAATAAAGTAAAATTACTTAATGGAGTAGAATGCTAAGTAGCGTTACTTCAAAGGATTTAAGGTCCTGAGCATGCAAATAAAGTGAAAAATGGAAGATAGAAAATGATACAGAATAAAATGTGGAAGTAATTAATACAATTGAAATATGTGGAGTGGAATGAAAATTAAATAGAAATGAACAAATTATTAGCTTTTTTGACTCCTTTGATGACCATTTTTATCTCCTGTGTTGGGAAGCATGTTGGCACGTTTAAAATCTTTAAGGTTCTTTAGGTAGGATTTCCAGGAAAACTCTAACCCTCTTTGTATTTTTCTCTCTTTCTACTCTCTATTTTCTATCTCTCTCTCTCTCTGTTTCTCTTTGTCTGCTTAAACTCTCTTCCTAACTTCTCTCCCTGTTAATTTTTTTTCTCCTTTGATTTTTTTCTCCCTCTTGTGTGGCCCAGGTGCCTTATATAGGCAACGGTTCGTGTTGTGAACGATCATTGTGGGCACCCGCACTGGATTGTGGGCTATGTCAGGTACGTTTGTATATTTGTATATATATGTGTATGTATTTATATTTATATATATAAGTTAAAAGGTAATAATTACCTTTATACACACACACATGTATATATAGAAAAGTAATTATTACTTTTGAGCTTTTTCGTTAGTCGTTCGTTTTTGATAATCTTTATCTTGTTGGAAAGGTAAACAGGTAAGCTTTCTAAAGAGACTAGGATAACTTCAATCGAACTTCGTTTGATGTGTGAAAAATACATCCATCTAATATACGAAATTTGTTCTTTACAATTTGACCAATGGTCTGCTTTTGATGATATTACGATCATTGGAAACGTCGTCTAGTAAGATTTTCATTGCAATTGAAATCATGGCAATCAGATATCGTTTGACTAGTTTAAAGCGCAGCCAAGGATTTTTTTTATTTTAGTCAATCAGCAATGCATGGTTTTGATAAACGGGCCGGATCTTCCTCATCATGATTCGGATTGGAGGAAACTTAAGTTTGTTAGGAAGATCATTTGACCACCTTTTAATGAATCATAAATTATCTTAATCGGTCAGGATTTGCTTCCAAAAATACCATGACCATTTTATATATCAGGACGACCGTACTTTTTTCTGATTTTGAAGAAACAACCTCTCACACCTCAACACAATGCTATTCGGAAGGATTGAATGATACAAAGAGTGATCCATGGGTAGAGAGTATTGTTTTATTCACTTTGGTCTGTCGATTGCATCATACAGAGAGTTTTAGGGGTTTTGGAGTGTGGATGTTTGGCCTTAACCGAACGGTGCGTGCCAAGTATGCTTCCAGCGTGAATCTGTTTGAGTTTTCAATGATTTTCAAGTCCGCAGGAGACAATTGATTGAAGTCAAGTTGAAACTCAAAGAATGTCGTATCCTTATTTTAAGTGAGGTGTCTACAGATGCCCCTTTTTAGCAGAGGTTATGGGCAACCGAATGCCAAAGCAAATGGACACTCCACCTTCCGTATTAGACGTAAACGTGGTATAATCTATTCTACCGAAGTGTCATTATCGAAAGACTCGTCTGATTAAAGAGTAATTTAGGTGTCTCACAAGGGTTGAGGAAAATATTGTGATTTATCCATGCGCATTTTGTGGCTTTATGGGGCAGGTCATGAGTTTGCATCGATAGTTGTTTATAAGTATGAATTTTTGAGTGGTTAGTGCCCATGCGCTTTTCATGGCCTTATGGAGATCTACCTAACATGTTTGATTTTGAAGAGTAATTCTCAATGCTGTGTAATCCCCTAGGACCACCTATAAGATTAGTTATTATAATGGGTAGTTGCATACACTTTTTGTGGATTTACAGATCTCCCATAGTACAATATACTAGGCTGGCAAGTGTCCTGGACTAGAGTCACCTTGAGTTATGTCTTCGCCATTCGATTTTTCGAGTCTGACACTATGGTTGTGATAGTTTTTCACACGACTTGAAGTATGGTTACGCTAACTTGGATATATTCAATTCGCATTCCGAAACGATCGGAGTGACACTGAAAGTTCAGTCCGGCCGCCCCATGTTCCACTTTGATTTTAGAGGAAATTGAAGATTTAGATAAACTAAAATTAATTATTATTGTTGCGTTGGTATCTACCGAAAAGTATGGAGGACTTCCAGTGCCTCGGATATGATGCGCATCGTGTTTTTGAAAAAAAAATTGAAAGATTTTTTTTTTCCAGGCCATTTATTTTGAAAAGATCCACTTAATCTCGTGGGGAGGCGTTGTCAGGCAGTTTTTATTTTGGCCTCTTTTTATTATTATTTTGAATAGGTCTGACCTATCACTTCCATTGGGGATTTCGACGGTCCTTATCGAAGTCGGCTCTTGTTAAAGCACGTTCTTTGCTTAGTGTCCAACTCCAAGTGTGTTGTGTTTAACACCACATTCCTACAACTCAGGGTGGAGTATTGTTGAGGATGCTTCGATTCCTGTAAAGAAAAAAAAGAGCTTAATAGAATGATCAAAGAGTTTGGTACTAAGGGAGCGAGACTAACCTAAGTAGCAAGCAGAAGTTGTTGGGTCGGGTGTTTTGAAGAAGCAACCATAACTTGATGATGTAACCTGCAAGAGTTTTTATTTTTATTTTTATTTTTATCGATGCATGTAAATAAAGAAAATGAAAAAAATGGAAATTCTCTCTTCTTCTTTTTTGTGGCTAGACTTGTCTTATGAGTATGGTTTATGTTTTGGTCGGCAGGGATCAAATACTCAACTTTTCCATTGTTCATTCTATACGACTTCTGAATTGATTTTTGAATTTTTTTGAAAATTTCCTCAAGAGTATGCAATGGGAATCAATGTATCTTGACTTGGGCTGCGCTTGATAATTCTTAAAACATCGTGGTCTTCACATCTTTGAATATGAATTTGTCACTGTGATTGAAGTACCTTGTTGTTTTTTTTATTTTCTTTTCTTTTCTTGCCATTCTTACCCATAACGATCTAGCAAATTTTTGTTATGTTTGGTTTATCCCGTCATTTTTTCCCATGGCACCCTTTCAGGTTTTCACAACGTCCTGTGTATTTGCTCTTACCTGCCCCTTGGCAGTTATGCCTTTTTGCCCCCAGTGTCCCTTATAGGTTTTCACCAGGTCCGCTGTGTATCTGTTATTTTTACCCGAGGTGCCCCTGCGGTTTTTCACCTTGTCCTTTTTGCTTAGACACACTTTTTTCTTCTTTTTTTTTAGGTCAGAAAACTTTCTCGATGTTGGCTGATAATGATTTTTAGGGCAGCGAGAGGCTTCAGAATGCTTTCCAAGATCGAAAATTTTCTTCTAAACAGGGGATAAGGCTGATGGGTGTGTACCCTAGATTTTCTATTTGGTTCTTCATTATTCTCTCTCTCTCTCTCTCTCTCTCTCTCTCTCTTAAAAAAACTTTTTTCTTCTTTTTTTGTGTTTTCTTCTCTTTTTTTCTTCTCTTTTTTTTTTTTTTTCTTTTTTTCTCTCTTCTTTTTTTTTTTTAGATTTTGAAAATTTTGAATCATCATATGTACATACGTCTTTTTTTTTGTCCTACTTTGTTGGTAAGGGTAACCGGGTAGGGAATTGTAAGATTCAATCTTAGGAAATATTTCCTTAGCTTACTCGTTATCCGTAGTGTATTTTGACATGATCGACATTAATGGGCTCGGCTAGATCCTGTCCCTCCATGTTGGTGAGGTGGAGTGCACCTCTAGGGAACACTTCACATACAACGAACGGGCCTTCCCAGGTGGGTTTGAACTTTCCCCTTGGGTCAGGTAAATGAGGAGGTAGTATCTTCTTCATTACTACGTCTCCTATTCTGAATGTTCTTGTACGGACCTGCTTATTGTAAGCTAATGCAATCCTTCTTTGATAGGCTTGGGAATGACATAAAGCTTGCATGGGCTTTTCGTCTGTCAGATGCAGCTAATCGTAGTGATGTTGTAACTATTCTCCCTCTTCCACTTCACTTTTTAACAGAATGCATAATGAGAGAATTTCGACTTTAACCGGTAGAACTACCTCCATTCCATATGTGAGTTCGTATGGAATGACGCTCGTTGCAGTGCATATGGATGTTCGATAAGCCCAAAGCGCGTATGGGAGCATTTATGACCAGTCGTGACATGTTTTCACCATTTTTTTGAGGATACGAACAAGTATTTTGCTAGCTGCTTCTACCCCTCCATTCATTTGCGATCGATAGGGGCTGGATTGATGCCTTTTGACTTTAAATTGCTTGAGGAGGTTGTCCATTTTTCGATTCACAAAATGCATCCCGTTATCTATAATGATGGAGTGTAGGATTCCATATCGACTAATGATGTTATTTTTTAAGAACCGTACCACGTGAGAAGCATTGATGGTGGTAAAAGATACCTCTTCCACCCACTTGGTGAAATAGTCGACTGCTACCAGGATATACTCGTGGCCATTAGATGCTTTGGGGCTGATTTTTCCAATGATGTCGATGCCCCCACATTGAAAATGGGTGTGGTCAGGTTATATAACTCGAAAGCAGGCGTATTCATCTGATTTACATGTTCTTGGCATTTAAAGTACGTCCTGATGTGTTGGCAACAGTCGGTCGCCATAGTTAGCTAGTAGTATCTTAATCGTAGGATTTTCTTGGCCATCATATGTTCGTTCATGTGTGAGCCACAGATTCCGTCGTGGACCTTAAACATGATTTTTGTAGCTTCTGCCTCATCCACACATCGCAATAAGACCTGGTTGAAGGATTATTTGTATAAGATGTCACTGTTTATAGTAAACTATGTAGTTAATCGTTGGATCGTACGACGGTCCGTTGGCGTGACACTTTCTGGGTATACCTGATCTTCTAGGTATTTCTTGATATTGGTATACCGAGGGTGCTTGTCAGTTGGCATTTTAGCTTCTTCGATCTACAGGTAGAATGCTCGATCGTCTTGTAGTTCGAATGCGAGTTCCCATTGTGCTGCTCCCTCGGGAATGTCTAGCATGGATGCTAATGTGGACAAGGCATTGGCAAATTGATTCTTAGCATGTGGCATGTATGTGAAAGTAATTTTGTGGAATTCATCAATGAGATTCTCGAGATAAACGTGGTATAGAATCAGCTTCTTGTCTTTCGTTCTCTAGTCACCATTCGTTTGATTGATGATGAGTTGAGAGTGGCCGAAAACCCTTAGATTTTTTACCCCTAAAATAATTTCTTCTTTTAAGCCTACAATACATGTATCATACTCGGCTACATTGTTTGTGCATCTGAAGGTTAGCCTTCTAAAAATAGGGATGGGGACATCATTAGGAGAGTAAAGGATTTCCCCTATTCTGCTTCCTTTAGCGTTAGCTGCACCATCGAAATACAAGGTCCATTCGTCTGCCTCTGATCCTTCTTCTCCCTCAAGGAATAATATGTCCTCATTAGGGAAGAAGCTCTTCAATGACTGATAGTTAGGAAGGGAGTGTGCTGCGAGATGGTTGGCCAAAGCTTGCTCCTTGATTGCTTTCTGAGTGACATAAGTGATGTCAAACTCAAAAAGTAATAATTGCCATTTTACGATTCTTCTAGTTAAAGCCGATTTCTCAAACAGGTACTTCAATGGATCCATTCGTGCGAGTAGGAGGATTGGATAAGTGATCATGTATTGACGAAGGTTTTGGGTGGCCCAAACGAGGGCGAGGCACATTTTTTCAATAATGAGTATCGAGACTCATAATCAGTAGATGGACGGCTAAGATAGTGGATCACTCTCTCCTTTCTTCCCGTGTCATTGTGTTGGCCAAGAACGCACCCAATGGCGCCTGTGGCGACTGAGATGTATAGTAGTAGGGGTCATCTGGGACTGGTGGGACTAACACTGGAGGGTCTAGTAAATACTTCTTAATTCTATCAAAGGCTCCTTAACAATCTTCATTCCATTCTTTTGACGTGTTCTTGCAGAGTAGCTTGAATATGGGCTCACATATGGGCGTAAGCTGGGCAATGAAGCAACTAATATACTGGACTCTGCCCAAGAATCCCCAAATTTCTTTCTCATTTTTGAGAGGTGGCATCTTCAGAATTTCTTTTGTTTTTAATTCATCAACTCGGATGTCATCTTTGCTGATGATGAAACTAAGCAACTTATCACTGGTTGCCCCGAAGACACACTTTTGTGGATTGAGGCGAAGCTTAAACTTTTCCAATCGGTGGAAGAGTTTTTCGAGGTCCTTGAAATGCCCATCGATGCTTTGAGACTTGACGATTATGTCATCCACATAGACTTCCGGCTCTTTGTTCATCATGTTGTGGAATGGTGCCATCATGGCTCGTTAGTATGTAGCTATGACATTTTTCAACTCGAATGACATGACTTGGTAGCAAAAGGTTCCCCATGGCGTGATGAATGATGTTTTTTCATGGTCTTCTGTGCCCATTTTGATTTGATTGTAGCTAGAGAAGTCATCCATGAAAGAGAAGATTTTGTAACCTGGCGTATTGTTGACTAGAGTGTTGATGTGGGGTAGTGGGAAGTCGTCTTTCGGACTGGATTTATTGAGGTCACAGAAGTCGATGCACATCCAAACTTTGTCGTCTTTCTTGGGAACGGGAATGATGTTGGCCAGCCATTCTGGATAGTTGGACACTACCAGGAAACCGGTGTTGTATTACTTGACTACTTTCTCATATATTTTTAGGATCCACTCTGGTCGCATTCTCCTTAACTTCTGCTTGACCGGCTTGATTTCAAGCTTCGTGGGTAAGAGATGTACCACCAAATCTTCATCAAGTCTAGGCATATTTTCATAGGAGAAGGCAAGGTTTGATAACTGTGGTTTCAAAAACTCGATCATTCTCTTCTTGTCACTTGGAGATAAAGACTTTTCAATGCGTACTTCCCGAGGATTCTCAGGGGTTCCGAGATTAACCACCTTGAAATCGTCAGGTGTAACGTTGGCTTTTAAATCGAACTTATTGAGGAGATCCTCAAGTTCGAGAGTCGTATCATCATTTTCCTTATTTTTGACGTCTTCTAAACCCATGAGTTCGAAGTCTAGCTCTATGTTAAAGTCATAGATGTCAACTTCGGCTTCATGCAGCTCTTCAGATGAGTTTGACACTTTATTATTTATGGTTTTTGAAAAGTTTTCTGATTTTTGGGTATTTTGAATTTTTTTTTTATGTTTTTAGTTTTTGTGAATTTTCTTCTATTTTTGGGTTTTGTAGATTTATTATTATTATTTTTTATTTTTTGAGGGTTTTCTATTGTTTTTAGTTTTTGAAGGTTTTTCATATTTTTTGGTGTTTTAATTTTATCGAACACCAAGCAAACAGGAGTTTCAAACTAGTTTCTATCATGGTCTTGCCCGAGGTGCAAATGTCTATTTAGAAGGATATTTTTTTTCTAGACCGGCACTCTGAGAAGATTGACCAGTCAATTCAAACATCATGGGGGTGGTGAACCAAGTGGAGCCCTGCGCTCTCTCTCTTTGGGAGGCAAGGTTTTGGGATGTAGTGGGCTGATTTTTTCTATTGTGCCCAATCATCATGATGTAGCGAGGCTTGGGTTCTGATTTGGTGTTAGATTCATCGGACCTTCCTTCATTCCCTATGTTGTGGAACTCTTTAGGTTATTGTAGCTTTGGTGGGACCATCATTGTGGTCTAATCAAGAGAGGGTAGCTCCTGCCCCTTGGCCAGTTGTTACTTGGGCAACTTAGTGAGAGTGAGATTATTATCATGACTTGGTGGATTGAAATCTGGATTTTGACTTGGATGGATGACTCCAATGCTAATGAATTGGATTTGTGTGAAATGGGAAGGATGGGTAATCTCTTGGCCCTTCCACATTCTCTCAGTATCTGCCTCCTGTAGTTTTTCTAGTGGAGGAGACTCATATCTCAGTCCTACCTTTCCTACTCTTTCTTGAACCTCAATTACCTTGGTGGTATCTTGGTGTTCAAGGCGGTAGTTCGGGATTTAATGCTTGGCTGGAGTGAAAATATAATTTGATTTTAAAGGGCATACGGATGATACGTGATCCACTGCTTCAAATTGGAAGCTTTAATATGGTTCATCTTTGTCCAGTTTCCATGCGTCAATAACTGGGATGTTAGGCTCACCTCGAAGATTTGTTTCAGTGGAAAAAAGTGGTTCGGGATCTGTCAAAATGCATAACACTTTATTCCCATGGGTGTACTTGACCCTCTGATGAAGAGTTGGTGGTACAGCTCCAACTTCGTGAAGCTAGGGCCGACCAAGGAGAGATTAAATGATGAAGGTACATTTGAAACCTGAAATGAAATTGTGGACGTATCGGGGCCAATTTGTAGTTTAAGATCAATTTCTTCTTGTGCTTGTCTTTGGGAATTATCAAAGGCCCTCACATTCATATTGCTTGGCCTGAACATCGATAGATTTAGTCCCAAATATAAGGCAGTCCAAAGTAGACAAACATTCAAACTTAAACCATTATCAATCAATACTAGTGGGATGCTTTTGTCCTTATGACGAACGGTTATATTTAATGACCTGGCATAGTCGCGGCCTTTTGGTGGCAACTCGTCATCTGAGAAAGCTATGGCTTGGGGAGCAAGGAGTTGCCCTATTATGTGTGCAACCATTTCAAGTGCAACTTCTCGAGAGATATGCACATCGTTCAGAGTTTTAACAAAAATCTTCCGGTGTGCCTGCGAAGTACAAAGGAGTTCCCAAACGGATATTTGGGCCGGGATGGTTTTAAGCTGGGCCACTACATCGTATGTGGTGTTAGCCTTGTGTGTTGTTCTGGCCAAAGATCCCTTGGGATCTCTTCTAAGTCCTTTTCAAAAGCATCACCCATTAGGATACATGTTTCCTACTAGAGAGCATTCTGGGTAATGCCAGGGGACTGCATTGTTGTTTGAGACCAGTTTCATCCCTCCTTGAAGAGCTAGAGGAGGTGAAGTTCTAGAGAAGGTAGAGGGTTAGCAATAACAGATGTGTGGTCCAATTGAGAAGTCTACGGTGCCCCTAAGAGTACTAGCGGTTGCAAAGGAAGGCCTTCCTGGATTGTCCGGCCAAATCTACCGAGTTCGTGTGGCATATAAAACGGGAGAGGGCATTGTTCTTGTGCATAAATGGATAGATGATATGGGACACGACTGGGCATGGGTGATGGAGCCTTCCCCATAAGGACGACTGGCAGGTGGATTCTTGACTGGTGGGGGTTGTTGGCATGTGTTGATGTAGGGACTCTTCCTTGTAGGACCAATGGTTGATCCCATATTTGTTCCACGTGATGAGGAGGACTGGGATGAGGTTCAGGGGCCTTCCCTTGAAGGACCAACAGAGGAGGGGGTAGTGTCCCTTGCAGAATGAGTGGAGAAATCTTCATGTCATAGCTTTTGGCCGAGAATGCTTGGAAAAAATGGGGGGAATATTCTCCCTGGATGGCATGGACGGTGGGAGTACTGGAAGTGTTAGGGCATGCATGATGTTGTGGCAGAGGATTTTGAAGTATGTTATTACTATTAGCAGCAGCTATTTCAAGGGGCGTGACTGTGATTTGGTTCTGATCGATCAAAATTTGAACTGCATTCAAGGAGAAACAATGTTATGTGGTATGACCCCAACCTTGAAGGAATGCGCAATACTCATTTTCTTTATAATTTGCAGGCAATGACTTTGGCGGTCTTCTAGGCTAGAGAGGTGCTAAGAGCTGCCTTTGGATGAGTGTGGTGAAAATGTTCGTGTATGATTGGGCCAATGGTGTAAATTACTTAGACACTTGTGCTGCACCCATTTACCTATTTTGGTCTGTGTATCGCGGATTCCACCTAGGTTGTTGCTGTTGAGGTTGGTATTGTTGTTCCTGCAGGAGATTTCTGGGCACTCCTTGTGCGAAGGCAACAACATTATTAGTTTCTACTGGACGAGGAGGAGCCATATCTCTATTTCTTACTCCATATTTGCTTGTCTTTTCTTCAAGTTTTTCTTTTTGTACTAAGGTAGACTGGTGGGGCCATGATGTAATTGTGCCAGTTCTTATTCCAGCCTCCACTTGTTCTCCTGCATAGATTAGCTGAGTAAAATCATTATACGGGTATGAAATTAGATGTCCTGATATATTTGGATTAGCCAAATGGACAATCATCGAGATCTATTCTTCTTCGTCAATTGGTATTTTCATTCATGCAGCTATGGCTCTCCATCGCCCTACGTATGCAGACAATGTTCCATCGTTCATTTTCCTAAAGCCTGCCAAGTCTGACCTTAAGGGTGTTGAATTTAGATTGTACGTGAAACGATATACAAAGGCTTAGGACAATTGTTCCCATGTTCTAATCTTGTGATAGTCCAGAGACGTGTACTAATCTAATGCATCACCTCTTAGGGATTTTTAGAACAAACAGATTAATGCCCCATCATCTTCTTTCATGGCATCAAGTTCACCACAAAAAGCCTTTAAATGTGCAATTAGGCATCCCGTGTCATTGTATCGTTGAAACTTGGGTACCTCGAAGTTTGCAGGTACCCTAGAATTAGGGAATGGGCAAAGATCTCTAAATTTTGTGGATGAGAGTTCCACCCCATGTTGTTTTTAAAGTTCATTTCGCATGGCCTTTAGCTGGTTCTTAAAGTGTTCCCAAAGTCAATCAAATTCATTTGGTTGGGACAAAGGAGGTCGTGCTCCTTATATCATTTGGTTAGCCTCTTCTTCATAATGGTTGACTTGTTCGAAGTTTCTGTGTTCCTCGGTCAGAGGGATTGAGTGCATGGTGTGGTGAGGGAATTGGGATGCAGTCCCGCCAAGTGGGCAAGCTTGGATGGATGGATATCCATGAACAATAGGTATTTGATGCGGTTGACTGGGTGAAAATTGAAATAAATTCCCATCGGGAGAAGGTTGTTGGAATTGACTAGACTGCGATTGACTAAAATGTGATGGTTGACTCCCATCAGGGGAAGGATGTGTTGGAGTTTGAATTGGTGTCATTGGTGGGTTTTGAAAGTGAACCCGATTTCCATTAAGAGGAATGGGTTGAAATTGATTGACAGTTAGGTCTCACAGAGCTACATGGATGCCTGGTGGACGCATGTTATAAATGAGTAGTACCATTTCCGCGTGAATGCAGCTCACGATATTTTCTAACCTGTTTAAACCCTGAGCAAGATCGGTGGTCGAGGGAGTTGATGCGACTGGTTAAGAGGAGGAGTTGAAGGATTGTCACCTTGAGCTGACATTGCTGCTTGTGCATGGGTTCAAATGATGTTTTGGTAGGTACGTGATAATTGTGCAGGGTGACGAACAACAATTGATTTCTGGGCGCAATGATTGCAAAATTGCCCGATACTTCCTCGCAATGGGTATGCCTTGTGATCACTTTTTTTAAAAAAATTTATTTTTTGACTTTTTAAAAAAAAAAAAATTTGTGTGCTTTTCTTTTCTTTTCTTTTTATAAAAAGCTAACGTATAACAAAACGTAAACGTCAGGAAAATATAGGAGGACTAGTGCACACTGGATTAACAGAAATGTAAATGGACCAGTGAGAACTCGATTGTAGGAAAATAAAAGGGACCAGTGGCAATTGGAATGTTTAAGGCAAACAGGAAAGTAAAGTGGACCAGTGTAGACTGGAATGCAATATACTTGTAAGAAAGTAAAAGAGACCAGTATAAACTGAAATACAGGATGCAGGCAAGAAAGTAAAGTGGACCAATATATACTAGAATGTAAGATGCGGGCATGAGAGTAAAGGGGACCAGTATAGACTGGAATGCAGGATGCAGGCAAGAAAGTAAATGGGACCAATATAAACTGGAATGCAGGATTCAACCAGGAAAGTAAATGGACCAGTATACACTGGACAATTAGTGAATTAGTGTGTTAGTAGAATACCAGTATTTACTAGAATGTTAGAAAGCATGATAGAGAAAGTAAATAAGACCAGTATTCATTGGAGTGTAGGAAAGAAAATATGTCGAATTTTTAAAATTTCCATAAATTGAAAATCATGTGTTTCAAGTTGGGCCTAGGTTAGTCACTAGTACAATTCCCCAGTGGAGTCATTATTATGTGAACGCCTCCTCCCTCCCCCCCCCCCCCCCCCCCACACACACACACACACACATTCGCGCACGAGCGTAGCGGTGCCCTCGCTTTGTTGGCTTTCGTATTGATTTTTGTTGCTGTGAACGATGTGTGTTATTGACTTAGGAGTTAGAGTGCATTTGATTTGGAGTCGCCACTAGTCAAATAAAGCATAAAATATACAGCCGGCTAGGAACCGTAGAATTTCTTAGGAGTCAGGGAATCTCACTATATCTCAACTTAAGTGACTCCTGCGGTTGGTCTGTGGCCGTAGATTCTGAATAAGGGTCTCGGTGACGGAAAAGGAAGGGTTTAAACACCCTTTTCCGCTCTCACAACGTGCTGTCTTTACTTCACAAGATTTGAAATTTTTGAGGATTTAATGAAATTTTGGCATTTTATACTTGGTCATGCTTTACATAACCCAGGTGGGCCGGGTAGGCAGAGATAAGAAAAAAGAAGTTATCTAGCCTTACATCACAGAGCCAAGTGGCCCTGGGTAGGCAAATAAAATAAAAGTAGTAAATAAGATAAAACGCTAATTAGCCTTACTTCACAGGATTTAAGATCCTGGGCAGGCAGAGATAAAATAAAGAAAGGTTATCTAGCCTTATATCGCAGAGCCAGGTGGCCCTGGGTAGGCAAATAAAGTAAAAATAGTTAATAGAATAGAATGCTAACTAGTCTTACTTCACAAGATTTAAGGTCTTGGGTAGGCAAATAAAGCGAAAAATGGAAGATGGAAAATGATGCAGAATAAAATGTGGAAATGATTAATGCAATTGAAATATATGGAGTGGAATGCAAATTAAATAGAAATGAAAAAATTCTTAGCTTTTTTGACTCATTTGATAGCCATTTTTGTCTCCTGTGTTGGGCAGCATGTCGGCATGTTTAAAATCTTTAAGGTTCTTTGAGTAGGATTTCCATGGAAACTCTAACCCTCAGACCATCTCTATATTTATCTATCTATCTTTCTACTCTCTATTTTCTATCTCTCACTCTCTGTTTCTCTCTGTTTACTTAAACTCTCTTCCTAGCTTCTCTTCCTGTTAATTTTTTTCTCCTTTGATTTTTTCTCTCCCTTCTATGTGGCCCAGGTGCCTTATATAGGTAGCAGCTCGGGTTGCAGATGATCATTGTATAGGGTCACCGTGACTGGTGGGCCATGTCAGGTATATTTTTATGTGTGTGTGTGTGTGTTACGCATATATAGAAAAGTAATTATTACTTTTTAGTTTTTTCTTGCAAATGTTCAAATGCTCATATATTCTTCGTTACTTGTCCATTTTTGGTAATCTTTATCTTTTTGGAAAGGTAATTAGGTAAGCTTTCTAACGAGACTAGGATCACTTCAATTGAATCTCATTTGATGTATCAAAAATACGTCCGTCTAATATATGAAATCAGTTATTTGTAATTTGACCAATAGTCTGATTTTGATGATATTATGATCATTGGAAATGTCGTTTAATAAGTTTTTCATTGCAACTGAAATCATGTTAATTAGATATTATTTGACTAGTTTAAAGTGCGACCAAAGTTTTTTCAATTTTAATCAATCGACAATGCATGGTTTTGATAAACGAACCAGATCTTCCTCATCATGACTCGGATATGAGGAAATTTAAGTTTGCTTGGAAGATTATTTGACCACCTTTTCAACGAATTATAAATCATCCTCATCGGTCAAGATTTGCCTCCAAAATACCATGACCATTTTATATACTAGGACAACCGTACTTTTTCCTAATTTTGAAGATACGATCTCTCACACCTCAACACAACGCTATTCGGAAGGATTAAATGATACAGAGAATGATCCATGGGTAGAGAGTATTCGTTTTATTTATTTTCATTTGTCGGTTGCATCATACAAAGAGTTTTAGGGGTTTTGGAGTTTAGACACTTGGCTGTGACTGAATCGCTACTGGATTTGGTGTCAGTCAATCTGGTCCGTTGGTTATTTTCGATGCGTGCAGAATATGCTAACAGCGTGATCCGTTTGAGTTTTCAATGATTTCCAAGTCCGTAGGAGATAATTGATTAAAGTCAAGTTGAGACTTAAAGAATGTCATATCCTTGTTTTAGGTAGGGTGTCTACAAAAGCCTTTTAGGAAAGACATTATATCAAGTGAAACATGCGTTTAGTATACCATAAAATTATAATCAATGAACTGGATTCACATTTAATGCTGATTAGCTATTTGCGTATCCAATTGAATGTCATGTATAAAGGACACATAGATGCACAGTGTGGATACAACACATGCATCAATGATGTAGAGCGAGTTCGGACAATTTCATCACCAAGATGGACTAGAGAAGGCCTGATTGAAGGTGGAAATGATTTGGACTGTAAGAACCTTAAAACAGGCATATCTAGCAAACCAAAATGAGTTATTCGATGTACCAGATATGATTTTGGGGTAGGAGAAGTTATTTTATCCAACCAACCGTGCTGTGCGCGGTTGCCCACGCTGAATTTGTAAGATTCCATCAGATTGACAATTAAAAATCCATTTTATTTATATTTTTACTATTTATAATAAGTTTTAGTTCGATTTTATACACTTATTATTTTTAGCGAAAAACCATAAAGTCTAGTAGAAATCATGCCCGTCTATAAATAATAAGTTTACTATTTATAGTAAGTTGCAATTTTTAAGGAGTTTGAGTTTGAGTTTGATTCTGAAACTTCTTCTTAAGTTTGATATCATTTTTTAATGAATTGGAAATTCATTTTTTTATCATCAATTAAGTTATTTTTAATTTTTATTAGAATTTATATATCTTTCCTCGTGGATTCAAGGAACCTTTGTGAGAAGTCTAGAGAAGCTCCATTATTTAGAGTAATTACCCCCTAAGGAAGACAATGATCAACCTCATCACTTCCTTCCCTATGTTAATCAAAATAGGGCTTACAAATGTAGTAAATTTCAAAATTAATCAGAAATCCCATGGTGCCTATCATTGGGGCTAAATGATATACTATGTCAATTAATTCAATCCTTTTGTCATTTCCAAACACTAGATGGAATTTGCATGGACCAAATATAATTTCATACCATCGAATCCCACGTACCAAACAAGCCCTTAATTTCTTAACCATCCAACCAAGATAAACAATGACAAATCTCATTCTCTACACTTTCTTGGCTAGAAATTTCTTGGGTGATTTTCAAATTTTGAGGTTTCCCTAAAGATATTAACAGAAAAATCTTGCAAACCATGAAAACACAGTATTTAATGTAAATTGTCAGATAATTTAAAATTTGTGCATATATTTATATAACAAATTCCTTAATAAATTTATAATTTTTTAAGTTAATAACACATAATATCATGATAAAAACGTGATATTCCAAATCTACCACGATTTTGAAAATCTCACAATGATATTCTCACGATATTATTGTGAGATTTTCATAATCTCGGTGTAGTTGTCACACAGTCAACAGATTTTTATTTATTTTCATATGTACCAGCTATCTAATTGGCCAAAACCCTCAAATAGCTGGTCTGACTGTCGGGTCCCTTATCCAACCCAACAGGACCCGAATCCAATTCCAACTTGACTAGATTGCCCATCCGTTGGTGGGCCACCTGATGAAGGTTTCCAACCACCCTACGCTTACCAATTGTATATGTCAGATATGGGGTGATGTATGCCTCTTCTGATCACTTGGCAGACCAGACAACAACTGGATTTTGGCTATCTAATCACACTTTCTTATGCTGCAAACTGGCATTAGATTTTCAAACATTGCTTTCCTTTATATTATGGGGCCATGTTTCAAATACCTGGACCGTTGATCTGATGGGCATCAACATGAATCAAGCATGACTCAAAAATCATCTATGAGCAACATTACTCTTTATCATGGTCCATCTAATGTCAGCCCTATAATATTAACGGTCTGGATCATCTATTCGTAAGACACAATTGTAAAAAATGAAAACCTAAGGATGCTGTTGGTATACTCAGACTAAGGATCATATACTTCCTGTAAAGGAAAATGTGACACTTTTGGACTCCAGCCAGCCAAACAACTTTTAAAACCCAAATAACAGAAAAGAAACCCCACCATAGACGACTAAAAGAGAGAGAAAGAGATCCGAGTCATCTCAACCGTCCATTGATCAAAACCAAAAGTCTAATTGGATTTGAAATCCCAACATCTCTTTGATTTTGGGGGGTGTTTTTTGTTCTACTTTCTATGAGATGTTGGGATTTTTCAACGGAACAGCTGAGACCTCCACAAGATCTGTGTGGCCCACTCAATAATTGTGGAATAATATGATGGCAAGTCTCCCTTTTTTAAGTTTTTTGTGTCTTTTTGACCGAGTCCTCAGACAGACATAGAAAGCAAAAGAAAATCAAATGCCACTAGGTAACTCGCATGGTTGCCCCTAATAATAGCTCCTGGGATGTCCATACCCTACATGGTGGGCCCCACTTCGGTTGTACCCTTCATTGGACCATCTGGAAGGTCCTCATCATAGCCTACAAATGAACGGTTGGAAAATAATTTTTTTAAAAATAAATCAAATCCAACGGTTTAATTTGCTGGCCGAGTATGACCGTACGTAAGCATGTATGCATGATTGTGCAGGGGGTGACATATGACTTAATCTAAACCGTCCAAATCATTGGGTGGACGTGGATCGTTCATTTATCACACAATTCACACCAAACGGATGATTCTATCTGGCTGATTTGTGGATATTAAAGGGGTGGTTGTGATGGAAAAAAAATAAAATCAAACGGTTCAAATTCAACTCAGAAAGTCAAAATTTGGATCTATGCTCACCTTCAATGGGGTCCACAATTTCAACCATCTGGACTTACATGCATATATGCCACGTGTAACAGTGTAGTGTATGGATGGTCATGATATCGAGTATAGAGTATAAGTGCTTTTCCGTGAAAATCTTCACACTAGAACGTTTTCTCACAGTGGCTCATCTACAGTTGGCCCACCAAATGATCACTTCCAATACTAAGATGGATAGTCAATATTATGCAGACCACAATTTTGGGTAGTCCTCCGAATTACTAAGATAATCGTCAAATAGAAAAATCTGGCTTTAGAAGAATTGGCGCCATTGGCTCTACTATTTTTTTTTTTGTTTTTTTTTTTCTCTCTTCTATTGGAGAGAAAATGCAACAGCTGTAAAGAGCCTAAAGACAACAAAAGGGACGGATTCTGATTTTCCGATTTTCCACACCCGTTAAAATCCCTCTCTCTCTCTCTCTCTCTCTCAAAAGCTAAACTGTTCAGATTGTGGGTCCCACTGTAGATAGGTCATAGTCCCAAAATCGGATCGACTGACCAATTTCAACTACCGATTCACGGATACTTGTTTCGAACCGTTGGCTATTTTTTATTATCTCAGTTATCTTAATATTATTTCTCCTTCACATGGCCCATCATCACATAATCAACAAGTCTCTACTGAATCAAATTCAAAAGAAGAAATCAAAGGATGAGATTTGATTAGTTATAATAGAGGCCCACCTTACTGGGTTTGATTGTATTTTTTAAAAAAAAATGGTGATCTTAAAATACTGAAGTTTTCATGGTATCAGAGATAAGATCTGATCTGAGCCACTGATCAAATCTCATTCTTTGATCGATCGCTTCTTTTGAATTTCATGAGAAGATGGACCATGTGGGGGAGATATGCTATTTCGTCTATTAAAAAAATATAATAAAATTAGTACAATCAGCATCATCCATCTAAAATGTGAATCACCATTTGGACGGTTAATTTGAGTTGATTGCATGCCCTTGCACAGTTTTTGGTGCCTGTGTATCTACCACCCTGCAGTGCCAGAGTATCACATTTGAGAAATTTCCAACTGGACGACCCATTTATGGCCCATTTCCGAGACGAAGCCCACCTCATTTTACCTTCTAAGAATAATCCCCAGCCGTACGGACGACGTGTCAAATGAATGCCCCTGCTTTCAGCTTCAAGGGGATCTGTTTTGTCCTTATGGCTACGAATTATAACCGTATCCATATCTACCAAAATCCATAGTCAAATGATCCTGTCCGAGGTAGGCATGCTAAACTAGCGGTGTCCGTGCCACTCGCTGACATATCCAGCAGGGGCATGACGATCTGGCGGGGCTATACCTACCTAGTGACTCCTATAATTACGGATTATAACCGTAGTCATAACTGTAGTCTGTGCCAATATATGAAATTTTTTATTTTTTTACATGGAGAACTTCGTTCTACCTACAATTTTTTCTAATACATATTTATATAAATATGTATATATAAGCATATAAAAAAAAATCTCTCTGTTTTTTCATTTCTTTCTTTTTTCATTTAACAAGAATATCTTCTAAACCAAAATTAGTTACTTGACATACCCTATATGATTTTGGGGTAGGAGAAGCTACTTTAGCTAACCAACCTAGTTATTTTTCAAGATTTCATCAGGTCGATGGTAGAAAATTCATTTCATTCACTTCACGGTCAATTTCACTCATTTCATTTACTTCGCGATCAATTCCATGCATTTCACTGCCAATCCTGGCGATTCCGTTTTGATTCATGGTCATTCCCATGCATTTCACGGTCAATTCCCTTTACTTCACGGTCATTTCCATGCATTTCATGGTCAATTCGCATCGAAATGACTGTGAAGTGAAGTGAATTGACCGTGAAACAACACGGAATTGCAGGAAATGACCGTGAAATGCATGGAAATGGGCGTGAAGTGAAGTGAATTGACCTCGAAGTGCTTGGAAATGGCCGCGAAGTGAAGTGAATTGACAGTGAAGTGCATCGAATTAACCGTAAATCAACACGAAATCGCTGGGAATGACCGTGAAATACATGGAAATGACGGTGAAGTGAAGTGAATTGACCGAAAAGTGCGTGGAAATGGCCGTGAAGTGAAGTGAATTGATCGTGAAGTGCGTCGAATTGACTGTGAATCAACACGGAATCACCAAGAATGACCGTGAAATACATGAAAATGACGGTGAAGTTAAGTGAATTGACAGCGAAGTGTGTGGAAATGACCATGAAGTGAAGTGAATTGACCGTGAAGTGTGTCGAATTGACCGTGAATGAACACGGAATCGCTGGGAATGACCGTGAAATGCATGGAAATGATGGTGAAGTGAAGTGAATTGACCGCGAAGTGTGTCGAAATGGCAGTGAAGTGAAGTGAATTGACCGTGAAGTGTGTCGAATTGACTATGCATCAACACGAAATTGTCGGGAATGATCGTGAAATATATGGAAATGATGGTGAAGTTAAGTGAATTGACCACGAAGTGCGTTGAAATGGCCGTAAAATGAAGTGAATTGACCATGAAGTGCGTCGAATTGACCCTGAATGAACACGAAATCACCGGGAATGACCGTGAAATGCATGGAAATGACGGTGAAGTGAAGTGAAATGACCGCGAAGTGTGTGAAAATGGCTGTGAAGCGAAGTGAATTGACCATGAAGTGCGTCAAATTGATCGTGAATCAACACGAAATTGTCGGGAATGACCGTGAAATGCATGAAAATGGGCGTGAAGTGAAGTGAATTGATCACGAAGTGCGTGGAAATTGTTGTGAAGTGAAGTGAATTGACCGTGAAGTGCATCGAATTGACCATGAATCAACACGAAATTGCCGGGAATGACCGTGAAATGCATGAAAATGATGGTGAAGTGAAGTGAAATGACTGCGAAGTGCGTGAAAATGGCTGTGAAGTGCGTCGAATTGAACGTGAATCAACACGAAATCGCTGGGAAAGACCGTGAAATGCATGGAAATGACAGTGAAGTTAAGTGAATTGACCGCGAAGTGTGTGGAAACGATCGTGAAGTGCATCGAATTGACTGTGAATCAACACGGAATCGCTAGGAATGACCGTGAAATGCATGAAAATGATAGTGAAGTGAAGTAAAATGACCGCGAAGTGCGTGAAAATGGCCATGAAGTGAAGTGAATTGATAGTGAAGTGCATCGAATTGACCGTGAATCAACACAGAATTGGCCGTAAAGTGAAGTGAATCACAATCATTCTCGGCGATTTCGTGTTCATTCACGGTCAATTCGACGCACTTCACAGTCAATTCACTTCACGGGTTTTTCCACGCACTTTGCGGTCAATTTACTTCACTTCACGCCCATTTTCATGGATTTCACGGTCATTCCCCACAATTCCGTGTTCATTCATGGTCAATTTGATGCACTTCACGGTCAATTCACTTCACCTCATGATCGTTTCCAAGCACTTCGTGGTCATTTCACTTCACTTTACTGTCATTTCCATGTATTTCATGGTCATTCCTGGCGATTCCGTGTTCATTCATGGTCAATTCGACACACTTCACGGTCAATTCACTTCACTTCACGTCCATTTCCATGCATTTCACGGTCATTCCCGAAAATTCCATATTGATTCACGGTCAATTCAACGCACTTCACGATCAATTCACTTCACTTCACGATCATTTCCACGCACTTCACGGTCATTTCAATTAACTTCACTGTCATTTCCATGCATTTCACCCTCATTCCCGACGATTCCATGTTGATTCACGGTCAATTCGACGCACTTCACGGTCAATTCACTTCACTTCATGACCATTTCCATGCACTTTGTGGTCAATTCACTTCACTTCACCGTCATTTCTATACATTTCACAGTCATTCTCGGCGATTCTGTGTTGATTCACGGTCAATTCGACGCACTTCACGGTCAATTCACTTCACCTCACTGCCATTTCCATGCACTTTGCGGTCAATTCACTTCACCTAACCGCCATTTCCATGCACTTTGCGGTCAATTCACTTCACTTCACGCTCATTTCCATGCATTTCAGGATCATTCCCGGCAATTCTGTGTTGATTCACGGTCAATTCGACGCACTTCACGGTCAATTCACTTCACGGTCAATTCACTTAACTTCACCATCATTTTCATGCATGTCACGGTCATTCCCGGCGATTCTGTGTTGATTCACGGTCAATTCGACGCACTTCGAGGTCAATTTACTTCACTTCACAGCCATTTCCACGCACTTCGCGGTCAATTCACTTCACTTCACGCCCATTTCCATGCATTTCACGGTCATTTTCGGCAATTCCGTGTTGATTCACTATCAATTCAATGCACTTCACGGTCATTTTCACGTACTTTGTTGTCAATTCACTTAACTTCACTGTCATTTTCATGCATTTCACGGTCATTCCCGGTGATTCCGTGTTGATTCACGGTCAATTCACTTCACTTCACGGCTATTTCCACACACTTCACGGTCAATTCACTTCACCTCACCGCCATCTCCATGCATTTCATGGTCATTTTCGGTGATTCGGTGTTTATTCACGGTCAATTCACTTCACCTCATGGCCATTTCCACGCACTTCGCAGTCATTTCACTTCACTTCATGCCCATTTCCATGCATATCACGTTCATTCCCAGGAATTTCGTGTTGATTCACGGTCAATTCGACCCACTTCACGGTCAATTCGCTTCACTTCACGGTCATTTCCATGCACTTTGCAGCCAATTCACTTAACTTCACTGTAATTTTCATGCATTTCACGGTCATTCCCGGTGATTCCGTGTTCATTCACGGTCAATTCACTTCACTTCACGGCCATTTCCACATGCTTTGTGGTCAATTCACTTCACTTCACCGTCATTTCCATGCATTTCATGGTCATTCCCGACGATTTCATGTTGATTCATGGTCAATTCGACACACTTCGCAGTCAATTTACTTCACTTCACGACCATTTTCACGCACTTTGCGGTCAATTTACTTCACTTCACGGCCATTTTCATGCATTTCACGGTCACTCCCGACAATTCTGTGTTGATTCACGGTCAATTTGACGCACTTCACGGTCAATTCACTTCACTTCACGGTCCTTTCCGTGCACTTTGCGGTCAATTCACTTAATTTCACTGTCATTTTGATGCATTTCACGGTCATTCCCGGCGATTCTGTGTTGATTCATGGTCAATTCGACACACTTTACGGTCAATTCACTTCACTTCATGGCCATTTCCATGCACTTCGCGGTCAATTCACTTCACTTCATCGTCATTTCCATGCATTTCACGGTCATTCCCGGCAATTCCATGTTCATTCACGGTCAATTCGACGCACTTCACGGTCAATTCACTTCACCTCACGGCCATTTCCACGCACTTGGCAATCAATTCACTTCACTTCATGCCCATTTCCATGCATTTCACGGTCATTCCTGGGAATTTCATGTTGATTCACGGTCAATTTGATGCACTTCACGGTCAATTCACTTCACTTCATGGTCATTTCCACGCACTTCGCGGTCAATTCACTTAACTTCACTGTCATTTTCATGCATTTCACGATCATTTTCAACGATTTCGTGTTGATTCACGGTGAATTCGACGCACTTCACGGTCAATTCACTTCACTTTACGACCATTTCCACGCACTTCGCAGTTAATTCACTTCACTTCACTGTCATTTCCATGCATTTTACAGTCATTCCTAATGATTCCATGTTGATTCACGGTCAATTCGACGTACTTCGCTGTCAATTTACTTCACTTCACGACCATTTCCACGCACTTTGTTGTCAATTCACTTCACTTCACGCCCATTTCCATGCATTTCACGGTGATTCTCGTCAATTCCGTGTTGATTCGCGGTCAACTCGACGCACTTCACGGTCATTTTCATGCACTTCGCGGTCAATTCACTTAACTTTACCGTCATTTTCATGCATTTCACGGTCATTCCTTACGATTTCGTGTTGATTCACGGTCAATTCGACGCACTTCATGGTCAATTCACTTCACTTCATTGTCATTTCCATGCATTTCACGGTCATTCCCGGCAATTCCACGTTGATTCACGGTCAATTCGATGCACTTCATGGTCAATTCACTTCACTTCATCATCATTTCCAAGCATTTCACGGTTAATTCCCTTCACTTCATGGTCATTTCCATGCATTTCATGGTCAATTCGTTTCACTTCATCGTCATTTCCAAGCATTTCACAGTCATTCCCAGTGATTCCGTATTGATTCATGGTCATTTTCAAGCATTTCACAGTCATTCCCAGTGATTCCGTGTTGATTCACGGTCATTTCCAAGCATTTCACGGTCAATTCCCTTCACTTCATGGTCATTTCCACGCATTTCACGGTCAATTCGCTTCGCTTCACTGTCATTTTCATGCATTTCATGGTCATTCCCGGTGATTTTGTGTTGATTTACGGTCATTTCCATGCATTTCACTTTCAATTCGCTTCACTTTACAGTCATTTTCATGCATTTCACGGTCATTTTCAGTGATTTCGTTTAGATTAACGGTCATTTTGATGCACTTCACGGTCAATTCCCTTCACTTCACGTTCATTTCCATGCATTTCACAGTCAATTCGCTTCACTTCACGGTCATTTTCATGCATTTCACGGTCATTCCCGGCGATTCCGTGTTGATTCATGGTCATTACCATGCATTTCATGGTTAATTCCCTTCACGATCATTTCCACTCATTTCATGGTCAATTCGCTCTACTTCACCATCATTTACTTGCATTTCACGGTTATTCCCGGCGATTCCATGTTAATTCATGATTATTTCCAAGCATTTCACGGTTAATTCCCTTCACTTCACGGTCATTTCCACACATTTCATGGTCAATTCACTCCACTTCATGGTCATTTCCATGCATTTCACAGTCATTCCCGTCAATTCCGTGTTGATTTACGGTCATTTCCATACATTTCACGGTCATTCCCCCCTATTCCGTGTTGATTCACGTTCATTTTGGTGCATTTCATGAGCATGCCCCTTTATTTCATGGTCATTTTCGAGCATTTCACGGTCCAATCGCTATACTTCACCGTTAAATGCGTCGAAATGACCGTGAAATGCATGGAAATGACCGTGAAGTGAAGTGAATTGATCGTGAAATGCATGGAAATGACCGTGAATCAAAACGGAATTGCTGGGATTGACCGTAAACTACATGAAAATGACGGTGAAGTGAAGCGAATTCATCGTGACATGCATGGAAATGACTATGAAGTGAAGGAAATTGACCGTGAAATCATGAAAATGACCGTGAATCAAAACGGAATTGCCGGGACTAACCATGAAATGCATGGAATTGATTGTGAAGTAAATGAAATGAGCGAAATTGATTGCGAACTGATTGAAATTGACCGTGAAGTGAATGAAATGGATTTTCGACCATCGACTTGATGGAATCTTGAAAAATAACCAGGTTGGTTTGCTAAAGTAGCTTCTCCTACCCCAAAATCATATAGGGTACTGTAAGTAACTAATTTTGGTTTAGAAGATATTCTTGTTAAATGAAAAAAGAAAGAAATGAAAAAATAGAGAGAAATTTTTTTTTATATGCTTATTTATATGTATTTATATAAATATGTATTAGAGAAAATTGTAGGTAGAATGAAGTTCTCCATATAAAAAAAATAAAAAATAAAAATCATAAATTGGCACAGCCTACAATTATGGCTACGGTTATAATTTGTACCTATTGGAGTCACCAGGTGGGCATGGCCCCGTCAGATTGGCACACCCCCGTTGGATATGCCAGCAAGTGGCACGGATGCCGTTAGTTCGGCGCACCACCCTGGATAGGTTACTTTGGCTATAGATTTTGATAGATATGGTTAGAGTTATAATGCGTAGCAAATTTCTCTATATCCAATAAAATAAAAATAAGTTTTTTTTTTTATGCCAAATTTTTATTTTTTTAAGGTCCCCTCATAAGGTTTATATTATATCCAAACCATACATTTATTTGGCGAGCTCATATTAAAGCTTGAGACGGAAAAAAAGACAGATCTAACCATCAAGTGGACCACACTTTAAAAGGCAGCGGGGAATTGAACGTCAACCATTGAAACCCTATTAGGGGTTTAAGAAGTTTTGGATCATTATGAAATTTATTTTTCCTCTTCATCCACGTCTTTGTGACCTTATGAATAGATTGGATGGAAAATAAATGTTATGGTGGGCCCTACAAAAGTTTCAACGGTGAAAATCAATTTTGTGCTGCTTTTTGTGGTGTGGTCCAGTTGATCTTAAGATATGATTTTTTTTTTTTGGATAATGCTCCGAAATGATCTCAAAATATGGATGAACGTTGTGGATATAATAAATACATAACTGTGGGGCCCATGTAACGTTGATCTCTTTTGAACCGTTCGTATAACTCGGAGTTCGTGGACCGTCAGCGCTCGGCCGATCGGCTTGAAGGAAAAAGTTGGGCATTTTCGACCTCTGGGAAGGCGTCCGTACATCTGGGGCTTATTCTGAGAAGGTAAAATGAGGTGGGCTTCGTCTCGGGAAGGGGCCATAACTGGTTTGTACAGTCGGAAATTTCTCATCAAACTTTGACTCGAGGACATGTATAGTATGCTCCGGTTTGCATTTTTCTTCCATGTGTGGACCATTGTAATACGATCGAGACCGTTGGTCTGTTAGACACCGACTAGAGTGGCCCATCCAAAAAAAATGAAACCCACAAATTAGAGGTTCGTGACTGCCGATCTGGAACTTTTCTGTATTTGTCTTCTTGACCGTCTATTCACCGGCCACAAATACAATGGATATCATTCTCCTATCAAGGAAGACATTTGGGTCATGGTCCATCCACAGTGGTATCCTACTGAAGAGTGGTCTGGATCACTAAACCCGAGTATACAATGGATATCCTCGGATTGAGAACATCTCTCTCTCTCTCTCTCTCTCTCTCTCTCTCTCGCTGCATGCATGCAGGGTCTGTGCCAACTGCTTTCATATCTGTCACTGCGGATGCTGGCCCACCTGCATCCATGTGGCACGACACCAATTTAAACGGAGGGCTCGTATTAAATTCAACTACGCTCCTATTTTTGTCATATTACATAGGTACATATCTGGGTTGGCGGGAATCCCAGCGTACATCATTCAAAGGGGAATGACATCAGTCCTTACAAGTTGTTGTTGTGGGGGACCATGGGCTCGACAATCAGTCTGTTATAATCAGCAGGTGGACCACAAGTGTACAAAACGAATGAACGGTTGAGAGAAAATGACCGGTGGTCCAAATTTCTCATCTGTAACCCTATTTATAATCTGATCAGATTTTCAGATATGTCATCCATACAGTGAGGATAACATGATAAGCGGCTCCAATTTCCCACATCTGTGAGCCACGTGGGAGAGAGCACGTGTGCCTCATTTCTTCCATGTTCTCAGGTAGCTGGAACCAAGGGCCTTGATGCAATCTAGACATGAGGCCCACTATCATCTGGACAATGTTGTGGGGCCCTGATGATCGTATCATCAATCTGAGCGGTCCTGTACGTCTGTCGTTTTACATGTGCATGGTTAATTTACAAAAGGGTCTTATGGCTGTGATGGGATTTATAGATATTTTAATTCTTTTATTATTATTATTATATTTGTTGCAGTATTCTTATGGGATGGCTTCCTCGAGGCGGGCCCTCCTTCACCTGCACAGACAACAATGTCAAGGGAACCCTGGTTAGAGCCGGGAAACCTCCGATGCTTAAGTCAGTTATCGGGTCAATAGCCAAGAGTTTGTCTCGGTTAGTATTGCGTACCTTCTTCTGTTTCAAGCTTAGGGATTTATACAATTTGCCAACCCTTATCCTCAGAGGATTCTTCTCCTGGGATTGCTCAGGATCCCGAGAATCTCGGGATCCGCTACCCGTATCCCTGGATTTCCGTAGATCAGCATCTGTTCTCGTTCCGCCACTCTCCGTCTCGGCTAGATCTCGACCGACTCTGAGGGAGTCTCAGGCAGGTCGTGACCGACCCTGGGGGAGTCTCGGCCGACACAGGAGGATGGATTCCCGGCCCTTCCACGGACGGAATAATCTCGGTTTCTATCGGTCATTTCTTGGTCCGTGACCGACAGAATCAACTCCTTGAATGGGTCTTACTCTGTCGGCTGAGTGGCTTTAACACGCTTGGCCTCTAGTGGGTTTATGCAGGCGAGGTTATCACTCTGACAGAGCGACTTTAATCGTCCTTGCTTACGCCTCCCGGCCTACCCTCTAGTCTGTCGGTGTTGTCTCGGATTCTTCAGGCAGTGTCAGCAAAATCGACCCACTCTCATCCGAGTCTTAGAGCTTAACCCGAGCTTGACACATTTTTCCCCAACAGTGAGCCCCCCTTACTCCTTGTGTCGTCTATGGCAACAAGGAGTACGATTTTCTCGGTCGATTCGTATTAGCATCCGAGACAATGATGAGGCATTTAATGCTCTTTGAGTCGTCTTTAGCGCGGGACGTTGCGCCTCCCAAGGTCGCACGCGCGGCCAGCCGTCAATTCGTTTCGTCCGCGTATAGAGTGGACGCGTGGCCACGATTTCACCGCAGTCAGTTAGTGGTTGTCATGCGTCGAACGGGGGAGCCGAGGCGAACGTCGATTCGCTTTTGCCATAATGGCCCTGCCACGTGGCGCGACTATAAAAGGCCCGGGCGGGAGGACTGTGCGAACTTTGTTTTCGCCCTTCTTCCTCCCGCCTGTGTGTAGGACCCGTATCTTAGCCCGTACTGTTCCATATACCTCCGCGGTCCTTCCGATCAAATTTCGGCAACCTTCGACCTTTTTTGACATTTGCGCGCGATCCCGAGTCAGATCCCGTATTTCAGAGTCGGCTCAACTCAAGACTTGTATCTTGACGACCGCACCGTCGCCACGGTTCCGATGCCGCGTCCTGCGCGCCGAGGCGATACCCAGGCTAGGAGTTGTGGGCCCGCGTTCAATTCAAGGAAAACACCGCGCGTTGCAAATCACAAGAAAATCCATCACATCAATCACATCATTTGTCAAAAGTACACCCATCCCTAAGTACAACTACCCATCCTCAAAAGTCAACCTTCCCATCACCTCACCCATCTCTCTCCCCATCACTCCATCACTCTCTTACCCATCCCTCTCTCTCTCTCTTCACATCACATCTCTCATTTCTCTCTCTTTCATTCTCTCTCTCATTTTTCCTCCCAAGCCACCCACGTCCAAGCTTCCCATGAGAGAGCTAGTGTGGCCCACCTTTCTACCATCTAATCCCACCCTCTAAAATCGATCTCAACCGTTGAAATTATATCTTTGGAGCTCTATCATGCATTGGCGGAAGAAGGAAGGGGAGATCAAAGGTGGGTGCTTCTCTCTCTCTCTACCTCTCTCTTTCTTTTATGTGTGATGTGTGGCCCACTTGGATGGACCCCTCCTTGATGAATGCTTTGTATTAAAGAGGGGCCCATAGTGGCGGGGTCCCTTCGTCATCACGATCTCTCTATTTCTCTCTTTCCTTCTCCTTCTCGTTCCCTATGAATAATGACCCACCTCTATGGGTGTATCATCCATCACCGTCCGTCCATTGGAAAGGACCCACCCTGATGTATGTCTTTCTCCACACCGTCCAAAACGTTTGGACGGTGCGTGGGCCACCCTGATGTATATGTTTTATACCCACACTGTCCAGTTGTGTGGGCCCCACTATGATATATGTATTTTATCCAAGTCGTTCATCAAGCAGGGCCCACACTGCTGACCGTCCAGCAGTACCTCGCTGTTGTGCTTACACAGCAAGTTCGGTGGCACCATCCAGAGGTAAGTGCTATATTCAAACCGTCCTTTCATTTAACACATGTGGAGCCCATCCCACCGTGATGCACGTGTGGGATGGGACCCACCTGTAATATATATGTTTTATCCTTGCTGTGGGACCCATGTGACGCAAGGGCTTTATCCAGCCATTCGTCCATCTGGACATGGCTCAGCTTCATCCACACCGTCCAGCTATAAGAACGGTAGGACCCCACGTTGATGTATGTTTCCTATCCAAACTGTCCGTCCGTTTTGGCAGGGGCAGGACCACCCCACACGTGTTACACGTGTGGGGGTGGGCCCACGATGATGCATGTGTCCTATCTCCACACCGTCCATCTGGACGGCTGTGTGAGAGACCACCATGACATATGGTCCCATTTGGGCCATCCATTGCTGGTGAAACCCGCTTGGACGCTGATCATTATAATAAAAATAATAATAACAATTATAAATATTATAATAATATATTTTATTTACTTGTGATGGTGGGCCCCACGTGGGACCCACCTAGACTGGAAAGTGGATTGGCTGGTCTCACGCACACCAGCTTTATTGCTGTGAGGTTGATGTCAGCAGAGATCTGTGGGGTCCTCCCGATGTATGTATGCAAGACCGTCCACCCATTTGGTCGGAAATGGGACCACCTTGATGATTTATTCCATCCAGGCCGTCCGCCCGTTGGACGTCCAGGACGCCTGGATGGGAGTAGGGATAATACAAATATCAGTTTGATCCAACGGTGGGCTACACTGACGTGAATCCACCATGATTTATTTATTATATTACCACCGTCCATATTACTAGAAGGTGACCTGCACCGTGATGGTGGTATTTTCTTAGTACCGTCCATCTTTGGTCCCGCAGCATGTAGCGGGCTGCAATTGACGTCAGCAAATGTTGTGGGCCCCATCATGATGTATATGCCTGAAATCCAGACCGTTCACCATTTCCCAAACAGTGCTGGACGTGGACCCACTTAATGGACGTGTGTATCTACACCGTCCATCCAACGGACAGATTCAATTCTCTGGTGGAAAACCACCTCGATATACATGTTTCACCCACGGCCGTCCATCCATTTTGTTGGTGGGTCCCACACATGTGGACTCGCCTGCCACGTGGGACTCCCACATGTTAGTGATTCATCCGACCGTCCATCCAGGTGGGATGCACCGTGATGCACTGTCCCCACCCTCCAAGGTTGCTGGACGCTATTTCCCTAAATATTATAATAATATATTATTCAAATATTATAATAATATAATATATGGTGGTGGCCCATCCACGTGGGATCCACCTTAATGTATGGAGTTACCCACACCGTCCATTATCTCTGAACGGCTGGTCTTCACACTGTCCAGATCAGGGTCTCACCCTGCACGTGTGAAACCCCCACACCGTCCATTTGTTCTGATTGCATCTGGACGGTGCTGTGGGACCCACCTTAATAGTAAGTGTTGTGTCCCCACCGTCCGATCTTTGGACGGTCGAAGATTTGTTGGGGCGGTGTGAGCGCACCCTCTGATGCCTATGTTTCATACATGCCATCCATCTGCTTGCACGTGGGACCCACTCCACACGTGTGACACGTGTGGAGGTGGGACCCACCTTGGCGTATGTTTTGTATATCCACACCGTCTGTTCATCCGCGTGGTCCCGCACATGATGCATATGTTATCCACAGTCCATTTTGGACAGGTGGGGATCCACTGTGATGTATTTATCCATCCCATCCATCTCACTCTGGATGGTGGGTGGCCATCTAGATGTATGTATCTGCACCGTCCATCTGGACGGTGCTGTGTGCAGGCCATCATGATGTACGTCTTTCATCCGTCCTGGCCAGGCAACGCCTGATGGCCTAAACGTTATACCTTCTAGTATATATATATATATATATATATATATATATATATATATATATAACCTTATAATATGATATTATAATATGTGGGTCCCACGTGGAACCCACCGTGACGTATGCCGCCATCCACCCATTGTGATACGTGTCTTATCTCCACCGTCCAGTGATCTGGACGGTGGACACCACCATGACGTATGGGTCTATGCACCATTCAGATAGTAGACAGTGGCAACCACCTTAATGTATGATTTCTTGCACGCCGTCTAGGGATGGGAGACCGCCTTGATGTACTTTCCTATCCACATCATCCATGGGACGTGAACCCCACATAATGTATACTTTATCCACACTGTCCATGGGATGTATGACCCACCCCTGATGTATTTATTCTATATCCACGCGGTCTATCAGGTAGACCACATTGTAACCAGTGAGGGATTGAATGTCTACCATTGAAACCCTTTTGGGAGTGAAGAAGTTTTGGATCAATATGGTATTCGTTTTGTTATTCGGGTCTTTGTGACCGCATGCATAGGTTGAATAGAAAATAAGGTTACAGTGGGGCCTACCTTGATGGCACATGTGGCCCGCCTTATATGTTGTATTGTATATCTATGCCGCCTATTGATGCTGCCCGCTTGATGGATGAGGGGCCCATTGGTGCGGCCCAATGTATCGACCCATCGTGATGTGTAGGCCTACTTATAATGACTATTTAAGGCTCACCTATTGGATATTTGGGCCCACTTTATGTTTGACTCTATGTGGACCACTGCTTGGGAGCAGTGTTGGTTGAATGTCCACATTGTTGGGCAATGATGGTTTAATGTTCACATTGCGACCTTCCCTTAGGCCTTGTTCGACCAATTCTGATTTGTCATGGCCGATTGTCGAGGCCGATTACCGATTCTGATTTATCATGGCCGATTGTCGATTATCGATCGAGGCCGATTGCCGATTCTGATTTGTCATGGCCGATTGTCGAGGCCGATTACCGATTCTGATTTATCGTGTCCGATTGACGATTATCGATCGAGGCCGATTACTGATTTTGATTTGTCGTGGCTGATTTTCGATTATCGATCGAGGCCGATTACCGATTTTAACGGCCGATTGCCGATTATCGATCGAGACTGATTATCGATTAAGGCCGATTACCGATTCTGATTGTCGTGGCCGATTGCCGATTATCGATCGGGGCCGATTACTCATTTTAATTTGTCGTGGCCGATTGCCGATTTTGATTTTTGGTGCCCAATGTGATGTACATGTGACCCGTATTTGAGGCCCGACGTGAGGTGTATTCAGCCCGTATTTAAGACCCAGTGTGATGTATATTAAGGCCTAGGTGATGAGGCCCATTGTGATCATTTGAGGGTCAGGCAAAGGAGCCCATTGTGATGTATGTTAGGCCCATGGGTAGGGCCCACCTGTTGTGTACATGTAACCCTTGAGTAAGGCCCTTGTGTGAGGCCATGTGCCCATCATATGTTTGGATCTGTGAGGGTCACTTCTTGGGGCAATGTTGGTTAGATGTCCACATTGTCGAGGTCGATTGTTGATGCCGGTTATTGATACTGATTATGAGTATGTGACTGCATAGCATCATGATACATGGCCATACGCATCATCTGCATGTCTGTTATGAGATATGATTGACCATTGCATATGTCATAGTGCTGGTTGTTATGAGACTCCCTGATAGGCGGCGATTGTCTCACATGAGCACACGGTATGCGTAGGATTGATGCATGATTGGATTGTATGACTCATGCATCTCGCATTGTGTGTTGTGATTACTATACGCCCTAGCGACATCAGGGTCGTAGCCTCCACAGGTACTTTGTGGATGGCCAGATGGGACACCGAAAAATCTGTTCTACATGGGGTGCTATAGATATCCCTGGGTGAAAGTCCCTAAACCCTCTTGGTTCCAGAGGATGCTCCAACGTCTAGACCGAGTGGGTAGATGGGCGCCGAGTGCCGATTACCAGATGGCTGTGCTCTCCACTGTGTCGCGGTCGGTTGGAAGGGGGTGTAGCCTTACCTGCCCGAGAGGAGGGGGCAATGCTAGGCTGAGTCTGACCAGCTCGAGGAATGGGTCCGCTATTGACGAGCCGGGCCCGATATTGGCAGACGGATAGTGAGGTCTCTTCCACTCACCTTGTTGCGCGCGATGGGGCGGCAATCTGGTATGGAGTGTAATAGACCCCGGTGATTTCTCAGAGAGGAACCGTACTGATATGTGGACTTATTGAGTAGGAGATGCATACTCATTCATTCATCCATTCACCATCCACTCGGGCTGGTGGTGCGCAACTAATTGTTGTGTACCTTCATTATGGCATGGATTTCGGTTGGGCGCGCGACTAGCCTGAGATCAGGAGTTTACCACAATGAGTCTGACTATCCAAATTTAGGTATGGGACTGGTTTGGATAGAAGTCCCTTGTGGTGGACCCCATAGCCTGCGATACTACGTACTATCATCCCGACTTCACACTCCAGTATGGTTATTTCATTCGCATTGCATATTACATTACGTCTGCAGGCATATGGCATCCTGGGTTGCTATTTCTGCACTTATATGGCCTGGATAGATTTAGCAGGATTGTATATTGCATTGCATTCTCGACATCTGATATTTAGCTCTTTATGACTCATTATCGCATAGTTGTTCTATATTGCGTATTCTGATATTGATTAACTTATAGACTTGTCCATACTTCCACTTACTCTGATAATTCCTGCTCTTGTTAGTGTTTCTGCTTATTTAGACATTGTATGGTTTATGGATTACCAATTTTTCAGGTATTGTATGATTATAGCATTGTATTGAATACTTGGTGCTTACCTTGTGCACACACTTACACCACCCTCTAAGCTTTCTATAAGCTTATGCACGATAGATGCGTGCAGGTGATGTTAGATTGCAGCAGTGCTGAGCTTGGAGCGTGCAGTGATCTTCTGGGGCTTGATTTTTATTTATGTATTTTCCCTTTTAGTATTGTACTCAAACGATTATATTAGTGGATATGTGATGATGATGTTGCCTTTGTGAATTGGGTAATCTTGTGGTTATGCTTATTATTAGTTATATGTACAAAAAAAAAAATCTCCTTGTAGGATCCCAGGATCGGAATCTGGCATATGAATGCTATGAGCCGAGAATGGGGTACTACGGAAGCTGTCGGTACCAGATTCAGTAATCGGGATTCTTACGAATCCGATTCCCGGGTTTGGGGCGTGATACTGTGTCTGATCCCGAGTGCGTTTTCGATTTTTCTTCTTCTTCTCCTCCGCTGTCGCCTCTTTCCCCGTCAATCTTTCCTTGCAGTCGTCGTAGATTTCTTTGGTGAGTCTTTTCCTCCTTCTTTTATCAGCTTTAATGGCCGCACACGGCTCTCAAAGCCCTCGGGAGGAAACGTCCGTAGATGAGGGTGTGTCCCAACACCTTTGGGACATTACAGAACCACCTTCCCTGTTGACGGAGTTCGCCGTCGGAGCTGACGCCGCATTCCAGCTTGTCAGAGAATCCGGCAACCCATCGGCTGAGCGTCCTGCCCAGACCGGTCCATCCAGCGGTGGGACGTCTCTGGTGACTCGTCCAGGGAGGCCTAACCCTTGGGTGGATCAGACGGAGGACGAGGATGGAGAGGATGACTTAATCACGGGCGAAGGAACGGCCGTTTCATACCCTGTGAACCGAACTGCGGAAGCTTCTGGGTCGTCTTCGAAAGGGGAAGGAGATGAGCCCAGCGGTCTCTTCGCCTCCATTCTAAATGAATCTGATTTAAACCGGATCAGGACTGGATACCATGTCCCTGACTCGGTCGTCCTTCATCTCCCTCGTCCGGGTGATTTGCCCGACCATCCCCCTGCAGGGATGGTAGCAATTTTTCAAGTCGCGATGCAGTGTGGCTTGCGCTTGCCACTCCAGCCCATTGCCCGTGACTTTCTCTCCCGAGTCAAAATAGCCCCCGACCAAATTGTTCCAAATACGTGGAGAAATTTGTTCGGGTGTGTCGTGCTTTGGTCCGAGTTAGAACAACCTTCCCTCACGGTCGACGAGTTCCTCTATCTGTACCAAGTCCGACCAAACCCTAACTTACCTGGCCTTTACTTTCTGAGCGCGTGGAGAAGCAAGGGGGGATCTCTAATAACCGACCCACCTACTTCAAACAAGTTCTGGAAGAAAATGTGGTTCTGGGCGTGCGGTCGATGGGAGTCGGCCGACACGTGGCCGTACGAGCCTCAAGTATCCCGCACGTTCCGTAGAGCAAGTGACTCGGCGCCTCGGCCCACTGATCTTCCCTTTTCTTACTCTTCATTTTTATATCCTCTTCCGCTGATCCCGACTCCACAATGTCTTATAGATATCTCGAAGAGGAGAGGGAAGCTCGAGTCCGGGGCTCTAACTCGGATAAGAGAGCTGAGGAAGCTAAGCGCGGCAGAGCGATCTTGGAAGTTGCTTCTGTAACCTGAGCGCCTTCACCTTGCAGGCTTAGATTCGTTCGTCTCAGGTATTTCGTCCTCCTTATCTTTGTCCTTTTGGTTTCCTGTTTGCTCCCTCATTCTTCTTACTCGTCTTTGCAGACCTCCCCGAAGCTCGCCCCATTCTGAGGCCCGCGCCTGAGAGCATGGCCGAGCCTCGCCCCGCCTTGAAGCCAATATCCAAAGTGAAGGCCCCCCCGAGATCGGCTCAGTTGTCCGGGTCTCGGCCCTCGAAGTAGCAGAAGACCACGGGTAAGGGGAAAGGAACGGTCGTTCCACCTGCTGCTGCACCTGCTGGTTGTCCTTTCCGACCCTTATGAGAGGGCCGAGGAAGCGGAGCCAATTCCTCCAGTGGCTCAGGTGACACCCGAGTTGGGGCCCGTTGCTGATGAGGTCTCAGGGCAGAAGGAGGCCCCGCGCGAAGAATCCCCGAGAAGGGAGATGAGTCAACAGGAGTCCCCCTTCACGAAGATCATTACGGGGATGATTCCTTGGACGTTTGCCCACGGGAGTGAGAGAGACTTCGCCAGTTATTACAACGCCCCGACGGCCCAGACCCTCGGGCATGCGGCGAGGTTGCTTTTTGAGGTAAACTTTTCTCCAATCTTGTGTCGCTCCTGGCTAAGTTTTACAGCACAGCTCACTGTCTCTATATTGCAGCTGGCTCCTTGCCTTGTCAAAGTAAGCTCGGAGCTGACCGCCTCCCATAAGCTCGCATCCGAGGCGGAGACCGCGAAGAGGGTGGCGGCCGAGGCTGAGGGCCGTAGAGAGATCGCCGAGAGCCGGATTGACATCATGACCGGCGATCTTTCTATCGCTCGGAAGACGGCCGCGGACGCCCGTGCAGCTCTCGAAGGAGTCAAGGCCGACAATGCTCGTCTGACTTCGCTCCTTTAGGAAGCCGAGGAGAGGGAGCGGCGCCTTCTTCAAGTTCACGGCGAGTGCGAGGGTGCTCTTGCTCGCACGAAGGCCGAGGCTGCGGGCCTTGTTAAAGAAGCTCAAGAAGAAACACGCCGAGCCAAAGAGGAGCGAGATCGAGCTGTGGACGCCTTCCTCGAATCTACCGAGTTTGAAGAGGAGAGGGACCATCTTTATCAAGATGGTTACAAGGCGTGCGTCTTGGAGATGAGGGCGGCCTTCCCTAACCTCGATCTCTCCGCCTTCGAAGTCGACAGTCCGATCGCCGAGGCTGCTGAAGGCGAAGCCACTGAAGGAGACGCCACCGCTGACGAGGCCGGTCCTTCGGGTGCCGCATAAGAGTTGAATCCCGACTGAACGGGACAGTCGGATAATGTACTTTTCTTTTTGTGATTTTTTTTTTGTTACTAACCCGACATTGGGTACTTGTACAAAATAGAACTTTTATTGAGTCGACTTCAATTACAGCTCTTTTTATTTTATCTTACGGATAATAAGTCTTGAGATCGGTATTCCAAGGGTGAGGCAACAGCTGCCCCTTTAGGTCTTCCAGCCGGTAGGTTCCCAGTCGGATGGTGCCTGAGACGACGTAGGGGCCTTACCAATTTGGCCCTAGTGTACCCGACCCAATTTCCTTACTATTTGGGAAGGTCTTTCGGACGACCATATCCCTGGCTCGGAATCGTCGGACTTTAACTCGGCGATTGTAAAACCGAGACACCTGTCTCTGTCGGGCCATCATCCTCAATCGAGCACTTTCTCTCATTTCTTCCAACGAATCAAGTGCGAACGAGAGGAGTTCACCATTCTCTCGTCCACTATATAAGTTGACTCGGGCTGAACCAATACCGATCTCAACCAGTGCGACCGCTTCCGCACCGTAACATAGAGAAAAGGGGGTTTCTCCCGTGGCAGTCCGTGCTGTGGTCCGATAGGCCCACAGTATATTCAGAAGTTCTTCGGCCCACGCTCCCTTTGCTTCGTCGAGTTTCGTCTGGAGATGCTGCTTTATGATTTTGTTGACCGCCTCAACCTGTCCGTTTGTCTGAGGGTGATGAGGCGAGAAGTACACGTTTCGGATCCCGAGGTTACTGCACATCTCTCGGAATTGTCTGTTGTCGAACTGCCTTCCATTGTCGGTAACTATTTTTCGAGGTATCCCGAACCGACATATGATATTCTTCCAGATGAAACTCGTGATCCTTTGCTCGGTAATTTTTGCCAATGGTTCTGCTTCAGCCCACTTAGTGAAGTAGTCCACCGCAACCACGACAAATTTAGTCTGACCCTTCCCCAATGGAAAGGGCCCGATTATGTCGATTCCCCACTGCACAAAGGGCCATGGTCCCGACATCGGAGTCAACTCCTCGGGGGGTTGTATCGGGATTACTGCGAACCGCTGACACTTGTCGCATCTATGGACGAATCGTTTGGAGTCATGCTGTATGGTCGGTCAGTAATATCCCTGCCGCAACACTTTGTTGGCGAGCGATCGTCCTCCTGAATGGTTTCCACATATCCCTTCGTCTATCTCCCGTAAGATATAGTCGGCTTCTTGGGAGTCGACGCACCTTAATAGTGGAGCATGAAAGCCTTTTTTATACAGAATCTCATTCAAGATGGTGTAACGCGAGGCCCGAACTTTTAACTGCCGTGCCTCGGCGCGGTCTTCTGGCAGTTCACCATCGTTGAGGTAGCGGACGAGTGAGTCAAACCAAGCAGTCGCTGGATTGATGGGAAATAGGGCCGAGACAGTCGGCTCATTTATGCTTGGTTTAGGGACATATTCAATCGGAACCGACCGAGGTATGTCTTTCTCATCCGCTGAGACAAGCTTTGCTAAAAGGTCGGCTTTGGCGTTGTCGGTTCTGGGTATTCAAATTACCTCACATTTCTGTAATCCGTCGATCAATTCTTTAGCCTTTTCCATGTACGCCTTAAGCTGCTCTTTCCGAGCTTGATAAATACCGAAAACTTGGTTAACAACCAATTGTGAGTCGCTGAAAACGTTCAAATGGGTCACGCCCAGACTCGCGGCGAGTCTGAGGCCTAACAATAAGGCTTCGTATTCTGTTGTATTGTTGGACGCTTGAAAGCCAAGTCGCAAGGCATATTGCATACAAGTTTGGTCGGGAGTTTCTAATACTACCCCTGCCCCGCTTGCCTTCGAGTTGGATGATCCGTCGACAAATAGCTTCCAGGGTGTCGGCCCGAGAGAGGAAGAAGCCTCAGGTACATTAATGCCCTCTGATTCAGGCATATTGTCGGGATTAGGAACCACTTCGACAAGGAAGTCGTCGACGGCCTGTCCTTTTAAGGCTGCCCTAGGCCTGTAATGTATGTCAAATTCGCTTAATTCGACTGCCCACTTTGTAAGTCGGCCGGAAGCTTCCGGCTTTTGGAGAATCTGGCGAAGTGGTAAGTCGGTCATAACGACAATGGTATGGGCCTGGAAGTACGGTCGAAGGCATCGTGATGAAATCACAAGAGTGAAGGCTACTTTCTCGAGCTGAGGATACCTCGTTTCTGCTGGTAGCAAGGCTTTGCTGACGTAGTAGACCGGCAGCTGCTTCCCTTGACTCTCTTGTATTAAAGCCGAGCTTACCGCGGCCTCAGACACAGCCAAATATAACAACAACGCTTCGCCAGGCTCGGGCTTAGATAACAGCGGTGGGGATCCGAGGTAAACCTTCAGATCTTGGAATGCTTTCTCACATTCGTCTGTCCACTCCATCGTCTGTCGTCCCTTCAATTTCTTGAAGAACGGGAGACACTTGTCTGTGGCTCGGGAAAGGAAATGATTAAGTACGGCCACTCTTCCTGTCAACCTTTGAACATCTTTGATTATTTTAGGAGATTTCATTTCGAGTAAGGCTTTGATTTTCTCGAGATTCGCTTCGATTCCTCGCTGACTAACGAGGAAACCGAGGAAATTTTCCGAGCACACGCCAAACGCGCACTTGCTGGGGTTCAGCTTCATTTTATATTTACGCAGAGTCAAGAACATTTCTTCCAAGTACTTCTCATGGTCGGTTGCTCGTTTACTTTTGACGAGCATATCGTCAATATAAACTTCCATCGTTCGGCCTATTTGTTGAGCGAACATTTTGTTCACTAACCGCTGATATGTTGCTCCGGCATTCTTTAACCCAAACGGCATCACTCGGTAACAGTAAAGGCCTTTGTCGGTGACAAAGGTGGTTTTTGATTTATCATTCTCATGCATTACAATTTGATTATAGCCTGAATAGGCATCCATAAAGCTTAGCAGTTCATGACCCGCGGTTCTATCAACCAGCTAATCAATGCGAGGAAGAGGGAAGCTATCTTTGGGGCAGGCTTTGTTTTGATCCGTATAGTCTATACAGACTCGCCACTTTCCATTAGCTTTCTTTACGAGTACGACATTGGCTATCCATTCCGGATAGTATATCTCTTCGATGAATTTGGCTTTAAGAAGCTTGCCGACTTTCTCTCCAATGATAGCGTACCTTTCCGGGCCGAGAGGACGACGCTTCTGTCAGATGGGCCTGTAGGTTGGGTCGATGTTGAGTCGGTGTGTTATGACTGAGGAATCGATCCCACGTATGTCTTCATGACTCCAGGCGAAGACATCGGTATACCGTCGAAGCAAGGTGATCATCCGTTCTTTAAGAGGCGGGCTCAAAGATGAGCTGATTCGGACTACTTTTGAAACGTTCGTCTCGGTTAATGGCACCGAGACGAGTTCTTCCATTGGTTCCCCCCGCTCGTGAGATCCGATATGGGGGTCCAGCGATTCAATCGTCGAAACCTCAGTCGGGGCCCTTACCGCGGTGGCATAGCACTTCCGAGAATCTTGCTGATCTTCTTTCACTATTCCTACTCCCGACTCGGTCAGAAATTTCATGGAAAGGTGGTAGGTAGACACCACGGTTTGAAGGAGGCTTAGAGACGGTCGGCCGAGTATGGCGTTATACACTGATGGTTGGTCCACGACCAGAAAGTCGACCATCACGGTCCTTTGATGGGGCGCAGTTCCGGCGGTGAGCGGCAACGAGACGATTCCCTCTAGGAGTACCTGTCCACCCGAGAATCCGATGAGCGGGATTCGGACAGGCCGTAGTACCGACCGACCTATGCCCATTTTGTCGAATGCTTGGGCGAACAGGACGTCCGCTGATGACCCTGTATGCACTAGTATCCGGAACACTTTTCTGTTCACGATTGTGAGGGTGACTACGAGCGCATCATCGTGAGGATGATGAATGCCTCGAGCATCTTCTTCAGTGAACGAGATACAATATTTCTCTCATTTTTTCTCCTTGGGAGGCCGAGATAGCAGGAGAACTTCAGACTCGGGGCGATCGAGGCTTCTGGCATGGTTTCTTCGGGCGTTATTTGAGTTCCCGCCGCCTTGATGACCCCCGACGATCGTTCGAATCTCTTCTTGGGGCCGCTATTCACTCGGTCCTGCAGCGACGCCCGTCCCTACTGTATGTTCTCTTAGCCGGCCCTCTTTGATCAGCCGCTCGATCTCATCCTTCAAGTGATAACAGTCACTCATGTTGTGACCATGGTCACGATGGTAGTGACAATATTTATTCTTGTTCTAACGATCCGGATTCCCTCACATTTTTCGAGGCCAGTTGACGAAGCCTTCGGTCTTGATCTCCATTAGCACTTGTTCGGGAGATTTATTTAGGGGGGTGTATGTAGAGAATCTTCTGTCTGGTCGCCTTCCTGGCCTGCTGTCGTCTCGCCCCCTTTCGTCTTTTCATTTTTTTCCTCCAGCTGAGTCAGCTTCTTTTTTGGCCGACTCTTTTGCCGACGGTTTTGTGTTCTGGATCTTTTCTCTTATGAGTCGCGTCTTTTCTGCATCGGCGTATTTGTCCGACCGAACCATGAACTCGCCCAGAGTATCGGGAGAATTTTTATCCAGTGACGCTAAAAAAGGCTTGTCCCTAACCCCCTGCATGAGAGCGTTGAGAGCTGTCTCCTCAGAATGCTTTCGAACTTACAGGGACTCGAAATTGAAGAGTTTAATGTAGTCTTTTAGTAGTTCTCCTTCTCTCTGAACTATATTGTTCAGATGCGTGGGAGGCTTCAGTTTCTTTTTTTCGCCAATGAAATTACTGAGGAAGGCGTCACTGAGTTCGGCGAACGACTTTATCAACCTGGGTTTCAATTGCTTAAACCAAAGTCGGGCTACGTCAGTCAAGGTCAGAGAAAACGCTCGGCACATAACAGCGTCCGAGACATCGTGCAATTCCATGTAAGTCTTGAAGCATTCAAGATGCTCTGTCGGATCAATCTTTTCGGAAAAAGGAGTTATCTGGGGTAACTGGAACCTTTCCGGCAACCGGGCCCGCATTACCTCGTCCACAAACGGAGAAGCTTTTTCTTCGTGTTTGGTCGGATCTGAGTTCCAACCGTGCTTTATATCCGCCATCTCCTTTTCCATCTTCTCTCAGACCTCGTTCTTGAAGTCCTGTATATCAGCCTTCCAGGGTTCGGCGCTCTCTGCCGTTTTTTCAGCGTCTGCGGGTAGCCGACTTCGCCTCCTCTGATCTATTCTATGCCTCAAATCAGAGGGAGGCAAAATGGCTGCTGCTGAGCGGGCAGGCGCTGGGTGACTTGGTTCTCGCGGTTGACTCGGTCGTCTAGGCGACTGTGGCGCGGCAGGCTGCGCTACAGACGCTGGTGGATGAACTTGTACCGACTCCTGGCGCTGCATCTGCTGGTTGCACAGTTGTTCCAGGATGTGTTTCATAGCAGCCATCTCGGAACACATTTCTTGAACCTCGCGATCCAAGTGTGCGTTCCCTTGATTGGGCTGACTTGTAGTCGCAGGCGCTGCTGCCGGGGGAGTTCCTTGAGCTGTGCTAGCAGCGGCCTCCCCAGCTTCATCTGGGTCCGTCCTTCTTGTTCTTGCCATTCGAATAGTTGGAGAAAATGGCTTTTTGTCCGATCCCACAGACGGCGCCAAACTGTTGCAGTGTTCTTATGGGATGGCTTCCTCGAGGCGGGCCCTCCTTCACCTGCACAGACAATAATGTCAAGGGAACCCTGGCTACAGCTGGAGAACCTCCGATGCTTAAGTCAGTTATCGGGTCAATAGTCAAGAGCTTGTCTCGGTTAGTATTGCGTACCTTCTTCTGTTCCAAGCGTAGGGATTTATACAATTTGCCAACCCTTATCCTCAGAGGATTCTTCTCCTGGGATTGCTCAGGATCCCGAGAATCTCGGGATCCGCTACCCGTATCCCTGAATTTCCGTAGATCAGCATCTGTCCTCGTTCCGCCACTCTCCGTCTCGACTAGATCTCGACCGACTCTGGGGGAGTCTCAGCCAGGTCGTGACCGACCCTGGGGGAGTCTCGGCCGACACAGGAGGACGGGTTCCCGGCCCTTCCACGGACGGAATTATCTCGGTTTCTATAGGTCATTCCTTGGTCCGTGACCGATAGAATCAACTCCTTTTATGGGTCTTACTCTGTCGGCTGAGTGACTTTAACACGCTTGGCCTCTAGTGGGTTTATGCAGGCGAGGTTATCACTCTGATAGAGCGACTTTAATTGTCCTTGCTTACGCCTCCCGGCCTACCCTCTAGTCTGTCGGTGTTGTCTCGGATTCTTCAGGCAGTGTCAGCAAAATCGACCCACTCTCATCCGAGACTCAGAGCTTGACCCGAGCTTGACACATTTTTCCCCAACAATATTTAAATACATGATTTAGATTAAATTAGTTTTTTCTTTTCTTCGAGAAATATAAATATTACATGTAAAGCATGGTGAAATGTGTATGTATAATATATACGGCCGCGGGGATTGGGTACTGCCCTCGCAGGTCCGAGCTCGGAACAGGGAGGGCTCTGAGGGGCCATCCTGATTTATGGTTTATATCCACACCTTCCATCCATTTTTCCATATCATTTTAGAATACGAGGCCAAAAATGAGACAGATCCAAGGCTAAGATGGACCACACTACAAGGAAGCAGTGGTGATAATGATACCCACTGTTGAAACCTTCCTAGGGCGTACTGTGTTGTTTATTTGCCATCCAATTTGTTCATAACGTCAAATAGAGCTGGATGAATGGAAACCACGAATATCACCATTGATCAACACTTCTGAAGACTCCCAAGAAGCTTTTAATGGTGCATTTTAAATACTCACCGTATCATCCACTAGAGTCTTGGGTCTATCACATTTTTTTGAAATACATCTAAAATAATATCACAGATTGGATGGACGGTGTGGATTAAACCCATACATTACGGTAGCCCTTCAAAGCCTATCTAGTTCCGAGCTCGGGACAGGCAATAGTACCCAATCCTTATCCTATACATACCCTATATGTTGTGCAGCACACCAACAATGCTGGTGAACCGGGATCCAATCCCCAATCTCACCCACAAACGATAAATAGAAAGAAATAGAATTTAGAAGTAGAATCAAAACATTCCAAATAAACTACAAGACAACATATACATGGAAAAACTCCAATAAGGGTAAAAAAACCACGGGTGCAAACTTCCACTATGAAGAAAAATGAGATTACAAGCAATATACTAACCTCTTCCTTTGGATGTATAGAAAAAATCTTTTTCCATACTTTAGAATAATTCTCACACACTCATCTTAACCCTATAATAGCCCTAGAAACCCCTATTTATAGTTTAGGCAACTTTCCTTTCGTACCTCTGCGAAACTGCCTCAAATTTCCGCAGTCCGTGCAAAACCCACAAAACGAATTTGTTCGATTGGTCAAGTAGGCTGCTCGACTGGTCGAACACAGGTCTCGACTAGTCGAACACCTCAGAACAAAAAAACTGCTGCTCACTAGACTTTGGAGCGCGTCTTGTTTTCTTGAAACTGACCATATTTTACTTGTCATATATACAGTCCTCGCAGAATTCCAAGTTGATAGACTTTAGCCCTGGTAGCTTCCCCTTTAACAATAGCACTTCCATCCTTTTTTCACTCATATGTTCCAACCTCTGATGTCATAAATGCCCATTCACTCCAGTTGATATGACTGCGAGTGAACTAAACGATTCTAAAGTTATGTATAAGGTACCTTTCTTCTTGCCTCAAGATATCACCAAATCACTTTTTGTGATCTTTCAGGAATCACTAGTAAATATCGTCACATATCCGGTATCGGCTAACTGTCCCACTACGATCAAGTTCCTTTTCAAACTTAGTATATGTCTGACATCCTTCAATTTCAAAACCGTTCCATCTTTCTGACTTAGATGAACCTTTCCCTTTCTAATGATACTGCACGGTTCATCATCCCCCAGGTAGACTCTCTCAAAGTCACCTAACATATAATTACGCAGAACTTTCTTACACGAAGTGGTATGAAACAAAACACCCGAGTCTATAACCCAAGACTCATTCATCGCATTAAGAGACAAGATCAACGCGTCTCTGTCACTATCCTCAGATAGATTCACTAAATCCTTCTCTCCTTTAAAGCTTTCTTTTTGTTTGTTAAGCGCTCTACAATCACGTTTCATGTGCCCCTTCTTCCCGCAATGCCAACACCCGTTTTTGTCTTTCAATCCCTTGGACTTCTTCCTTGACTTAGAACATTCGTGTTTATTACCTCCTTTGTTCAGCATTTTTCCTCTTCCTTCAACGTTTAGAGCATTTCTTGAATCCCCTGAAACTCCTAATGCCTTTCTTCTAGATTCTTCGCTAAAAATTAGACCTGTCACATTATCAAATTTCAGCTTTGTTGACCCTGAAGAATTATTTACAGCAATCACCAAACCATATAAACTGTCTGACAAACTGGACAAGATCAATAATACCCTGACGCCGTCCTCAAAAACAATGTCAATGGATTTCAACTGGCTCGTGATTGTATTGAACTCGTTTACATGTTCAGTCACGCTCCCACCATCTGACATCTTCATGTTGAATAACTGTTTCATAAGATGAACCTTGTTAGACACTGAGGGTTTTTCATACATCATATCTAGGACTTCTATTAATTCTTTTGTAGTTTTCGCCTTGGATATATTAAAGGCGACGCTCTTAGACAAAGAGAGTCGGATCGTTCTTAAAGCCTTCTGATCCAATAAAAACCATTCATTATCTGTCATCTTTTCTGGTTTCTTCTCTTTTCCTTCTAAAGGAATATAAAGATTCTTCTAATATAGATAATCATCCATCTACATCTTCCAAAAGGTAAAGTTTGAATCATCAAACTTCTCAATTCTAGTCTTCCTTTCTTCCGTCATCGCTCCCAATAGAACTAAACTAATAGTTTTGATACCAGTTGTTGTACAGCACGCCAACAACGCTAATGAACCGAGATCCAATCTTCGATTTCACCTGTAAATGATAAACAGAAAGAAATATAATCTAAAAGTAGAATTAAAACATTCTAAACAAACCACAAGACAGCGTATACGTGGAAAAACCCCAATAAGGATAAAAAAACCACGGGTGCAAACTTCCACTATGAATAAAAATGAGATTACAAATAATATACTAACCTCTTCCCTTTGATGTATAAAAAAAACCCTTTGCCCACACTTTAGAATAACTCTCATATACTCATCTTAACCCTAAAATAGCCCTAGGGACCCCTATTTATAGTTTAGGCAACTTTCCTTTCGCACATCTGTGAAACCGCCTCAAATTTTGGCAGTTCGTGCAAAACCCACAAAACGAATTTGCATAACATCGACTGGTCGAGCATGAGTTTTAATCAGTCGAACACCTCGGAACCAAAAAACTTCTACTTGCTGGACTTTGAGTCGAGCCAGCCCTCGACTGGTCGATTGGCCACTCGACCGGTTGAGCAGGGCACTCGATTGGTTGAGCGGACCTGTCCAAATGTGGCTCCGCATCTCAACACTATATACGCGTACATGTTTACTAGCTTAAGAACTTAGTGTTTTCTATTTATTTTTCCTGTATTCCCTCTATATTTCCATTAAAATTCCAGTGTAAGCTTCTAACATTGACCATAACATGCCAAAAGCACTTTCATTGTAACACCCCGGATTTTTGCCAACCTGGGATTAGACGTCCTTAGGCGATGGGTCAACCAAAACACCTGGGTAACCGCTCAGAACTCAATTCCAAAGCCAAAGAAATCACTTAGGATTAATTCCTTTAGAAATTAAGAGTAAGTTAGCTAGCGCTACGCTAGAGTATCTGTGAAATTGTCCTTGATCGTTTTAAATACGTTCTACAAGACCCAAAACTTGTAGAAACAAGGACGCTACAATACCCTAAAATCTAGGATCAAACTCTAAACCAGTTTGTTCTCGGAAACCCTTTGAAACTTTGTATTGGATCTACACCGCTCGTCGAAAGTCCGATATCTACCATCTTAGACCGTTATGACCGCTTGGCTGGACTTGACAATCGTTTCGAAATCAAGGCCAACCGACGTTTAGATGCTATTTCATTGAGCCTGGAGTGAAGAGAGTGAGAAAATGGTTAGATTTGGAAATTTAAATCCAAATCTGGCACGTGACTTGGCGCGTTATTAGTAAGCGTTCTGACCGTCAGAATTCAGCTAAATTACACCCTCGGATTAGGAAAAATTTCTCTTTCATATCATGAGACTTGTAGACCTGATCTAAGTGCGATGACCGCTGAACTGAAACTGGACCGCCACGTGCGATCTGGGAACTCTACTGGACTGAAAACTGGGTGTGAGCAACATCCAGTGACCATGAGCTTAAGTCCGACCGCGTTCGACCAAGGGACCTCCCGAAGTGCTTCTTTGGATCAGAATAGCCCCGATTTGGTTATACCTCAAGTAGACATTGTTCCCAAGCCTAATTTGGGAAGGTTTTAGGCTATAAAAGGGCTTTAAACCCTCACATATCTCACCTATCCGAATTTGCTAGAAACCCTAGCTAGAGAGAGAGAAAAAGTGAGGGATTGTGAGAGAGTGTGGGAGAGATCTTCCCGCCACTTGCTACTGCTGCTACACGTGCTAAACCAACGCATCCCAATCACTTTGTCGGTGATTCCAACACATTTATAGGTAAGAAAAACCCTCAACACTTGCTGATTTAAGGTTCCGTCGATTCCAATACCGAAGTGGCTTATACATCTTTTGTATTAGGTCGCCTGTTCGCCGTAGACGAAGCGTATACGCTCCGTTCGGAACGATACACATCTAGGGTAAAAAGGTGCGGATCTTAGACGCTTTGATTGACTGATTTTAAAGCTTTCACTGTCGTTTAATAGTAGATTATCGACGGCAACGCCGTTTGACATGTACAATGTGTTGTCCGTTTTCTGTTTCGTAAACGTACGGTAAATATGAGATTTAGGGTATTTTAGGCATTTATATAAAATACTGTATACGTCCGTATTTTGAAAAAATGATTATCATGGTTATTTGTCGTGTTAGGATACTAGGAATGCGTGCATGGTCTGTTTGGCGAAGAGATTCGCTCAAATGCACACTTTGAGTCGACATACACTATGTAGACTTAAGTGTGTAGACTAAGTGTTTGTATAAATGTTTGTATGTATTGAGTATATGGTGTTGTGAAATAGTTTTGAGATTAAATTCTCAAGTAATATGCTGATGTAAATGATTTCCATCATGTAGGCTATATGTATTGATTTCATCATATACATGAAATGCATGTGTGGGATGATTTGCTTAAGTTGTATGTCATAACATGTGTCAACATGCTTACAATGTTGTATTTCATTTCTGTTACTCACATATGCTTACTTATGTTAATGCATAAATGCTTGGGGCTATGACTTAGTCCAGGCAGTCGGTAATGGATCGAATTCGTGGTTGGTTTTTATGTACCACAAAGGACGCGTCGATGAACGTGAGTCGTGTTTTGGGTTGGCGGCAGTGGTTAGGCCACACGAGGTGTTTCATGCACTTCATGTCATTTAGCTTGAAATGCGCTCGTACTAATCGAGCCCGTCAAGTAACCCGATTGACCATTGTATGTTCACCATGTATGAGTCATAACTGCTTGAACCTAGGGTACTGAACTTACCATTGAAAACCCTGTCAACCATGGTACCTTGATCCACAAAGACTTATGAGTCAGGCATGGTGGTACGGGACACCGTGGTCGAGCTGTCGGCCTACGCTGGGGCCACAAACCTCCCCGTAGTGACCAGTGAGCACCCTACTCTGAGCAGATTATGGTGGTATGGGACACTATATTCTTGCTGTCGGCCTACACTGATCAGGTGACAAGCCCTTTGTAGTGTCCTTGAGTTTATCCTGATACCGCATGGGGGCGACGAGTCCTGATGCAGTCTTAAGGATAATTAGGCCTGTATTGATAAGGTGATGGGAGAGAGGTGCAACGAGTGCGAGCAACAGCCCTGACAGCCCTTGCAGTGACCTACAAATATAACATCGTACGAGATTACTAGGAGTGACGACCCTAGACAGGATCTGTGTTGGGATTGATATAAGAAAGGTACCCTAGTTTCCCAATCCTGCTATATGAAAAGGACTAATAACAACCCGGTAATCATTATCCATATCGCATTGCATGTGCCTGGAAGATGTGGAGCACTGCGGGAAGAAAGCATGCGTGAACGCAGATGGTGCCGCATGAGGGAGTATGTCGGTGAGGGCAACCATCATGTCATTTCATGCATACATTAACAACAAAATATAAGAATGTTTGTTTCATTGCTTTACTATTATCGCGTGATTGATTTGAGAACATGCTAATCTTTGCTTTATTATTCCACTGAGTTAGCTACTCACTCCCACGTTACGGGATGGTGTTCCGAACACCCACCAGTCCCTATTTTAGTTGCAGATGATGGCGCTGCTTGTAAAGCGGAACTGGACTTATATGATGATGAGGAGGACTTCTCCTCCGTGTTTGGATCGACGGGGTTACAGGGAGGTTGATTAGATGCCTTGACACTTGTCATTTTATATTTTTAGAGCACTGATGTATATTCTTTCTTTCCATTTTTAGAGTATACATGTATTTAATTAACCTGGTAACATGTTCACACTCTGGAGACTTACAATCAATTATGTATTTTATATACTATCACATTCTTCCGCTTGCTAATTTAACTGCTCTGGAGTATGATATGATGTTTTGGCTTAATCCCAATCTTGTTTAATACCTTTTTACAGACAACATGCATTTAACATTATCTATGTTGCATAAATAACATTTTGGAATTTGGGAGTTGAGTTTCTACCCGACCCCCGATTTTCGAGATGTTACATTCATGGACGCATCTCACTTCTCTCACACATGAACCCCTTGGACAGTAGTTGGTATGTCTCTTATGGCTATTTTAGAGTTGGCTAAGATGCTCTTATAGCTCAATATGTAGAGAATGAAATACATGGTTATAACAATGGTTTTAAATTCAAATATTTAAAAGAGAGAAACTGATGGAGCCTCTTTGATTTGGCTCCTCAAATTAAGTAATCCATCATTAGTTATCAGGTTGGACATAAGATGATGAAAACATGGGGTACTCAAGTTCTTCTTGAATAAATCAACCTTTGGATCTTTAGACAATATAAATAGGACATTAACAGCCCTTCTATCAACTTTTTCCATGAACAAAATAGTAATCGATTTTCATATGTTTAGTACAAGCATGAAAAATAAGGGTGGTAGAGAGTGGTAATATCCGAAAACAGTTACTTGTTTTGGCAAACACAATGAAATGATATTTGGACAAACAAATCTCAGAAACCACTTGTGAAAGCTTGTCATCGAGGCAACTAGCCCAATTAAAATAAAGGAATGTATGTAAAGGAGTTCAGAATCTCAGTCATTGATTATGGTGACCATGGGTCCTAAATTAGACATGTGATATGTCTTAGATAGATTTAGTGTTGCTCTCATTCATTAGGTTTATTGAGGAGCGATTCCTTTGATAGTCCTTGAAAATTTAAGATTAGACATGGTGGTCATTGACCTAGGAGAGTCGTGGTTAATTGATCTCAATACCTTGTTAGACCATGACCATCACAAGTATGTGGGGACACACTTGTGGACATCAGTTCATGGGATGTACGGTTATCTTGTATGAGAGAATTGAATTATGTCAGGATGGGTAGTCTCCACCATTGGGAGCCGATTTGGTATTGGTTTATGCTTTGTCCTTTTCCTTACACAAGTGTTTGAGTGTGCCATGAATAAAGGATTTAGGTTTAGACTTTTGGTCACTCACATTGGTGGATCAAGATTAAGTCAATATACTAGGGCCCATTAACTTGGACTATATTCATGATAAGACTTGATGATGTATGGAAGATAATTTGATACTTACATCGAGGGACGTGTAAGGGTCACAATCTTGATTGATGAGCTTGGGCTCTTCCTACGAGGCTCATGCAGGGAGCTATAAAGTGGTTGTAGCTAGGTACTTCTACCAAGATTTGTTGATTCTTTCATGGGCTAATAAAGGATCCATTGGTTTGCTTAAGAACTTGTTTTTGGCTTTGATATGGATAGATTAAGAACTTATTAAGTGGTTTTTTAGTTGGGCCCAACACTCTAAATATTTTAATCAAAATTTTAAAGTCTTTTAACCATTAAAACTGTTTTTGAATGCACTCGATAACTTAATGACCTAAATTTTATGGTCCATTTTTTATTGGCATGGAATATGATCATTATTGGATACGTCATGGTAGTAGAAGGATTAAATCATGAGTATGTGCATAAATGATGCAGAGGATTCCTTTACAGTAAGTTATACAGAAGTTCATAGGTTAGCGAGGCACCATACTGGGTGCACTCCTAAAGGCTGAAATCCTAAGCCGTTCTTATTTATATGATCTTATCCCAGAGGAGAGGTAAAGCTAACCCTGGATGTCTCAACCCCATGGAACTTGTGAGTGTGAGAAAGTATATGAGAGTGTAGCAGCCTGAATTTTCACGGCCAGAGTTTGTACTCGTGCCCGAGGAAACCGAGTGTTAATGATGTATAAATTGGATGCTTTAGAAAATTGCACCTCTTTTTTTTTCGTTTGGTGTACATCCAGATACATTTATAAAGGTAACAATCACAAGAATAAAATTAACTACATTGATTATATCTCATCATAATAAAAGAATAATCAAATGGCCTCATAAAGGGAGGTTTATTACAACATCAGAGTTTACAGCAGAAGTGTAAAACTAAATAATGAAACTGTCTTCTTAGTCTTCAAAGATAATCTTTTATAGGGAAGTAGTACCCTGAGTCTTCAATCTGTATGTCACCTGCATCAACTGTACGGTTGGGAGAGGGTCAATGCCCTACTCATAGTGAAGGTTATCCTTCAACATTAACAATAATTCAAGAGATTCATAAAAGTAAAATAAAGGGTCTGATATGTCCCGTGCTCCACTAACACGAGGTATCAGCATGTACAAACAACCTATATGAGATGCATGCTTAGCAAAGTATGTGGGGCTCATCATACGTAGTGATCATCACATTGTGGAGTACGATTTATAAATAACTTGCTCGACCTGCATCCCATAACTATGGATATTCGCTGGCATGGCCAACGCTACCGTGGATTTACGAGGGGACCTCAGAGCGCACAACAACATGAGCTGGGTGAATTACGTGCAATAATTTGTTCATGGAGTGACTATTTACGACATCCAATCCCGATGTGATGTAACACTACAGTAGAAAATTACACACATCGATTTGTGCACCACTACCTGAAGGCTCAAGGACTTACGTGCCCCAAGAGGGTCTCTACCTAAAGCGCATTACGTCCATGATAGAATATTTGAATCACTAGTTGTGATACATCTTACACATCACTTGCACTTATAGAGAATATAGATGAATCACTAAAAATATAAACTAAATCATGGAGGTTCTGAAATAACAAGACACATGCTCATGCCTTGAAAGATAAACAGCACAAGGCCAATATAATAAAGAGAAGAGTGACAATGGTCAACTCAACAAAAGTGGCAATGGCCAACATAATAAGAGAAGAGTGACAATGGTCAACTCAACAAAAGGAGAGTGGCAGAGCCAACTTAAATATAAAGACGAGTGTGAGATCCAACTTAAATATAGAGACGAGTGGCAGAGCCAACTCAAATGAAGAGATGAGGCAGGGCAAGGCTCGCATTCATGGCCTCACATAAATTCAGTGAAATTCATATAAATTTGACATCATGTCATAATCCCAAAAGGGCTAGTAAATCAATTGATAGGATAATTCTCAAGGAATATGTAAATATAGAATACATAATAATTCATATCGTAAGAGGTACGAAAAGGCCATAATGGATGGTGAAACATATAATAACATGAAAGATTTAAATTGATGTATAAAAGGAATACATGTAAAGGCAATATCAAATTCATGAAAGTATGCATATAAGACAAGATGAAAGCATATAAATGGCAGGATGAATAAATCAACTTAAATTATTGTAAGCTTAAAGGATAAAACCCTCACCTTCGATGGTTTGCTCGTCTAATCCCAATTTTGTTCGACCACACTTTAAGGCTTAATCTCGTCCTAGTGTACATGGTTAAGTACAAATTAGATTTTCATAGTATTGACTAAGAGAAAATCCCGTGATTAAATTCTGATTCTGATCGGGCCATTAGGCATATTGCTCCACCGAGTTGACTCGGTTTTGACTCGGTAACTGATCAACTCATCTAGTTACAAACTACAACTCCTATTAAAAAGTCCGACGCATGACCTAGATTAAAAAGAAGATCAGCAGAGAGATCTTACCTGTTAAGAAAGCTGGCTGAGGTCTTCTAGACTCGACTCGCAGCTGGACTCACTGAGTCAACTCGAAAATCTCCTCTTTTCTTTTCTTTTCTTTCTTTCTCTTTTCTTTTCTTTCCTTTCTTTCTCTCTCTCTCTTTCTTCTTTGTTTTCTTTCTTGCTCTCTTACTTCCTTTCTTTCTCATTCTCCTTCTCACTGCCACGTTCAGCAAGGCAGACTGGCCGTTACTCACTTTCACGTTTCTTTTTCTTTGTTGTTTCTTTCTCTCTCTCTCTCTCTCTCTCTCTCTCTCTCTCTCTCTCTCTCTCTCTCTCTCTTCACTACAATCCTGAACGATGGATGGGCGGTATTTATAGGCGTGTGGGGGAGCTCTAGAACCTACCTGCGTAGCCTCTACGCTGGGTGTGCCATGCTGGCAATTTTCGCAAGCTGGTAAAAATGGCAGATACGCAGCACTGTTCGCGGAATCGAGGAGATAGGAAATTCAGCCCGCTCACGTAATCGTTCCTAGGTGTAAACTCAAAAAGGGATGACGTCCCTACGGTCTTATTTGGACGAACATTTAGATGGACGGAGTGGGTGGTTCAGATTTCTATTCACAGCGGCCCACAACTTCCCACAACAGACGCTGTCTGTTGTGGAACGATCGTTTTCGTCTTGATGGAGGATTCAGTGGGGCCCACTTGTAGTGACTCTTTAGTGGATCAATGTCGCTCATTGGCCTAGCATGGTCGATTCATGCCATGGGTAGAAATTTTAACAAGATTAAAGTTTTGGGTGGGCCACACTACAAATCAACGTGATGCCGAGACTCTAGTCTCTGAGATTTCGGGAACATGCATGGACGCATACAAACGATAATATTTTGCTGGAAATCCTCGCCTGGACAAGATGGACGGTTCAAATCTCTTGATTTGATCTCGGTGGTGGGCCATCAGTTGTCCCAGCGGACGATCGTCCGCACGGACGCAAAAGAGAGGAGAGAGAGTCCCTTGCGGACTCGAAGTGCGTCGGCTCACGTGGCCTTGACCGGGCATCCCGGTCCAATGCACGTCTAGTGCATGCGCGGGAAGTGCACATGCATCACAGGTGGGGTCCACCGGGAGGTCTTTTGTGAAAACCCACCATCCATTCATTTTTTCATCTTATTTAGGGTTGAGCCCAAATTTGAAGTATATCCAAAGATCAAGTGGCCCTAAAACCGACGTATAATGATGGATCCGTCCATTGGGTCAGTTTTATGATGATCCAAGAGTTGTAATTATTTGTGTATGGTTAATTTATGATATAAAGGCATGATGTAAAGCTTTGCATTAAGCAGAACATGAAAACCTCGTGATCTAGAATTCAATGGCCTAGGCTAATGGCATTTTCATAATTATTGTAATTCTAGGAGTTTAGTACGATCTAAGGATTCCACACGATGGTAGGAATGTTTCTAAGAAATTCTTGTAAGAGAGTTTTCATCTAATCCATCTTGGATGGTGGGTTATTTGTAAATTTAGTTGGAGGAACATACACGTATTAATCTGCGTGATGAACGGTCGGATGGCTTGTTCTCTGTATGAGGACTATCTCTAACGGTTAGGTTTTTGTTTGGGCAAGGATGTGAGGTTAGGATGGTTGGATTTGTATCATACACGTGATATATTTAGTAAATTTCTTGATAACGCTCGAGAACTTTTAATACTTGAGTATTGAAAAGTTTGGAGTATTATAGAGAGAGTGGAGATCCACTCTATTATCTTCGTATGTGGTTCACTTATGTGGATGGTATACGTCTTTCCCAACACCTACTGGAGGATTAGACGTTGGGCTATTTCGATTATCCAATACTTTGATAATTAAGGAGAGATTACTTGGTTTAAGAAATCGGCATCGATAAATTGGCATAATAGACATCTCTTTTGTACACATTACGTGAAGGTATGATCTCCACTATTTACACATTTTTATATTGAAAAATTTTTATGTCACTGTAAACAAGGATTCTTAGGGTGAGTCCCATGGTAAAATTGTATTATACTATATTCCACTCCTTTAATTTGTACACTAGGGACTCAAAAGCATACACTTAAGTGATGATACTAAGCTTGTGATGCTTGCTTAAGGCCTATATATTTAACATTTATGAAGATCATTTTTAATAAATTTCTTAAGAGCATATTTAAATATATAGAAAAATAAATAGAGTAATTGATGTTAATGGAGAAACACCATTTAAATTTTATTTTAAAAAAAAAAAAAACCAATGAGATGAAAAGTTATTTTCCTTAGTTGTTTTTAGCAAGAAATTTTTATTTTTTATTGTTAAGAAAATTTCAACCCATTTTCAAATTTATTTTTTGAAAACAAAAGAATTTTCATGAAAATTTTACAAAAAAATGAAAGTGACACGTATGCATTGAACACAGATTGGGCAAATGCATCACATTTTCACATTGGCACATGAAAATTTCAGGTTGGCATTTGTGGCACATGAAGACACATTTAATACTATACTACCGTAGGTTACATTGGAACATGCAAGGTGCTTGAAAATAAGAATGGCATAAGTTGCACATGTAGCATATCGACACATGGAACACACGAAGATGGGCAGCGGGCCATGTCCCTTGTAATGGCACATTGGCACGTCTTTAGTGCTTTAAGATAGATGGTGGTATTTATATAGGCAGTGGCATATGTGAGCATTTGAACATATATACTTACATCAGAAGATTGCCACTGCTAGTGTGTAAGAGCTAGGTAGGTCGCCTAACCTGTCTTTGGGTCGGGGCTTAATTATTAGGTTGGCCCCCGTTGGGCTTAGGCCTCACATACAAAGCCTGTTTAAACTTTGGGTTGGGTTTGGGCATCGACCAGAAGGTGGAAATTGATGACTAGTGCTAGTTTTCCTTTCGACGATATATACCATCAGTTCTTCATGACATTAATATGTGATGGCTAGGATCATCTGATGGTTGTGATTTTTGCACTATGTTCTGCCAAGAGTGATCTGGAATGGTTGGACAGTCCAGATCAACTATTAAACTGTCCAAGTGTGAAATGCAACTAGTTGCACCACAGGCCTCTGGTACAACTACTTACCATTACATTGAAAAATAACCAAGAAAAATGCTCCGACATTCTAATACTGTTACCGACATATAAATGATGTAACATGATAATAGTAGCCGAGATTGATGAATGAGGAGATGATAGGGTAGAGCTGGAAGTATGGGAAAATGGTACAACCATTTCTCTATGCTACAAGTGACTTGGTGATGTGTATCTGGACGCTCCATCTAGTACACATCACTATCGATGGCTTATATTCTGTAAATCACACTGATCAGATTATCATAGCCATTCGTTTTCCTTTCTTTTCTTTGATTGTTAACAGTTTTTCTTCACAACCATGATTTTATAGACCACTGAACATATGACTAGAGTCATCCGATCAATGTGTGTGTTGAAACATTTACAATCCATTGTGAGGCCCTCTAGATGGACGGCCCTGATTAACACATAATCTGTCAAATGTACTGTAGCTAGATGGTTCCACCATCTTCCGGTTCATCTGGGTCTTACGTATCATCTACCGTAGTTCTTTTACAAGGAGGAATGACCATTCACCGTATGAGTATCACGTTATATAGTGGACCGAGTATTGTGTGGGGCCCACCGGCAGAAATAGACAAGAGTGCAATATTAATCTCTCCTCGCGTGCCAGGTCTTGCAGGATTACTACATGACCTAAAAGTTTATGTCCCATGGTCCATGTCCAGGGTGGAAAATCATACAGTACATCTCGAAGAACCGGAACATAGTACAGCCAAATCTCCACTACCGTACATTTTGTGGGGTCATACACCTATCACATCCGTTCATCTATTGGATCTAATTACGCATATCATATTGGACAACCATATCATCACTTCTTTAATGATTTTCTGCCGATGGATGTCTTCTGTTAACCCACTTTTCATTTGAAGGCCACTGGTTGAATAGTGGGTTTTGAACCATTTGCTAATCAGAGTGAGGGGGAGTATATGGACGGTCCAGATTCATACTTATATCTGCAACGTGTGTAGGATGAGGAGAGATCAACCGTCCTTTGGTACAAACGGGTCCACTGTATCATTCCCGGATCCAGAGTTAATCGTCTAATGTTGGCACCCTGCATGGTCCATGCACACGTTTTGAGTGATATACTGGCAAGATTGCCACAGTACTCTGCATGTGTGGTTGATTAATGGCCCGGACCCACTAATCAGAAGGAGTTACTTCATACTCTGGCAGAGTACCAGAACCATACGCATGCATCCAATAATTCCACACGTAGCATGGATGTAACTTGGAATCAAACAGTGTAAACCGTCCAAAAACTGTACATGGGCCATGACTGAAAAATTGGATGAATTGGAGAATCCTAACGTCGGATTAGTGGGCATTTTTTGTCGAATCCGGGCCATTGGCTATTTTTATTCGAACAGTCTACTAATGCTCACCAACATGATAGTGAATACTCGGGAGCATCATTTCATTGAATTTTCGGTTCATGACCAATATAAGTGGGCCCCACGATTTACAAGTTTTAATTGAAGTCATACGCATGATGCATGTGGAATGTCTGAGTGTATGCATATGAACATCACACTCTATATATCTATCATAGTTACACTATTATTTCAAAGAGCAGTAGCGGCAATGGGCCAGTTGGGCTGGTCCATTAATGAGCGTTTATTCATTGACCCCTTGAGCCCAAAATCCAGTCCCACATGGATCAGTCATGGGCCCAAACCAAAGGGACCAGATCAGCCCATTTTAAGCCGTAAGGAGCATCCTCATTATTTTTCTTTATGCTTACTGTTTTTCAAGGACTGATAAAATGAAACCCGTCGCAGGGAAGGTCGCCGAGGGACCTGGTAACATGAGATCTATAGATGTCAATGGGCCAGGCCCTGTCCAAGAAAACTCGAGATTTGTGTATAGGGCCCACCGGCAAGCCCCACCAGACCATTTGAAAATCAGTGCCCAAAACAACCCAAGGCCCAGACCGTTGATAGCCCTAATGATCAGGTCGGCTGTACACACCATACAAGCCCAATCAAGGCCTGAATTTTAAGACTCGGACTCGGTCTGACTTGATCCATACCAATACAATGAATCGTCTTGATGAGTCACCCCTTGGTCGGGCTTGTCGGGCTCATTCATCCCAATTCAGCCAAGCCACGACACAACTCGAGATTGGATGAGTTGGGATAAGTCGTTGAGTCTTAAATCCATGATTGGGCCCATCTTTATCATTTCTTCTGTGGGCTCTCTCTCTTTCTCTCCTTCTATTGTACGACTTAGTTTAAGAACTATTTTTAAAAAAATTTAAAAAAATTATCAAATGGTTTTTCTAGGAACCAACTTGATTAATGGTGGATTACTAGTAATCACTAATATCTACTAAATATAAGCAAATTTTAAGTTTTTTTTTAAAATTATTATTATGAAGAATTTATTATCTACTAAGGAATTTATTTTAATATCACCATCATCGTATGACCCTTTTCCTCAGTAATTGGGTCCGCTACATGAATCAAACCCTAAGTCAACAATGTTCTCTTGTAGTCTTCACCCATATCTTTTTTGAGATTTTTTATTATACTTTTGGAGCCTTCAACTTAAACTAACTTATACATTTTTTTCATGTATTGGTCTCCGTTGCAAATTATCAAATTATCAAATCATCTAATGCCATGTTTGGTTTTCCAAATTCTTATGAAATACAAAGTAAATAAGCTAACATTATCCTTTCAAGTTTGTTTAAATATATGTTATAGGTCGTTAATTGAGAGTATACTTGTAAAATAAGTTGGTAAAGTGAATTGTAACTATCACATTTTCATATTATAAAACTATTATTTTTACTAATGTTTTTTTTTTTTGTAAAACAAACAATGTAACAAAATTATTATTGCAGTCAAATGTAGGTGATGTCACCATGCAATTATGAGAGTAAATAATCATTATCCATTTGAAGTTATTTACCATTGTAACTGGAAAACCAAATAGGCAAAATTCTTATGAAATATAAAGTAAATAAGTTATCATGATTCTTTTTAAGTATTTGTTTAAATATGAATTATAGCTCGTAAATCGAGAGTCAAATAAATTTGCAAAAGAAGTGAGTAAAGTAAATTGTTCATCATATTTTTACATTTTAAAATTATTATTTTTACTTGTGATTTTTCAATGAAACAAACAAGGTAGTAAAATCATCATTGCAATTAAATGGAATTGGTGTTACCACACAATTACAATAGTAATCATTATTCATTTACAGTCATTTACAGTTGTAATCAGAAAACTAAATATGCCTTAAGTTCATTTAATACGGAAATAAGGAAATATCTTAATACAGATGATTACAATAATTAACTCTAATAGAATCAATACATTTACATATAGACCTAAGTTCATATGTTATGTACTATAGAATCTGCCATTTATGGTGGAACATATAACAATGCCAATCTTTGGCCTTCTATGGATGGCTTCTGTAGTACCATTTCTAACTATCTATGGATGGACCATTGATGTAAAGCTGGCAATGAAACCCATTATATCAATGGTATAGATCACTGAATGACGGATGCCACTTGCATGGACAGGCCAACCAAAAGCTATTCATGTTTTGATCCATCACGAACCTATGGTTTCTCTTTTGGTACTTAATCAGCAAAAAATAATGTCATCCAGCCATTCATTTTAGATGAATCATAAACATGAAATCAAAACATTCTTAAACATGTATTTTTTTTTCTTCATAATATTCCCAACTTCTTTCCAAAAACTCATAATGAATGGTTACAAATTGACTACCTAGAAATAATTTTCCTTTATCAAAATAATAATCCAATATTAATTTTCTTTAATAATTTTAAATTAATTGAAGCTTGCATTGTGTTGAGGATCATGCAATATCTCCACTATATATATATATATATATATATATATATATATATATATATATATATATATATAAAATAGAAATAAAATAAAAGTTCTACACCATGTGCAAAAATAACACAGCCCATGTCCTATTTTTTAAAGGAAAAGCCAAAATGGATCATACGACATGTCATATTTGCAGAATCTCACTGTAATATTACCCCTTCAATTGTAATGAAGTGGACCATCATAACTGGGACAAAAATAGCCACCTCAGCATGGCCAAAATCGAGTACCAATAACAAGCCCTTGTCTTTTATTTCAATGTAGGGATACTACTCTCTGGCCTTTAAGTTGGCAGTGGACCACATGGTAAGTGTCCCAAACGAGCTGGTCCATCAACATCATGCCAACTCATGCACTACGTGACTTAGACATGGTGTCAAACAAGCCGTCGCATAATCACCACCCCTTATTGGGTAAGATAAGTTGAACTGACATGGATGAACATTGATGGCCCGACCAGAAGTACCAGAGCTATTGCAAGCCACATAAGCAAACTTTGAATTCAAATTAAACAAGTAAAAGTTAAATGCAAACAAAGCAACATAAAAAGCACACTATTTTGACATGGAAAAACTTTTGTGGGAAAAACTATGAGACAAATTGATGTGCAATCCACTATGAAAATAAAAGTAAAAGTGATTAAATGAACTTACAAATACGAAAACCCTAGTCTCCTCCCTTTCAAATCCTAAAAATGATTTTGCTCTCCTTCTTTTACCCTAGTATCGTATTACACCCATATATATAATGTTACACCCAAAATAGGAAATAAATCGTGCAATTATGCAAAATCACACGCACCAATGATTGAAGCATCGATCGAGCAACCCTTGATCAATCGAGCCTCTATGTTTGATCAATCAAACATGCTCAAAAATGTCCAGTGAGAGAACATTTAAAATTTTTTTATCAATCGATCAGTTTGGTTGATCGATTGATGACCATTGTTTCAGCATAGATCACAGGCACACGATTTCAACAATCTCCATGTAGCTTTAATCTCCATACTCCACTACTCCAATCTTCATCTTTCATCTCTAATTATATTCATCATAGCTTCATTGTCGTAGCTTTTCGTGCACACTGTATCTTCATCAAACCTTTATCAAGCCTAAAGAAGTAGAACAGAATCTAAACTTCTCTACCGGAACCACCTTCGCATGTATATCCGCTAGATTTACGCTTGTGTGAATCTTCTCAAGAGTTACATAGCATTCCTCAAGCACCTATTGATTAAAATTATAACAAACATTAATATGTTTAGTACGAGAATGATATATTGAATTTTTTTATCAATTTGATTGCGCTTTCGATATCACAATTGTTAAACCCCAAATTCGACAATCGGATTCATAGGAATCCCGATCACCAAATCCGGTGCCGACAGCCTCCGTAGTACCCCATTCTCGGCTCCTAGCATCCATACGCCAGATTCCGATCATAAGATCCTACAAGGATGATTTTTCAATGTTTATTTAACTCATAATAAACATAACTACATATATACCCAAATCAGAAAGGCAGCATCATCATCACATATCCACTAATATAAACATTTGAATACAATGCTGAAAGGGAAATATATATGTCAAAAATCAAAGCTCCAAATAACCATTGCACGCTCCATGCTCAACACTACTACAGCCTAACGCTATCTACATGCATCTATCATGTATAAGCTTATAGAAAGCTTAGTGGGTGGTGAAAGTGTGTGCACAAGGTAAGTGCTAAGTAAGCAAAATCAGAGTAAGCGAAAAATACTGATAAGCCCATAAATTATACAGTGTGAAAGTACAATATCAGAAATACTGGTAAGATCATAAATCATACGATATCAGTGTAATTCGAAAACATGCTAATTAGGTCATGAGTCATGTGATATCAAAGTAAGGCAAATCATAATGAGGCAAATAATGAGGAAGTAATGCAGATCAGTTATGTAATGCTGAGACATGGTAAGTTAAGTATTTAATACAATGCCATAAAGCGTCAAGTATCAGATGCCGATGATGCAATGCAATATGCAGTGCAAATGAAATGACCAAACTGGAGTGAGGTAGGGATGATAGTACGTAGTGTCGCAAGCTGTGGAGGTCCATCACAAGGGAATTTTATTCAAACTAGTCTCATACCTAAATTTGGATAGTCAGACTCAATTTGGTAAACTCCTAATCTTAGGTTAGTAGCGCGCCCAACCGAAATCCTAGCCATACGAAAGTACACGTAATAAATAGTTACGCACCACCAGCCTAAGTGGATAGTGAATGAATGAATGAGTATGCAACTCCTTCTCAATAAGTCCACAATCAGTACGGTTCTTCTCTGGGATTATCATCAGGGTTTAGTACACTGCAAATGGCACTGCCCCTCTCCCAACGGCACAGTCCAAGTGAGTGTAAGAAACCTCACTATCCGCTTGGCCAATAGTCTGTCAATACCTATCCGGCACATCGATAGCGGACTCATTCAATAGTTGGTCAAACTCAGCCTAGCTATGCTCCCTACCCTCGGGCGGGTAAGGCCACACCCCCTCACAACCGACCATGACATAGTGAGAGACGCAGCCTCTTGGTATTTGACACTCGGGCGCTCATGTATCCACTCGGTCTCGACGTTGGGGCGTCCTCTAATATCAAGAAGGTTTAAGAATTTTCACCTAGGGCCATCTATGGTAGCCCGATGCTAGTAACAAGTTTTCGGTGTCCTATCTGACCATCCACGATATGCCTGTGGAGGCTATTTCCTTGATGTCGTTAGGGCGTACAGTAATCACAATGTAAGATACATGAGTCATATAATCCAGTCATATATCAATCATGCACATACCGTGCGCTCATGTGAGATAATATCTGCCTATCAAGGAGTCTCATAACAACTTGCCCAATGACATATGTAATAGTCAACCACATCTCATAACAAATATGCAGATGATGCGTATGGGCATGTATCATGATGCTATGCAATCATATACTCATAATCTATATCAATAATTGTCATCAACAATTGGCCTTGGCAATATGGACATTTAACCAACATTGCCCCTAAGGAATGATCCACATAAAGCCAAACATATAATGGGCTCACGACCTCACACAAAGGCCTAATATACAATGAGCCTTACTCGAGGGCCACATATACACAACAGGTGGGCCCTACTCACGGGCCTCAAATACATGACATGTGGGCCCTACATATGGGTCTCGAATACATCATATGGGTTATGCATTGTGAGCCTAATACATATCACAATGGCCTTGCCCATAGGCTACGAATACATCACAATGGGCCTTACCCATGGGCCATGAATACATCACAATAGGCCTTACCCATGGGCTTCAAATATATCACAATGGACCCCATCACATAGACCTCCTATTCATCACATTAGGCCTTACACACGGTCTGCATACACATCACACAGGCCGAATACACATCACAATGGGCCTCAACTACGGGTCGCATATACATCATATAGGTCTCGACAATCGGCCTTGGCAATTGAAATCGGCCTCGACAATCAAATCGGCTTCAACAATTAGAATCGATACTCGGAATCGGCCTCGATACTTGATCTCGACAATCAGAATGGCCTATATAATCGACCTCGACAACCAGAGTAGGAATCGACAATTGGAATCGGCCTTGATAATCAGAACTGAGTCGACATCAAGAATTGGCCTCGATAATAGGAATCGGCCGAATAAGGCCTAAGGGAAGGTCACAATGTGGACATTAAGCCATCATTGTTTATCAATGTGGCCATTTAACCAACATCGCTCCCAAGGAGTGGCCCACGTAAACATCATTTCATATATTATAGTGAAATCACACATTACATCGGTCCACACATTCATCGCATTGGGCCTCACCCATGGACCTCCTGTACACCACAATGGGCCGCAATACATGGGCCCTATATACATCACTATGGGCTGCATCACATGGTTAGAAATACATCATAGCGGGCCTTACCAAATGGGCTGGAAATACATCATAACGGGCCTCATCATATGGGTCGAAAGTATATCATAATGGGCCTCACTCGTGGGCCTTAAATACATAACAGGTGGGCCCAACACATGGGCCCCAAGTACACAACATATGGGCTACATCAATGGGCCGCAGTAATGGTCTCGTACACATCAAGTGGGTTACATCAATGGGCCAACATACATCAAATGGGCTAGACCAATGGGCTAATACATCGAGTAGGCCGCATCAATAGGCCTCATTTCATCACATCGGGCCTCGCCCTCTAAGCCTTAAATATGTACATCACGTGGGGGCCACATGAATGGATGGTGTGAATATATAACATATACATCATGGTGGGTCCCACTATGATGTGGGTCTCCCGGGAAGGTGGAGGGTTTGCAGATTACAATGAGAGCTAGGATTACATCTAAAATCATTTCAATAGTTGCGGGCGCAACATGTGCATCACTATACACAATCACTCTATGGGGTACATGGCTCACTAATGGTAATTAGCATTGTCCAAACATTGCCCATGTGAATCAGCACCTTCCAGACATTGCCTAGCACCCTCTACAGACTCCGGATGGTATTGATACGAAACATACATCGAGGTGAGGTCCGCAGCACCACCCAAACACTATCTGGCACCGTTCAAGCATGTCCAGCACCATCCAAATCATCTGGACGGTGTGGATGAAGCAAATACATCACTGTAGTCCCCACGTGGGACCCACAACATATACATGTATATATGTATTATAATATATATATATATATATATATATATATATATATATATATATATATATATAATACTAACATAATATCTAACCAGCGTCCAGCCCTGGACGGGTGGCCTGGATACAAAATATATACAAAATGTGGTGCCCCTTTGGATGGACGGTGTTGATGTGAAACATACATCAGGGCCCCACGATTCTCCAGACGAACAAACGGTTGTGGATACAACACACGCCCCACTATCCACACAACTGTTGCACGTGCAGTAGATGCACGTGTGGGATCCCACCCACACGTCCAACAATGGAGGATGGTAGGGTTGAAACAAATACATCGGGTGTTTCCTATAGCACCAACACCGTCCTGTGCGCGGACGATGTAAATAAAACCTATATACATCTAGGTGGGTCCCATGTATATCAGGGCCCACCGAGCTATGGTTCACAAATCCAGCCCATCCATTTAGTGTGTCCCACTTGGTTAAGGGGTCAGACCGAGTTTCAGGAGCATCTAAATTTCAGGTGGGCCCAATAAGTGCTTTTATATGGCTTAACATGTCTTCATGAGATTGTAGATGATGTGGGCCACCTGAGTTTTGTTTACGGCTGATTATCTGGGGCAACCCATAAATAAAGGGGACCCATCAAATGGACAGTGTGGATGTTCCACACGCATCATGGGAAGCCCACAGCAAGGGTCGTGGGTCTCTGCCTGCCCAGCGTCCACGCAAACGCTGCTGCGTCTCTAGTCAGCGGCAGCAGCAGGTGCTGTTGCCTCACGTATTATTTTATTTTTTTATTTTTCTATGGATTTTTCTAGGTGGGGCTCACATCTGAAGAATCTGACCCAGCCATTGCATCCCATGGCTCAAAATCGACCAAACAAACCCAATATTGGGCATGTTTTGGTGTGTAGAATCATCAAGTGGGTTTTAACGGTAGGAAACACTATTTTTTATGGTATGGGCCGCCAAATAGTCGAATTGGGTTCATTTTTCGGCTCAACGCCTAAAATGATCTAAGGAATTGGATGGATGGTATGGATTGAATTCATACTTCAAGGTGGGGCCTGCATGAGGAGCCCATCCCAAACACCAATTAGCTTGTTACTACACACCCATGTCAGTAACGCACTCCATGTTAGCTATACCCTGCTTCATGTCCAGCATCCAGGGACACTGGATGGCATTGATAAACATAGCATCATGGTGGGCCCCACGTATGCGTGGCCCACGTTTCATCAAGGTGGGTCCCACATGAATGTGGCCCACCTGATGGTTTTGATATTTGTGTTTTCTCATCATCTATAAAGTAGGGTCCACATGACTTGGATGGTGTCATGCCCCAAATTTGAAAGTCGGATTCACAAGAATCTCGATCGCTGAACCCGGTATCGACAACCTCCATAGTACCCCATTTTCGGCCCCCAGCGTACATATGCCAGGTTCTGATCCTTAGATCCTATAAGGAGGATTTTCAGCATACATTTGTCTCATAAGAAGCATAACCACAAGTGTACCCAAATCATAAAGGCAACATCATCATCATGTATCCACTAATATAATCATTTGAATACAATGTTGAAAGGGAAATACATATATTGAAATCAAAGCTCCAGAGGACAGCTACACGCTCCAAGCTCAACGCTGCTGTAACCTAACGCCACCTGCACGCATCTATCATGCATAAACTTACAAAAGCTTAGAGGGTGGTGAAAGTGTGTGTAAGGTAAGTGTCAAGTATATAATAAAGCACATAAATCTTACATCATCGGGATAAGCGAAAATACTAGCAAGATCATGAATCATACGCTATCAGAGTAAGCGAAAATATACTAGTAAGTCCATAAATCATTCAATAACAGAATACGCAATGCGGATCGGCTATGTAAATGTGGAAGCCAAATATCAGATGCCAATGATGCAATGCAATATGCAAATCCTACTAAGTCCATCTAGGTCATATAAGTGCAAAAACATAATAACCCAAAATACTAAGTACTGCAGATGCAATGTAATATGTGGTGCAAATGAAATGACTATGTTAGAATGTGAAGTCGGGATGATAGTACGTAGTATCACAGGCTACGGGGTCCACCACAAGGGACTTCTATCCAAACTAGTCTCATACCTAAATTTGGATAGTCTGACTCAATGTGGTAAACTCCTTATCTCAGGTTAGTCGTGCACCCAAACGAAATCCTGTCCATGCGAAGGTACATGTAACAAATAGTTACGCACCACCAGCCCGAGTGGATAATGAATGAATGAATGAATGGAAATATAATTCCTACTCAATAAGTCCACATATCAGTATAATTGCTCTCTGGAAAAATCACCGGGGTCTATTGCACTCCACACCGACTGCCTCCTCCCAAGCTGCACAGCCCTGCGAGTAGAAAGACCTCACTATCTGCCTAGCCAGTAATCTGCCAATACCTATTCGGCTCGTCGATAGTGGACCCATTTACGTGCTGGTCATACTCAGCCTAGCTTATAACTCCCTCACTCGGGCGGATAAGGCCACACCCCCTCCCAACCGACCACGACACAGTGAGAGACACGGCCTACTGGTATTCATCACTTGGGCGCTCATGTTTCACTCGGTCTAGACATTGGGGCACCTCCTGGTACCAAGGAGATTTTGAAACTTTCACCTAAGGACATCTTAAGTGCCCACAGTACCAAAACTAAGTATTTCCAGTGTCCCATTTAGCCATCCACGATGTGTCTGTGGAGGCCACGACCCTGATGTCGCTAGGGCATATAATGATCAAGTCACATATGTGCGAGATGCATGAGTAACACTATCCAGTTATGCAGCAATCCTGCGCATATGGCGCGATAATGTGGGGCACTCCGTCTCATAAGGAGTCCCGTAAATGTCTCAGTCCAATGGCTTATGCGATGGTCAAACATTCCTCATATCAAACATACATATGATGCGTTTGGGCATAAATCATGGAATCATACTAAGCATATTATAAAGTGATGAACTATCCTCACAACGAAGATGGGCCTAAACGGCCTACACATAACAAGTATGGGCCTATCAATGGGCCCTAGGGAGAGTCGTAATGTGAACATTTAACCAACATTATACTTACAATATGGACGTCAAACCATCATTGCACCTAAGGCATAGCTCACCACAAACATCATTACATAAACTACGGTAGAATCACACATTACAATGGACTTGTGTACATCCCATTGGGCCTCGACCCATGGGACTTAAATACATCAAACGGGTTGCATAACATGGGCCTCATATATATCAAGGTGGGCCTAACCACATGGGCCATATGTATATATCTAATAGGATACACCAATTGGGCCTTACATACATTGCAATGGGTCATAGCTCGGGGCCTTGAATACATCACAATGGCTTTGCCAAATGGGCCGAAAGTATATCATAATGGGCCTTTACCCATAAGATCAAAATACATCATAATGGGCTTTAACCCACGGGCCCTAATACATCACAATGAGCCTCAAATACATCACAATGGGCCCCCAAACCATGGGCCCTAAATACACTACAATGGGCCTCAAACCATGGGCCCTATACACATCAAGGTGGCCTCAACAATGGGCCTCATACACATCAAGGTGGGCCCGATAGGTGGATGGTGGATATCAAATACATAAATTAAGGTGGAGTACACTTGAACTTTGGATCTGACTCAGTCTTTAGCTCATGCCATCAAATGAGCTTTCAAAGGGCTGGATGGCTTGGATGCATCACATGCATCATGGTGGGGGGTCCACATGAAGACCCACCATCATGTATATATTATATATAATATAATATATAATCTATATAATATATACAATATAATACAATACACACACACACACACACACACACACTGCAGTCCCACACGTGGGGTGGGTCCCACCGTCCAGTGTGGACGGTTCGGATGGAACACATAAACCACGGTCAGTGGCCGGTGTGAATGAAACACATACATCACAGTGGGTCCCACGTGGGGCCCGTCATAATGTTTATCTGCAATCCAACCCGTTGGTAAGGTCACACAAACCTGGATGGAAAGGAAAAACAAATTTCATATTAATCCGAGACTTCTGTGGCCCAGAAAAAGGTTTCAATGGTAGACGATTCAACCCCACTGTTCCCTGTAACATGGGCCAGTTGAGTCGTGTATACGGCTGATTTTTGATCGGTGGCCTACTGGCCTAAGGGGTCCACCAATGCACGTTGTGGATGTTTAAAATACATCACGGTGGGGCCCACATATGGGACCATGGTCCACTACTTCACATAGCCCAAGACAAGCCAAACAAGCCCAATATTCAATATATTTTGGGGTGTGAAAATATCATGTGGATTTTTAATGGTCACAGTCACTATTTTCTATGGTATGGCCCGCCAGAAAGTCGGATTGGCCCCATTTTTCGGCTCAACGACTAAAATGAAATGGGGAATGGAATGAACTTTGTGGATCAGATTTATACTTCAAGGTTGGGCCTACATGAATATCCTACCCAAAAAGCGTGGAACCCAAGCTATGTATACATATATTTAATATATTTTTTTCTTCTTTGATGCCGTTAGTACACCCACTGTCTGTTCACACTCTAGTGAACATGTCCAGACTATGTATACTTATATGAAATCAAGGTGGGTCCCACATAGACATGGCCCACTTGATTTCAATAAATCTGATATTTGTGTTTATCCCATCTCCATTAAGGTAGGGCCCACATGGTTTGGATGTTTTGGATAAGGCATACATTAAGGTGGGGGCCATTTGAGTGGGCCACACAACCACATTATCACACACAAAATAAGTGAAAGAAAGAGAGGGAGAGAGAGAGAGAGAGAGGGAGAGAGAGAGAGAGAGAGAGAGAGAAAGAAGGAGAGACACATGTGATGGAAGGACCCCGGCACTATGGGCCCTCCCTTCCATAATTTAAAACATACATCAAGTGGGTCCCATTACATATGGGCCCTCCGATCAAAATCAATGGTGGAGATCCTTTCTCCACCGAAATGGAGGGTCTAGATGATCCTATCCATGCAAGGAAAATAAACATCATGATGGGGTCCATGGAGAATGGCCCTATCATGGAATGATCATGATGATCAAGGTGGGCCATCCGCCACATCTTAAGGTCCAAAGTGAGATCCATACCATCAATCGGTAGGCCTCACTTGGCCCATCATAAAAGTATGAAAACTAGCCTATAGAAGCACCCACCGTTCGATCTTCTTGGTCCGTTGGAATGCTGGTCTCCTTGTGCTTCACTTTAATAGTGGAAGATGAGAAGTGAATGGCTAGGATGAAAGATTTTGGGATGGGAAAGGTGGGCCACACAAAACACTTTTCTCTCACATGGGAGAGCGTGGACGTCCCCTCTCTTGCTAGCTTAGAATGTGTGTTGAGAAAAGAGAGAGAGAGGGTTGTAAGGAGAGAGTGATGGGTGATGGATGTGAGGTGATGGTATACTTGACTTGAGAGTTAACTTGTTAGTTTCTTAACTTGTGGAGAAAGAAAGCATGGGTGGGTATACTTGACATGAGGTGATTAATTGATTGATTTGAGTGATTTATTAATGCGACATGATATAAGGATCCTCTTGGGATTGTAAATGTGCGGCATTTTATTCGAACTAAACGCCAGCCCACATCTTCTTACCAGGCTATTGGATCGGTGAGCGAGTCGCGGTGTTGGAACCGCGGCAATGGTGCGGTCACAATGGTATAAGTCTCGGATTAAGCCAACTCAAATCTACGGGATACGACTTAAGGTCGTGCGCAAACATCGATTATAGGTCACAGGTTGCCGGACTTCGACGGAAAGGATCACGGGAGTCCACGAAATGTATGGACTAGGATACGGATCTTACAGACAGTTTGGATAAGACATACATAAAGGTGGGGTCCATTCGAGTGGGCCACACATCACACAAAATGAAAAAAGAGAGAGAGAGAGAGAGGCACCCACTTCTAGATCTACTCTATTAATCCCTCGGGTCCTCAAGCCTTCTAAGATCTTTTTCAATGGTGGAGATGGGCTTCTAATAGCAGAATTGGAGGGGATCTAAGGTGAAAGAGGACTGGCCATGGAGATGGGTTGGGACATCCATGACTCTTGTAAAGGTTGGAGAATATGGAAGAAAGAGGGAGGGAGAGAGAGATAAGAGAGAGAGAGAGAGAGAAGTTATGGCTTGTCGTAATGGTGTAAGGCCATCATTAATGCCTAGGTGAGGGTAGATGTTGACTTTTAAAAAAATAGGAGGAAATGATTACCTAGCACATCACCCCATGATGGCTTAGAAAATTATGCTATTGCGATAGGTGGGTCGCGCAACGTGCAGTCAACAGTCATTACAATGTGCGGGCCACAACTAGTGATCTGAGCATCGCATTAACGCACGAGACGCTTCATTGGAACCACAGCGACAATGCGGTCATGACGGTGCAAGTTTCGACTCGAGCCAACTCAGATATATTGAACACGACTCAGGGTTGCGCGCAAACACCGATAAAAGATCGCGGGTCTCCAAAACACCGACTCAGTGTTAAGCATGTCATTAACATATAATACTAGTACAATCAATTCTCCATTACTCAGTGCCTTGAAGTAGACACGATGATTATATTCACTTTTGGTAAACTGTTGACTCACTATAAAAGAATCAAATCTTTTATATCACTGACTAGGTGACTGTTTCAGGTCTTATAATGACCTTCTTAACATGTAAACCTTATTATTTAACCCATATATCTCAAACTCCTCCGATTACTTCATGTAGATATTCTCTTTTAGTTCCCCATGTAAGAAAGCAGTCTTCACATCCATTTGTTCCAGTTCTATATTATATTGGGCAACTATTGTCAACATAAATCTAATAAATACCTGCTTGACCACATATGTAAAAATCTCACTGAAGTCAATACCCGCCTTTTACACATAGCCCTTCACTACTAATCCGCTTGTATCTATCATGTTTCTTCCGATAAACCAACTTATATCCAATCACTTTTCGCCCAATGGGAAGCTCCACCAGCTCCCACGTCTCATTCTTGTATAAAGAATCCATCTCATCCTTCATTGATGTCATCCACTTCTCAGTATTCATGTCTTCTAATGCTTTTTGGAAGGTAAATGAATTATCATCATCTGTAATGAGAGTAAATGCAACATTAGAGTCATTTTTATATCTCATCGATAATTTGCGATCTCTCGATGGATTTATCCCCATAGGTGGCTGATCCACCTGCTCCTGTAGCTTAGCCTCTACTAGTATCTCCACCCTTGTTTATTCATTACTGATTTCTCTATTTCTTGCGTTCATCCTTGCGAAACAAGGAAATTTCATCAAACTTGACATCACAGCTCATCGTGATCTTCTGTATGACCCATTCATATAGCTTATATCCCTTCAGACCATCATTATATCTCACTAAGGTACACTTCTTCACTCTTTGGTCTAGCTTATCTCTCTTAATTGACAATAGATGAGAGTAAGCACACAATTAATATCAATAATCCTGAGAGGTTTGCATTATGACCACTCCATACTTCTTCTAAAATTTTACAATCTATGTACGCAAATGGGGACCGATTCACAAAGTAACAAGCTGTATTGATGGCCTTAGTTCATAATTCCTTACACAATACAACATTACTCAATATACTTTGTTCTCTCTCTAAGAGAATCCAGTTCATATGTTCTGTCACACCATTTTCCTCTAGTATATGTTTTACTATATTATGCTTCACTATTATCTCATCTTTGTAAAACTGATTAAATTCTCTAGAAGTGAATTCTTCATTATTGTCTGTCATTAATACTTTCAACTTATGTCATGATTATTTTTCTTTCATTGCCTTCCATAACTTGAAGATGGCAAAAACATAAGATTTATTTTTTAGAAAATAAACTCACACCTTTGTTAATGAATGTTACAAAGAATGACGATCCTCACACAGAAACCATGGGTGATGGCCCCCATACATCCGAATGCACATAGTCAAGCACACCTTTACTTGCATATTTTTTATACTTAAAAGATACTTGTGATTGTTTACTATATATGTAATGCTCATATATAATAAAAATCAACATTTTTAAATGTATGAATTAAATAATAATAAAAAAGTACATTCATACCGCGCTCATTCATATTTCTTAGGTGCGCATGCCAAAAATGTGCAGATATGGATTCCGTTGAAGACATCATAGCTCCACCCGATACGATATTCCTAATTAACTTATAATTATTACTACTCCGTTGTGCTTTCATAACAATGAGTACCCCCTTTGAAACCTTTAGGACACAATCAAACTTGATGAACTTGCACTAAAGTGACTCGAGAGCCCCAGAGGTATCAGATTCTTCCTTAAATCAGGAATGTGTCTAACATTCGTCAGGATACACTCCATCTCATTGTACTCGTTATAACTTATGAACCAACTCTGATGAGAGGTCATGTAGTATGAGGCTACTAAATCCTAAATTCATTTATTACTAGATACATAAATTTGGATGCAATCAATACGCCACAACCATCCACCTCCTTACTAGATTCCATCTGCATTGGCCTCCCTCGACGAATCATCTGATTTATCTACCTTCTGGGCTCTAGAATTTCAACAATCCTCCTTTATATTCCCCAACTATTTAATAATTTTAGCACTTCATCTTCCCTTTGCGCGTCGACTTGGACCTAAATCACGAATTTTCCTTCTCCCACTCAGAAGCTCTTGTCCTAGCAACCAATGCATCTGTAGAGGAACCCCTGACACTATCATTCTTTCTCAACTGTTTCGAATGAAGAGTTGAGATAACAATTTTGACATCAATGGTCTCCCTACCGTGGCACATAGTGTTTACAACACTCGTACTACTCTTGAAGAGAATTCGACAACATTAGGGGTTTGTCTTCTTCGTTAATATTCACCTTTACACTCGTCAACTCGCAAAGTAATTGTGTTAATGCATTCATTAAGATTTGGCTCTTCCGTCATCTTCAAAGTATATGATTGTTTCTTTAGATATAGACAGTTACTGAGAGATTTTGTTCTGTACAAACTTTATAACTTCATCTAAAGCTCTATGGTGGTCTTTTGATTAAGGACATCATCTGCCAAACACAATTGGATTGAGGTAATCATCCTTTAATAAAGTACTTTTAACTCTTCATTATTCATAGTCGCAAGACGCTTTGTTATACCAATGAGTGCCTGTTGCAATCCTGTTGAACTAGAAGGCCTCTTATCTTCACCTTCCATAGTTCAAAGTTTTTTTTTTGTGAACTTATGTCTCATATTTTACGTTCAATCTTTTTATCGTCATGTTTCATATTAAAATTCAAATCCCGATGTATATTTCTAATACCACTTGTTGAGAGCTGCGAAAGCAAACCTCAAATTCGAATCAAACAAGTAAAAAATAAATGCAAACAAAGTAACAAAAAAAAAAACACATGATTTTACGTGAAAACACTCTTGCAAGAAAAAATCACGACATAAAGCGATGAACAATCCACTATGAAAATGAAAGTACAAGAGATTAGATAAACTTTCATATACGAAAACCCTAGTTTCCTCCATTCCAAACCCTAGAAATAATTTTTCTCTCCTTCTTTGATCATAATCCCATATTACACCCATATATATAATGCTACACCTAGAATAAAAAAACAAATTGCACAATTATACAAAATTGCGCATCTCGCCAATCTAAGCATCAATTGATCAACATCTTGATCAATCGATCCTCCATGTTCTATCAATCGAACATGCTCAAAAGTGTCATATGAACAAACTAGAAAATTTAGGCAATTTCGATCAATCGATCACTTTAGTTGATCAATCAATGACCCTTATTTCAACATAGATTACAAGCACCCGATTTCAACAAGAGCAACATCAATTATGTAATACATGGCTCACAATGGATGGAGAATGCCCCAAATATATCCCATCTTTGGAAGATCTAAGAGACCAATATTCGGAACTTTTCCACTTAAATGTGGACCATTTATAAGCTAAGAATTGAAAGGTTGAGATTATCCCATCGAGAAGATTCTTTAGGCATTGTTCATGCACCCTTAAAGCACAATAGACTAATGTTCTGGACTACCAACCATGGGATCCAATGGGACGACTATGATTATCTGATTAGGGATACATTGGTTGTCCATTGCAGATCACCAATTAGATGGCTATGATCGCCTAATGGGAGAGATATTGGGGCATGGCCATTTAAAATATGGTCATTTCCCTAGCCTAGCCTTTCCCAAGTTTCTTTTCCAAGGGACCCTAAGCTGAAGAATAAGGTTTGTTGGCAATTAGGATTTCACATATCTAAGGATATGTTTCAACGATCCAAACCGTTTGAATGATAAGCCTCATCTAGAATAGGGAAGCCTCGATATATCTCCCAGATTGGAACATGTTAACCAAACCTTTTGATCACAGAACTACCGTTATTTTAATATGGGTCATGGGCCATCTTCTTAACTGAAAGTTCTTTCAGGAGCCATTGATTAAGGGTTAGGATCTTACCTTGTAAATTTTCCAGGAAGCCCCCATTAAGTGTATAGTTGTAATATTGTGTAGGTGGGGTCTATCCTAACTGGTAGGGCTGTCAACGGGCCAAGACTAGGGCTGGCTTCATCCTAGATTTTGATTTATTTGGGTCAGGCTTGACAAACCCGAACCATTCAAAATTTTGATTTTGTCATACCCAATCTTGGCCCTTTGACAACCTTACCAACTAGGGGAGGCAATGGGCCACACTAAGTTCACGGTTGGCCCTAACCCTATTCTAGTCTCCTAAGCCCTAGCCCTGACTTGCCCTGGTCTTAACCAAGCTAGAAAAAAAAAAAAAAGAACCTGGCCATGATTTGCCCTATGAGTTAAACGATCAAAGGTTCGAAATAGTACAATTTATGAATTTATTTTGGGTATCCTTCATTTATGATAAGTTGCATTGTATAAATAGTTTAGACTACTAAAATATTATTGCATGGCCAACCAGGGTCATTAAACTACACATATACATTAAATGGGAACCACAACTATCTTATAATTGTCTATTCATTTCACATAACGGTGGCCCACTTGATGATTGCACCTAGCCATTCAACATTGGGTTGTGCTGGGCAATTCATAATTAACCTGGGCCAGGGTAGTCTTGGCCCAAACACAAGGCCTATATTTTAAATCCAGCCAGTAGGCCTAAGTTTAAGGCCAGGTCCCTGGCCCTAGACATATAGGGTTAGGCTGCCTAGTCCAGGCCACATCGGACCTATTGCCACCCCTAATATGAACCTTATGGCCATGTGGGTCCATACAGCTCTGAAGCAGGTTCATATTTTTATCTATATTTTCTCTCCATATTTTTACTTCTTTGAAGGCTCCAAAAAAACTATAGATGAGCTTGTAGCCCATACATGTGTAATACTTACGATGTATCTCATTTGGACACAGTCGAAACTAGGGTTCGAAGATCAAACCTTGGTGTTGCGGCACGTTTCGGCAACTCATGAAATAGGCGCTGAAAATCCCACTACTAAAAACCAATACGATTGGTTTTCAGTAACATGAAAAGGCTTTTTTGGGAATTGGTTTTCTTGAAATTTTTTCAAGGAAATATTTTTTTTTTTAAATTCTAACTAAACTCTACACCCAACCTGTGTTGTTTCATTTTCTTTGCAAATATTCTCTTATATTTTCCACCATAAAAACAAAATCTTTTCACAATGATTGTGGAAGGTCCAAATCAATTATCCAACTTTTTAAATATAATTAATATGCACCATCATTCTCATGACATTTATCATATCGCTAAGATCATCCCATTAAAGTGGTTTATGAAGGAAATGAGCCATTAGGAATGGGTCATACCTGTTCGACCAGCCAAATTAATGATCGGATGTACTTTAATATATTTTGTTAGAAGTCAAGTAAACTTGATTTCCAAGTCTAGTAACAAGGATTTTTTTATTTTATTTTTTCAAGTTTCTATTTTAAGTTTGAGATGAAATTAACTTTCTATCTGAAAGTGTGACTTGTGTTACTTTAGAGAAATTATAAATAAGGTCTTTCTCCTAAATACACCGAGGAAATGGTGGGAGCCACAAAATAGCGTCCATTTTTAAGAACTTAAGTTTTTAAGCTAAAATTACTTCTTTTTTTTTCTTTAGATGAAAATGTCCATTGACTTTCTTCAATGCACCTTCTTCTTTTATCACTATTTTTCGGCTCACTCTTCCTCTACCACTACAATCCAATGATCATTATTGCTTTGAAACTACTCCCTAGCAAATTTTCATGCTTTTCAACTTCTCTTTCAAGTAGAAATGCCCACTTCTGAAAAATGAGTTTTTCTTTATATGTTATACTAAAATATGTTTGTTTGAAATGAAAATGAGATGGAAAAAAATATTACAAAACTTTCATTTTTTAAAACATGAGTTCTTCTTCTTTCTTTAAAAGATTCTACATTGATAGATCTTTTGTCAATAGATAGATAGAAGGAAAGAAAAGAGATAACAAAAACTTAACTTATAGAAGATGTATTTTCTTATTTTTGTAAAAATTCTATTTAGATGGGTTTGCTTGGAAAGAAACTGATATAAGGTGTCAAAAAATATTTAAAACTCAACTTTTAAAATATGGTTTCTTGGTTTCTTATTCTTTCTTTAAAAGATTAGGCTTAGATGAATTTTTTATCAAGAGCTGAAATTTGAGCCCATTTTTTAAAGGTCAAATGGTATTTAAATGAAATGATTCTAGTCATATTTGAAAGGTCTTCAAATTATTTTTTTCAACAAGCCCAAGGTCGTCCCAATTCGACCTTGGGCTATAAGGAGTTATGACCATTTCCGTGACATCCCGCAATGTTGGAAAAACTACGATCATGATTGTAGTTTGTATACGTAAGTGATCATGCTTTGTACACGTAAGTGATAGCGGGCTATTACTTCTTATGTGTACAAACCACTATCACTTACATGTACAGGCCACTATCACTTACATGTATAAATCGCAATTGTGATTGTGTATAAACAACTATCACTTATGTGTACATACTGCTATCACTTATATGTACAAACCTCTATCGCTTACATGTATAAACCACTATCGCTTACGTATACAAATCGTGATCATGATCGCAATTTTTTCAACATCGCGCAATCTCACAAAAATGGTTATAACTTCCTCATTACTAGTTGGATCAGAGCAATCTTAGGCTTATTGGAAAGATAATTCAAATATCTTTCAAATAGAACTACAATCATCTTATTTAGACACCGTTTGAACTTTCAAAAGTGGTTTCAAAGTTCAACTTTTTACAAAAGACCCATCTACATCTAATCTTTTTGAAGAAAGAAGAATAATCCATGTTTTAAAAGTTGGGTTTTCTTATATTACTCATCTCCTTCTATCAGTTTCTTTCTAAGCAAACCCATCTAAACTGAATTTTTGTAGAAAGAAGAAGAACACGTTTTTTAAAAGTGGAGTTTTTGCTATCTATTTTCTTTTCTTTCATTCTATCCATTTATTAACAAAAGATCCATCTACGCAGAATCTTTCGAAGAAAGAAAAAGAACCCATATTCTAAAAGTGAAATTTTTGTAATATTTTCATCCCAAATAAGCCTGTTTCAGCATAATATGTAAAAAAGAAGGGAGTTTCTACTAGAGACAGTGTTCAAAAAGCACGAAAGATTATCGGATTGTAATGTAAATGATCGTTAGTCGAAGAGTAGTGATAAAAAAGGTCAAATGGCATTTGTGTCCAACAAAAATTCAAAAATGTGCTAGAAGTTTTTAAAAATAAGTATTTAAAAAGGGAGTTTATTTTAGGGCATCTAAGTCTACCTAGGAGGGAAAAAAAAAACCCATTATAAATAGAAAAATGGTATAAAGATATGAGAAAGAAAGAGAGCTTGTCTTGTGCAGATAATAAAGTACTTTTTATTTTTATTTTATTCTCTCCTTCATCTCTTATACATGTTGTGTGAAGGCTAATTCTCTTAAAACTAAATGCATGGCTTGTTGATTTAAGTTGTCTTAGCAATTGTAGAAATGAGGTTTTATAGACTACATGTGGTATTAAAGATATAGTAAAGAAGTTTATTAATGAAAAAAGCCAAGGTGAAAGGATGTATTTTGCAATGATTTTGCACAACACATGACATTTATGGTACATACACAAGATAATTAACATAGTGTTTTTTTTAAGTCATTCTTGGTGTCAATTTTAAACACACATTCTAGTATAATAAAACTTGAAAGTTCAAATTTAGTAGCAGTGGGTGCAATGAAAGAGATATTGGAGATTATTTCTTTTAATAGTATTAATGATGTCTATCAACATAACAATAAAGAAGCTAACACTAGATAATTACATGAATTTGAGAACCGAAGTACTAATAACACAGCAAAAACAAAAGTATTTGGAGAATCCCATGATTTTTTATATATTACTTTATTCCGAACAGGCTTTAAATAGAAAATATAATGATACACAAAGGAGAAAAATCAACGATACATGAAGAGTAAATCAATCAGGATAATTAGAAAGAGAGAAATTGACTTTCTTCTATTTAAGAACAAAAAGAATATACCAAGCACAATTATCTCCCTATAATATTTATTAAAAAAAAAAAAAACAACTAATGTATGTGATCAACCAACAATAATTTATAAATTAGGAAATAATGTTTGGTAGTTGTCAAAATATTTGTGATAATATTCACAATTTGATCTTGAGACACCATGGAAGAGAAATAATCTCAAACTAAAACTTCTTTCGAATAAAATGATACTCCGCCATAATATGTTTGTCCTCTCGTAAAAAGAGAATTAGAAGTAATATGGACAGCGCTAGTATTATCGACATAAAAGAAAATCAAGGTGGTAAAAGAAATTCGAAAATTTGAAAGTAACTCTTATAGCCAAATTATCTCACTATAAGTGGAAGATATAGGTCTATACTCCACCTCCACGCTAGACATGGAGATTGTAGTATGCTTCATACACTTCCAAGATACAAGCAAAATGCCAAGAAATATATAATATCCCTTAGTAGATCATTGGATGAGAGCACATCCTACCCAGCCAACATAAACATAGACAATAAGCTCAAGGAGAGATGTAGATGAAAAGATCAATAACAAATCTATGGTGCCCCTCAAATATCAGATAATTCTCAGGATATTAGTCGTGTGCAAGGTACAAGCTCAACAACTAACCTACTAATAACATGCACAACATATTCGATATCAAGTCTGGTCATTACGTAAACAAGACTACTAATGAATTGACAGAATAGGATAGGCTGCTCCAAAAGATCACCATCTTTTTTAGCATATTGAACATCTAATTTCATCAGTGTCTCAACGATCCTTTAATTAGAAAAAAATCAGGAGGTTGATGAAATCCCAGGTATATTTTCGTTGGTTGATAAGTATACAATGATTAGTGTAAGAAACTTTCAATCCAAGGAAGAATGTAAGATGACCCAGATCTTTCATGTGGAAGGATGAACCAAAAAAAAAAAAAAACCTACTAAAACTCTGTTTTTCTAGTTGTGTCACTAATAACCATGAGTAAATCAACAATATAAATAAGCAAGATCACAATACCACGTGATAAATATTGTGCAAATAAAGATGAACCATGACTGTTTTGCTAAAATATTACACCAATCACAACCTCATAGAACTATTGAAACCAGGCACTAGGTGCCTATTTTAACCCATATTTAATAATTTAAGTTTGCATGCTAAATTTTTCTAACCTATGTTGAAACTAGGAGATTTATTCATGTATAAGATTTCTTGTAAATCTTTATGAAGAAAAGCATTCTTGACATCCATTTGTCAAATAAGTCAACCATGAGTCGTAGTAATAGTAAGAAGTATTTTGACAGTTTTCATCTAAGCTACTAGGACAAAGATCTCCTCACAGTCAATACAACATCTTGTTTATAGCTTTAAGCCACATGACGAGCCTTATATTGATCAAAAGATCTATTTGATTTGAGCTTTGATAGAATACATCCATTTACTATCAATCATCTGCTAACCAGGTGAGCGAGGAATGCAATCTCATATGTGATTATCTACTAGTACCTCTAACTCGTTTACCATAGCGTCACTCCAACATTATTGTACAAAAGCCTGAGAATTAGAGGTAAGTACAAAAAACATACTTGAAAAATAAAATATATAGAGCAAATGACTCTATGAGGGCGTGATGGATGTCATGTCGCAGACTCGGTAACCAGACTCACAAGGAACCCAATGACCGATTCTGGCCGCAACAGCCTCCATAGTACCCCATTCTCGGCTCGTAAGGCAGGTTCCGATCTTGAGATCGTACAAGGAGGATTTTCATAATAGTATAATCATTTTCGATGCGAGCATACCCAAGATCACAATAAGTACATCTGAAAATAACAAAGGATACACCACAAAATCCACTAAGAATTTAAACTTTTACAATCTTATATCAGGTCTGAAAGGACATATATAAGATAATGGGAAAAGAGAGAAAAGGGTCAGCAACACTGGAGTCCTCAAGCTCAACTCTACTCCACACTCTGTTACTATGTTGCCTGCCGAGAGTCTCCTGCACGCATTAATCGTGCATAAGCTTATAGAAGCTTAGAGGGTGGTGTAAGTGTGTGATAATGGTACACAGAAGAATAACAGGAGGTTCAAGGAAAGAACATGCCCAATGAGAATATCACTATCCTTACCAAGGCTTATCATAAATACCATGCAATTAGTAATGGGCATCATACCAAGGTAATGCATGAAGGAGCTTACACAGTCAATGCTACTGCGATGCAAGTAATGCCAGTGCTTATATCCAATCCATATATCAAATACATTTTCAGTTATAAGAAAATCAATGGGGTCCATTACACTGCTGAATGACTGCCGCTCTACAGATCCGCACAGTCAAACGAGCATAAGAGACCTCACTAACTGCCTATGGACAACCAATCACCAACAAGACCTGATAGTAGCGGACCCATTTCATGAGCTGGTCAGACTCAGCCTAATAATGCCTTCCCTCACAGGCGGATAAGGCCACATCCCTACCAACTGACTACATGACAGTGGGAATCGCGGCCTAACAGTATAAGGCCCTCGTGCGCTCATAGTTTTCACTCAGTCACGGCGTTGGGGCATTCCCTTGGTACCATGAAAGTTTTAAAAATTTCACCCATGGACATCCTATGCACTCGGTATGCTCAAATAATATTTCCAGTATCCATACATACGATCATCCACGAACTTTCCTGTGGAAGCAAGGCCCTGATGAAGCAAAGGCGGTATCATCATGAAATGTGATGGCAATGTATGAGTCACACACACAAATCATGCACTAGATGCAGGTACACAATGTGCACGAGGAGAGAAACTCTATCCCTTAATAACCACCACACAATACAATCAATTCATACAGATGATGCATATGGGTCATAAAATGTAAGTGTACTACCTGTGGAATTATGAAATCCTCCATCTTAAGGAGGGTTAAGGTCTAAGCACATAGACAAGTATTTTAAGAAGAAGAGAAGTCCTCTAGTGGGGGCCCAGTAATTTGGGATGGCCCACAAGCTAAGAGAGAGCCATGGCCCTAAAGAGGGATGGTCCTAGCCAACCCAAGGTGGGCCTTTAACCACCTATAAAGGCCTCTATGGGCCTACCTTAGGGCCACCAAGGAGGACATTCAACCTCAACTAGGTCCCAAAAAGGTAGCCCGCTACGCATATAATAAGATATCTAAAGTCTAAGCAATGTATAGTCAAGTAGGCCATACCCCAAGCCCAAATCATAGGCCATGTAGTGGGCCCTCAAGTGAGGTTTGGGCTCATCCATAAGGATCATGGGTTTACTCATTGTGGTGGGCCCAATGGGCAGCCCATTATCCTAACATATGGAAAATCTTTATATTTAACACAAATAAGTTGGGCCTCATATCTCGGCCCAAGTATGGATTTATTATGGTAGGAAAGTAAGGGCCCAATTACTTGAGTATTTGGCCCATAGGACCCATCACAATGACGTGATAAATATATGACCCAAGGGTCCAACGGGCCTATCAAAAGTTCTAGCCCAACCAAGGCTATAAGGCCCACTAACTAGAAGACTAGCCCGAGAAGAATCCAATTGAAATGGGCCTTTAATCATGCACTAATTAAGCCTAAAAATAAAATTAAAATAGTAAGATAACTGACGTAAATCCTCTTCAAATCTAGTGGGCCATACTGCCCCAAAATAGACATTTATGGGGTGGTAACATTGGGCTCATTGCTGAATTTCTAGCCCACCCGCTTTCTAGGTTTGTTTGAGTCCAGTAAATAAATTAATTTATAGTAATTATTTTTTAATGACCCACACACATCACTGTGGGTCCCACCATATGAGAGGAGAATGCACAACACACACTAGAAGTGGGCCATGCTGCTGGAATACAGGCCCAGCAATAGCCCAAGGTAGGGGCGTCCCATGGTAGTTAGTCCTACGGGCCTGGGTATTTGACCCAAGACTAATCCAAATTGCAGGCCGCACCACGGTCAGTATAGGGGCCTGATGGCTCTGAAAATTTGCAGGATAGTCCCTCCATATGTGGGCCACAAATTTACAAAATTTTGTAATTTTTGGATGGTCAAAAGTATTTTAATTAATTTAAATAAAATAGGATTTTAGAAAATCTGGTTAATCTGGACGTCTGGACAAGGTGGGCCAGTCCGGCCCTTACCACGGTGTGCACAAGGGTCCATTGGCCCCAAACATTTGTAGGTGGGTCCCAACATGGGTAGACCACATCCTTGTAAATTTTTGTGATTTTAGGATACTCATAAGTATTTTAATTAATTTAAAGAATACAATTTATTCAGGGTGAAATATTACTGGAATATAACTGACCTGAATTTGGGTCATCCAATGGGTGGGTTTTGGGCCTCGAAAATTCCTGAAATTTGGACCCAACGTCCCTTATCAGGCCTAAAATAAGGTGGGACCCATAAATATGGCCCACCTCCTGAGAAAGTATTTTTAAAATTTTACTTTTATGGGACTATACTGCTGGACTGCACAATAGAAATTTCTGGCAGTCCAATATATTGGCCCACCCTTTTGAATGCCCAAATGGGATCCATTGGCCCTGAAATTATGTAGATAGGTCCTACTATGGGTGAAACACCTACCTATAAATTTTCATAATTTTTGGATACCTAGAACTATTTTAATTAAATTCAGAATTATATGCTGTCCATAAATTCTGCTAAGTGCAGAATTTTAGATAGATCATGATTGAGCACCCAATGGGGTGGGTCCTGGATGTCCCAAAATTGGAAAAATTAAATTTAAACCTTCTCTCATATATGTAGTACAAGTTAGGGTCCACCAAAGTATCCCACCTGATCAGAAACTATTTTATAATTTTATATTTTCAAATTTTAACCTTGCTGGAATTACAGCAAAAATTTCAGCAAGTACCCATATTGGCCCACCCTTTTCGGGACTCAAATGAGGTCAATTAGGGCTGGAATTTGGCATTCTTATAGGTGGAATATCCATCTTCAAAAATCATATTTCACTTGATATACAATTCTCCACAAAAAGCCCCAAATCCTAGTCCCAAGTTGGCCCAAAATCTGTTCAGACAGATTTGGACAGCAACCTGTACTTGAAAGAAATTGAATATAAACATCATATAAGAAAGGACTTAACCCCAAAAGTCATATTGTTGACCACCCTAGTGGGCCCCACAAATATCCAGACCTTCCTCATCATCAAAAACCCCTTGCATGTGCCCCATTTAGGTGGATTTGGGACCACATGACTAAGGATGGACCACCATGGACGTCCAACCTCCATGGATGGTCTGGATTTTTGGTTGGTCCACAAGATGGGCCACACATGCATGATCAGAATACTAACATAAAAAAAAATGAATGATCGGCCATGGAGGTAGGGCCCCGCCACTAATGGGCCCTCCCAAGATTCAATCACACCCATACAATTACCTTAATTACACATGTAACCATAAAACTATCACATGCATGGTTTATATTTACAATAGATGGTTGAGATGCCATCACAACATGATCTCTAAGGTCTAGATGACCTTGAGATGGAAATGATCATGAAATAAATTATGATGGGGGTCCATGAAGAATGGCCCCATCATGTATCATAACATGCATGTAAGATGGGTCCAAGGGCCACATCCATGAGATTAAATGGGATCCCCACCATGGATTGGTGGGTCTCATATGATCCACACAAGAAAAAATATGAAGATTAAAAGTGAAAAATAAATCAACAAGATTAATAATCACCCACATCTTGGATCTTCAAGCTCCCACCATCACTAAGAACTTCAAGCTCTAAGGGTTATGATTTTATGGACAAGATGGATTTATAATGGTGAGATGGAGGGGAGATGGAAAGAAAATGGGCTGGAAAAGAGGGAAAGAGCTGGAGGTTTTGCAAATGGAAGAGGAAATGAGAAAATGAGAAGAAAGAGATAGAGAGAGAGAGAGGGGAGGGGGGGGGATTTTTAGGGAGGTAATGATTATATTGTAAGAAAGCAAATAATGGCCTATAGTGACAACAACAAAGTTACTATACTTAGACTAGGTTTGGGTGGTGTCTAAAATGAGTGGTGTCAATTTCATGCAATTGTGTAGTGTGTGTGGGTGGTGTGCATGGGAAGTTATGCCATGGAAGTGGTGCATATGTTTTTTGTACAAAAAGTGGGTCACATGATGAAATGCACTTTTGATCTATAAGTTGGATGAATGCACAAGACACATCGTTGGAACCACAACGACGATACGAACGAGATGACATAAGTCCAGGGTTGATCCAAGTTGGGTCTATGTGACCGAATCCAAGGATGACCGTAAACACAATCCGAGGGTCGCGGGTCGTCGGAATTTGACCGGTAGGACCACGGGACCAAAATAAATGAGATGCATACTCACACACACACATGCACACATGAGAACTAGGGTCGGGTCTCACAATGGATGAGTTGATTAACATACATCTAGAAGGGATGGATCGGCTACAGGATGAGTAATAGAAGGGAGAGGTGTTTCTCTCTCGTCGTTGAGAAACCTACAAAGGAGATGGAGTCACATGGGAAGTATGGGATACATCTGAAAACCAAGTTAAGCATGTAGGAACAATAGAACTACTATTCAAAGTTGGTGAGAGTTAACATGAAATGGAACATATTTTGAGAAGTCCACATTTCTCGAAACACAAACTCAATGAATATGAGGGCCATAGCAATTATAGCCCTTCTAGGTATCTCCAAATATGAAAGACATACAATGGATAAATTTTGGAGATAGTTTAATAAACTCATCCAAATGTGTACAATAATGAGTAAGGAGGAAGAGAGCAATATAATGGCAATTATTTCTAAGAAGTTTGGTCGACATATTGTTTATGAGATAGATAGAGTGTAACATTGTTTCAACCTAAAAGATACGTAAAACAAAGGTTTCCACCATCAAGGTGTTAGTTGCCTAGACAATGTGTCAGTCGTCTCAACTTAGGTGTGTCTGAATAGGTCTTCCGATGAATAATCCCATAATTATGTATATTTGCCTCAAACTTTAAAGAGAGATATTCTCCTCATGAATCTTAGCAGGAAACTTTGATATTTTCTTAAACTGCATGACCACCATTATGTAGAATTATTGAAAATTAGTAAATAACTGTGACTTGGAGTGCGTAAAATATACCTACATATATATGGTGAAATCATATATGAATATCACATAATATTGTATGCTAGATATGCATAAAACAGGAAACGGCCCTTAAGCATTAGCACACACAATCTCAAAAGGGCCATGAGTATGATAAGTACTAAGAGAAAAAAAAACATGCATTTACTTTTAAATAAATAGTATGAAGAGCAAGATATAGTAGGAAAAGATTTATTTACTTTCCGTTTGCCTAAAATATATAAAGAAAACAAGTTAAATAGTATATCAAAGTGTGGATGACCAACACGATAATAACAAAGAGTGATATATATATATGAAAGATATTTGTTGAGGGGAAAACCGAACTAGTCCCTCACACGGGAAAGTAGGGCATTCCAACTACAAGTATGTGCCTCCAGGTTGATGAAGCCCCAAGTTGAGGTAACAACGGTCTAGGTAGAAGGGCCATCGACAAGTTGTTGTGCTGAGTTGTCACAACACAGGGCTAGGAGACATGACGATGAGTCACTCTGCAACAGAGACGAGCCCCCGAGTGGATCTATCCTCAGTGGGAGAGGACTCACCTCACCAAGAATGTCTTCAATGTGGATAATAGGCTCATGAGGGAAGGGGCTTGAGCCACCCATGAGGGAAGAAGCTCAAGCCCCGAGCTCCCCCAGACTCTCAAGCTGACCAGGCCAACCACCGCCAGGGCGGTACAAGTAACCCAGAGGGAATTACACCCTAAAACCGGAAGAGGATGACTCGACCTAATCTTGCTGAAGATTACACCGACCGAGGCGGGCTCGGCGACATCTTTGGAGTTAGTTTTCCATCAAAACAGGGACTCTCTAGCGTATCCCATTAATACGCAATAGTTTCAGAACTGCGTGAGAACCCTATACGTATACAACTACCCTAAATGAGGGAGGTAAGTTTAAAAACCCTAAAAGTTAAAAAACCCTAACCTTCACCTTGGATCAAAACCTACTAACCTAACTTAGGCTTCGAAGGGTCAACAATTGGCTACCGATAGCCCCCATTGTCCGTATCTCCCTTGTCCTTTGTAGGTCTATCAAAGGGTGCACTTCTACATTGATTGTATTTATTGGCCAAAATTTAGCGACAACAATATCAATAATATATAAAAGAAGAAAAACTAAAAAAGTTCTCGCAGTTTTGAAAAGGATGATATGTCAAGAAATTTAGACATGTAGAGAGAATTTGGTTTATCGATCTCAAGTTTAGATACACTCGGAAAGCTCTCTTTGAAAAATCATACTTCATAAGTGTCCATAGACTATTGCATTGGTGACTTTGAAGCAAATGAATTCTATAAAGATAGAATTACTAAGCTTAATTTGGAAGATTCGAATAAGAATGAAAATAAATAAACCTATGATCCTTCTAGTACTATGAGAGATGAAGGTAGGAAATATAATTGGCAATTTTTCAATTTGCTAAAGAGTGTCATCAAGATATTCATATTGAAATTTCTCACTTACTGTTTTAAGATAGAAAAGCTAAGAATATTAAAGAACAAAAGAAGTTGATCAAAGAACGTCTCGAAGACAAAAAAGAGTTTTGTGGGGGAAAAAGAGAGAGAGAAGGTTGAGAAAAGAAATATTCAGCTTGAAAAAATTATCAATGAATACCATTGAAGCTTTTACTTGATATTTATGCATAGAGGAAACACCATGTCTTAAAGTATTAAGATGTAATATAAATTTCAATTTTATAATCCATTAGTGGACATGTAAAATTAAAAGTAGATACAAGAAAATCAATTTTCAAAAATAAAAAGAGTTAAGGTTAAGATGAAACATGTAAGGTTTAGATTTTAGCACAATGTGTGATTGACCCGGAAAACAATATCATCATATATAAGTCATACATCAATCCAAATGGCAATGACAGTTGTTATAATTAACATGACTCAAGTGGAACTTGTATTTTTTATGTCCAAAGACAGACAAACAAGTTTACAAAATCAACAATGGTGGTAGATCCTATAAATATAAAGAACTCATTATTTCGTTATAAAAGCAAACACATTGAGATAAAGTATCACTATATTTTCAAGCTTGTGAATAACAAGGTAATCGTCCTCAGGTTTTACATATCTAAATATCAGAATGCAACTAACTATATTTACAAAAGCAATGAAGGCAAAAAAAAATCTAATGTTGAAAATTGTGGTGGGAATAAAAAATAGTCATGTTAAAGGGATACTATTAGAAGTCAAGGTAATTTGATTTGTAAGTCCTGGCATAATTAATATTGAAATTAGTTGTTATTTTACCTTTTTAACAAGTTTCTATTTTGAGTTGTCTTACATTAAAGAAATTATAAATGGGAAGAGAGTATAAGTTAAGAAAGTAATAATTTTTTTTATCTCCATTTTAATTCCCAGTGTTGTAAAAGCTAATTCTCTTAGGACTAGATGTAAGTTGCCATAGCAATTGTAGAAGTATAATTGTTGACTGGACCTATTTTTGTGTGGACGATCTTGATCATCCATATTATAGACTACTAATCAAATGGTCAATATTTGTCAGATTGGTGTTATGTTTGCATGGTAGGCCATAAGATACACATTGAACCTAATAAACAGTCTAGATGATTGGATTTTCTAAAAGTCACAATGCAATTATGACGCAAGGATGAACGTGATGAGGTCGATCACCGTCTTCCTCAAGGATAACTACTCTGAATCTACGGAGCTTCACTGGACTCCTCACAGAGACTTCTCGAATCAAAGAGAAAAAAAAGTAAGAGAATAGAAATAAATTCTAATAAAATTCAAAATTGATTAATGAATAATTGATAATTGTCTAATGTATCTCCTTACACCATTAATATAGAAAAAAATAAACCAAAATTCGTAATTACCAAAAACAGCAAAATTCTAACTCTAATAAAAATCATAATTCTAATAAAACTCTTTTAAGGCCTAATTTCTAAAAATAAAAATTGCCAATAAACTTTCTCTAGAAGAGTCCTAATATAACTAAAAGTTATTTCTAAAAGGCAAAAAAATCTAAAACTCTAAAAATATTAAAAAATCAAAATTACTAAAAATAGTAGAAAAATTTTTAAAAATTCGTTTTTGAGCTGAAAGCACGCGTTTTTTAACGAAACGGACAGATGCGACCCATCCTATGGGTCGGTTCACCTCGGATGGCCCGTTTCAGTAAAGATTGATAGGTTATACGCCCCATAACGATACCCGGATCAAAAGTTATGGCAATTCACAGTCCACTTGCTGGGAATATCTTAACCATGCTGGGAATATCTCTATGACACATTTTACATCAGACTCCTCCACTTGAAAAAAACTCACCCTCAAGTTATTCAAGAGACTTAACTCATGATACTGAGATAACTTTTAAGATAATTTCTGACACCGATGTTTATTAGCCCTTTTTTTTGTACTTGGCATTAAACTCTTAAGCTAACACAATATATGTACTCATGCTTTCCTTGACTTGACTAATATTGATCAGTTCTTTCCCATTTATCTTCAAGATCTCATATTTTTTTTCTGATAATGTGGACAATTAGGCGGACTTGCCCCTGAGACAAGATCAACGTGATTTTGTATATCTCGTATGGGAGGCAATTTACTGAGGGGTTCATCGAACACAATCTCCTTGAACTCCTGCAACATTGGCTTCAAATCTTATGAGATATTCACAGACTCCATATATTCTTTCTTTTCAACTAATGGATATACATCTCTTGTCTCCTTAGATTGTTTAACAAAAGTCTATTCAGTTGTGAGAGACTGTTCTTCAACTTTAGAAGTCTTGGGTTGGTTCTCCCTTCCCATAGAGGCAAGGATAATCTTTTTACCATCTTTAATAAAGATAAATAGATTATCTCGATCCCTATATATAGCATTAATATTATTTTGCCAAGGTTAACCAAGTAACATGTGACAAGCTTCCATGTCGACCACGTCACACATTACTTCGTCCTTATAATATTTACCAATGGAAAAAGATACACGACATCGTTCAGCTATCTCTATTTTGTTGACCTCCTTGATCCATCTAATCGTGTATGGAGATGGGTGTCTTTCTGTTTTCAGTTGTAGCTTTTCCACCATTATTTTCGACACGAAATTCTCATCACTCCTGACATCAATGATCACATCGCAGACTTTTTTGTATGCAGTGCACCTTGTTCAAAAGATGTTGTCTCGTTGTAATTCTATTTCTACCTTTGGCATGTATAACAGCTCCCTCATAATCGAAGTGGTGGCCTGTGATTTACCATCATCTAATGGTGCTTTGTAGAAATTGGGATTGTATTGTACAGCGGCCACAAGCGGTTGAGCATCGCTTTGAGCTCGGGGCGGAATTTGTGCATCCACAATACGGTTGAGGGTTGCCTACAGTCCTTACATGGTCAACTGACTTTCTCGGTGGAAAGCTTTCATTCTTTCCAAAAGATAACGAATCTCTGGATCACCGTCCATAGGATTTTGATTCATACCTTCATTGTTTGTCATTGGTCCGAGGGAAAACCTTGCTTTGATACCAAATTGACGCAGAGATGAACATGATGAGATCAATTACCGTCTTCCTCAAGGATAACTACTTCGAATCCACGGAGCTTCTCTGGACTCTTCACAGAGACTTATCGAATCCACGAGGAAAGAAAGCAAGAGAATAGAAATAAATTCTAATAAAATTCGAAATTGATTAATGAATAATTGATAATTGTCTAATGTGTCTCCTTACACCATTAATATAGAAAAAAATAAACTAAAATTCGTAATTATCAAAAACAACAAAATTCTAACTCTAATAAAAATCCTAATTCTAATAAAATTCTTTTAAGGCCTAATTTCTAAAAATAAAAATTGCCAATAAAATTTCTCTAGAAGAGTCCTAGTATAACTAAAAGTTATTTCTAAAAGGAAAGAAAATCTAAAACTCTAAAAATATTAAAAAATTAGAATTACTAAAAATAGTTAAAAAAATTCTAAAAAATCATTTTTGTATTGAAAGTGCACGTTTTCTGACGAAACGGACAGATGCGACTCACTTTGTAGGTCGATTCACCTTGGATGGCCCGTTTCAGTAAAGATTGATAGGTTGTACGCCCCATAATAATATCCAGATCAAAAGTTATAGTCAATTCACGGTCCATCTTCTTTTGGCTCACCTATGCTGGGAATATCTCCGTGACACGTTCTACATCAAATTAGAAGCACTATAATTTATAATGCTCCAAGAGAACTTGAGCATCTCTCTTTATTATAAATTATATAGAATCATCACTATGCTCGTATGCATTGTCCAAAACTTAAGAACTCGGACTTGGCTTGATTGACCAGCGAGTCTGGATGACCATGTGAACGGACGGGGATTGGGTGCTACACCACCAGGACCTGGCTAGAGACGGACGGACCTGGCAGGGGTTCTGTGGAGCCCACCGTGATGTACGTATTTTATCCACACCTTCCATCCATTTTGACAGAGCATTTTATTGCATGAACCCGAAAAGAAGGCAGATCGAAGTTTGTGCGGACCACACCACAGGAAGCAGTGGTGACAACGACATCCACCATTGAAATCTTCCTGGGGCCCGCCGTAATGTTTATTTTCCATCCAAGCTGTTTATAAGTTCAGACAGACTGGATGAGGGAAAAACATAACTATCAGGTTGATCCAAAACTTCTGTGGCTCCAGGAGATTTTCAACTGCAGACGTTCCATCCCCACTGTTTATTATGGTATGGTCCACTTGAGCATTAGATCTGCCTGATTTTTTGGCTCATGCCCTAAAATGATCTGTCAAAATCAACGGACGGTGTGGATAAAACTCATACATCAAAGTGGGAGCCCCTGCAAGGACCATCCCCACCGTTTCCATTTGAGAATTTATAGGTTTCCAATGAATTAAAAGTGTCCTAATGTGCCATTTTTTGCAAATGGAAATCATAGTTAATAAATCTATAATACTGACTTGATACGCCATATAGATAGGTCTTCCATATGCTCATCCAACCGTTGGCCTATTTTCTCAACGGTTTGGATGATCAAACATGGGCTCAATTTACTGAAACTTGCACATCATCAGAGCAGCCGGAGTTTTGGGGACCATTGATCTAGTGGATTATCACGTAGACGGGGAACAACCTAAACAATTACAGGACAATCTTAGCCCTCCAATAATTTTAAAATTCATGCAATGTGGATCAACGGTCCTGATCATCTTCGATAGTGGAATGCTTGAGAAGGGGTAACATCACATTATTTTAGCAAAATTATTTTGAAAAATAGTCACGTTGTGATGGTATCATATTCAATCGAGGCACTATGGCGCCTAAACTCAATCACCAGATACGGACCAACCATTAGATGCAATATATATTCCGTGTGTACTGCATAAAAATCAGACAGATTGAGATTATCAAATCCACCCATAAGGTGGCCCTTTTTTATAGCCATTGATTTTAGTGAGTGTTGGATTAGATGGTTACCAAGATCTGATGAACCATGAGAGAAACATGATGGGGTCCATTGGATTGAAAATTCAAAATTGTTGATTGAAAGTTAGAATGATTCGATTGGACCATCATGATCTTACGATGGGATGTCCACGGATCTGATTTTTATTCTGACAGCACCATGTGAATAAGATTGTTGAGTAAACAACATGTTTGCTATGAAAAGCATATTTTGATTCCAACATTACATAAATATTTATCCCTCGGGTTTGTTTGGTCCATCCTCGTATTCATTGTCCATCACCTGGAGCCAACCTTTAATATATACTGTTCATTGTGCGGGCCCCACTTTTGATGTGGGCCATCCATCATGCAGGGCCCACAATCAACGTTATTGCCCATCATGTTGGGCCCACATTGAACATCCACTACCCATATGTGGACCCACCTTTGATGTAAGCCGTCCATCATGAAGGGCCCGACTTGGACGTGGGCCACTTGTAATTAGGGCTGACTTTTGACATGAACCATCCATCATAGGGCCCACCTTGATGTGAGTCATCCATCCAAGGAAGCCCACCTTTGATGTGGGCCATCCATCATGTGGGCCCCACCTTCAATGTAGGCCATCATGCAGGGCCCAACTTGGAAGTGGGCCACTCGTTATTAGGGCTGACCTTTGGCATAGACCATCCATCATGTGGGGCCCACCTTTGATGTGGGCCATCCATCATGTAGGCCCCACCTTCAATGTAGGCCATCCATCATGCAAGGCTCGCCTTGGATGTAGGTCATTCATTATTACGGGCCAACCTTCAATGTGGACCGTCCATTTAGGGCCCACCTCGATGTGGGTCATCAATCACATGAGACAATTCAATGTCCATTGCCCATCATGCAAAGCCCACCTTTGATGTGGACCATCCATCATGTAAGCCCCCCACCTTTAAGTGGGTTGTCCATTATACCGGTTCACTTTGGACGTGGGCTATATATAATTAGAGGGGCCAACCTTTAATGTGGACCATGGGGCCCACCCTTAATTGGGGCAGTCCATCACATAGGGCCTCCTTTGACAAGGACCATGAGCGTGTGTGTGTGTGTGTGAGAGAGAGAGAGAGAGAGGCTCCTTTGACATGGACCATGACTGAGAGAAAAGTGAGAAAGTCAATATATATATATATATATATATATATATATATATATATATATATATATATATAACATTTAGCATTAAATTACTATTATGATGATGCTTATCAAACTAATACATACATGTAACCATATCAGCCCGACACAACCAAATACAGAGGTAATACAGGACAGTAGTGCTGAATTATTCAGTTGACGGAAACCCATTTCTAAACCATCTTACTCAACTCTTTTCATCTTTTAACTAACCCTTTCCACTTCACAAAACACAACCCATCCACCCTCCCTTGTATCCACCCAAGTTATATAGCAATTCCGCCGTGTTTCATGCCCACTATCCGAGTTTTTTCGTCAAGTTTTTAAACGATCCGATATCTATTATGTTGAAATATCAAAAATCTAAACTACAAAGTTACTATAACTTCAAGATAATTTCACGATAAAATAATGCAAAATTATGATATGCCAAAATTTCAAAATATTGCAATATTAATGCAAATCACAAGATTTTTACATCCTTGGCAAATATTTGTTAGCGGTTAGAACAAGAGCAATCGACTGTGCATTCAAAATTGCAAAAGGGCAAACAAATTTCAGGCCAAAATGTCAGGGTATGGGGCATTAATGTCTCCCTTATAACATAAGCAGGAAATAAGAAGTGCAGGTATATAAATATTATTATGACTGAATCTTGAAAAATCAACTGACTTCCCAATAATGAAAGGCTAACAAAAGAAATACAGATTCAAAATTGAAAGAGCAACATTTACAAGTGGGATTATTCACAAGTGCACCGTCTAAATAGGTCTGCTATAACACATACCAAACATATTCCAATACGATATGTTTGGTTTGGGGTTTTCTCAATCACCCGAACAGTTTGCATGATAGGGCTCTCCTCAGATGGGGGATGACCGAAAAATCTCTCAGATTGGATATTTCAATACTTCAATTATAGGAAGGTTTAGGGTGACTGTCAATGTTCAAAGCAAAAGAGCCAAATTGTCGAAAGCGCTGAAATAATCCTTTTGAGAGCTTTTATTTGTCTATCCACAATACACGGTAAGACTCATGGTATAAACAGTTCAGATCAAACCCACATTCAAAGGCTCCAGTCCCAAATATCGTATTGCAATACACTGCACATCTAGGGGTGTGTTTGGACAAAAGACTAAAGATTGAAATTCTCAATATTAAAATCTTGGGAACTTTTCAGGATAACTCCTCCAGAGTGCGAGTTTTACCAAATAATGCCTCAGCCAATGAAAAACACTTCTTTTCGATGGATGAATTTACCCAATTGCACTTGTTCGATTTCTCAAATAAAAGTGATTAAGTCAAGAATTTTGGGGTCCATGTGTATGACATCAAACCCATCCAACAGATAAATTCCATCACAAAGATCAGAAGAACAAAAAATTTGGAGGTTCTAAGCATAAGATGGATCATACCACAAAAAACAATATATACCACCCAAAAACATCCAAATTCACGTGTAGATCATCTGTTGATTCAATCGGACAGATTTTAGGTTTGAATGATTGTCATTGTGGGTGTGTATTTAGATGTCATATGCATACCACATGGGCCCCGCAATTCGGAACTTTATCACTTTTTCAAAATAAATAAATGGGAGTAATTCAGTAATTTCAGCCCTCCAGAAGCGCTAACCACGAAATTCAGCTCCCAGAGGCATGATTTGGTCAAATCTGAATTCCCAGTGAAGTTTAGAGTAATCCCTAAAATCTGCATTGTCTTTAGTAACCATCCAAAAGTAAAGGTGGAATGTTGCAAGATTTAGCATTGATTCCCACCAAATCTAGTGACATTGCAAGTTCAAGCTCAGAGCTGAAAAGTTTTTAAGATTGTGGCCGAAAACTAAAAGTCATAAAAATTATGAGGGTGGAATCTGGGAGTATTCCACTACCCAAACCACAATCTAACACAGCTGAACAAGTTAAACGAAAAGCATACCAGTGCAGTAGTCAGGATATAGCTGCACAAAATTTGAAGCAAGGCCGCAACGAATTCAGATGCAGAAGGAAGCGCCTGTTTCAAAATTCTATCAAGTAGCAAGAACAGGAGCAGAGCACAAATCTATTCAAAAAGATATCATCATAGGCCACCACGCATATGTGCACCCAGTTCCCCAAACTGTTCATCAGCTTCTGCAGTATCCATTGATAGCCGAACAGCATCCAGCTTTTGCTTGAGGACTTCTATCGCATTGATCACTAGCTGAGAAGCTTTGATGGCACCTGTGGATTCCACAGTGAAAATAAAGCTGTCTTCCCTGGCATAGATCTCCACGAGTCCTGGCTTTCCCATTGCTTCTGCTTTCTTGATCACTTCATCGTCATAAGTGTAAGCCTCGGGGTCAACTACGACCACCTGCAAACAATTTCTACTGTAAATCCATGTTCTACTGTTGAGTGATGCAATGAAAGGTTAGATTGGACAAGCAACATGGCAACTGTCTGAAGCGTGTTTTTGTCTAAAAATCTTGACGAGACTATCAATAACCAAGCTGATTCAAGTCTGCATAAAGCTGGCATACATCAATAATGCTAACTTGACATTTTTTTTAATATCCACACACAAGTCTTGTTAAGGTAACCAATACATTAGAACCCAAAAGAACCCAACCACCATTGGCCATGATGCATGGCAGCCGAGCCACAACACAAATTAGTAGATTGGCATGGTTTTCCAGAAGGTGCATCCGAGAATGTGCACCATTTCCAACTATTGTCAAGTGACCAATGTGATAGTTTGTAATAGTTAATATGGAATCCAACGCCAAAGTTCCTCAGTATGAAAATTTCCTTTTGCATCTTTGTACCTTTAGCCTGAGAAATCGTACAGAAGCTGGCGGAAAAATCTGTTTCCTTGGAAACACCAAGGCATGTGGTCATTTGAGTCATGGTTATGAATGACGGTATTGGCCCCGCAGAAAAATGATATGGTACAGCGTTGCATATCAGAATCGGGCCCATATTGGTCCCAAAAAAACAAAATGAAGCAAAAAATTAGGAAATAATATCAGAATTTTTTATTTTTATTTTTTGTTTGGGGGGGGGGGGGATATTCACGAATCTATCATTTTATTTATTTATTGGTACTTTGACCATGTATTCAATGGTGTATCGGACCATTCTTTGGTAAGAATGTTGTCCTAGCGAGTTGACCTACTGTAAGTTCTGGCGTTGATATATATATATATATATATATATATATATATATATATATATATATATATATATATAAAAGCTATTGAGATATGTCATAAATTGATATCATATATTGCTAATAGTATAATATGTCTAAGAAGTATCACTACTCAGTACTCACTGGTCTGTTCACTCAGTACTCAGTCACCACCAAAACAACAAAATTAGCGCCCTCCTAGTATATTTGAAAAAAACAGAAGAAAAGAACATTGGAATTTCCAGAAATTACGAAAAAAAAAAACTTTATTTTTTTCAGATCTGATGTAGATCTGATTAAAATATATATATATTTCCCCTCCAGATCTATGATCAAATTTTAAAAATTTTAAAAATTAAAAAATTCCAAATTTTACAGATTTTTGACAGATTTAAAAATTAAAAACTTTTTTTTAGATCTGATCAGAAATGGGTGGCCACTACAGATTCTTTAAAAACAAAAAAAAAAAACAAAAGCGATTTTCAAAAAATATACAAAAATCAGGCAAATCTAGTAGCTTTTCGTAGGATCTAGAGGGGTATAATAAACATTAATATGGATTACAACAAGGATCGACAGCAAAAAATGGATTTTTTTTGCCTCTTTTCCGATGTTTTCAAACCTGGCCCCAAATGGTTTCGATCCTTCAAATCGGGTGAAATCTGAAGTTTTGATCCTCCAAGATGATGTTAATGGCGCCGAAAATCTCTTTAGGTTGATGTATTTTAAGGATTTGAAAGGTTGGAGGAGAAATGAGGGTGAGAGATAGAAATGGGGGAAAGAAATGGGCGTTTTTGCCCTTTTATACCCATATTTGTTAGACCGATATGCAAGGTATTCAAAATCAGTTACATAACAGTAACGGTCATAACCGTTACGCGGTCGAAACGGCCATAATGGTCTGTAACTGCCCTGTAATAGCCCCGTAACAGTTTTTTTTTTTAAATAATAAATAAAAAATGGCCGTAACAACCGATACAGGGCCCGTAACGGTCTGTATCATAACGGTAACGGTGGTGGCCGTTATGGCCACCGTTACCGTTTTAGAACACCTTGCCGATACGGGTAACGAATATCGGTGCCGATACAGCCTATATCAGCAAATATGGGCCGATACAGGCCAACCGATTCTGATACAGGACTATATCGTGTATCGTATCAAACCGATATGGATACGATACACTCGTATCGGCCTATATGATACCGATATTAAGAACCATGGTTTTAGTCATGTTCAAAAATTGTATGCTTATGTTTTCATAGTCAAGAATGACAAATATCAGCAATATTTTGACTATATAAGCATAATGTTTCAATTTACCCAAATATCAAAATAATGTGATTTTAGTTTTCCTAATAAAAGTGACTTGCAAGTATTCTTAGATCTCTTATTTTATCACTTATTAGTTTCCCTTATTTTATTTATTTTGATAATTTAATTTTCCACGAGATTTTCCTAAATACATCCATCCTGGGAAATTTCCCAAAACTAGAAAATCTCCTAAGAAATCTCCTAAATACACCATCTTTTTAAAATATGACTACAATTAATTCAAAACCAAAAAGAGGAATTACAACAATAGCAAAGGGCATGATGAGGAATCATCTCATCAAACACAAAGAAGACCCATCTCCCAAACTTTCAGAATTTTATTCCTGCTACAGCCCTTGAAGACTGGAGGACACTATGTAACACGGTCTTCAAGGGTTATTTAGTATGGACTTAAGACCCTGCATTTGACTGAAGGGATGAAACCTTAGGGGTCGTTTGGTAACTTGGATTGGAGGGGATTGGCAATCCCCAGGCCGTTTGGCACCATAAAGTAACTAGGGATTGGCAATCCAGGGGGTTTGCAATCCCCTCAATCTGGGGGTTTGTAATCCACGCTCCCACCTTGGATTGGCTTTTTGAAGTAGCTCAACGGTCGAAAATCCGACTGTTTGAAATTTTCTTTAAAAACATATTCGCACGCACCTATTTACCGCAACTCTCATTCTTCTAAAAAAAAAACTCATTCATCTTCTTAAAAAACGTTGTGACCATTACCTTTCTGGTACCGACGAAGGTTGCTGCATACGCCGCTAGAGTCTGCCGGAAGGTTATTGCGGATCACTGTTACAGAGTTATAAAAGGAGACGGACGGTTTTATTTGAAGGTGATGGACAGTAAAAAAGGTTGGTTTATAACGTTTTGAAATTTTGAATTATAATTTATTAGTTGCATGGCCCATTAAAATGGTTATGCAAAATCTGTTCCGATCATATGATTACTTGTCAAAATTTATCCGTATAGCCAAAATATTGTACTAATTTAGGCTTAACATGGGCCACACCAAATTAGACAATGAATGGAGGGACGAGAACACTTTATTTATATGTCCCACCATGATGGTTATATGGATGGTGTAATCCAGCCATTATATAGCCCATTAAAATTTAAGATTTGAGAAAAAAATTTAGGGGTAAATATCATTCAAGTGAACTAAATGAATGAAAACAAATTCAACCATTATAATTACTTTTACACACTGTTTTTAACTGTGTGATCAACTGGAACTACCAATGGCCCTAAAATTTAGATTCTACGCCTAAAATAAGATAACTCATATTATAGTCAGAGTGGATTTCTAACTATCATTAAGGAACCTGAAGAACTTTGTTTTTGGCAATAAAAATCAAGTTGGCAACGTCCATGCATGTGAAGCCACCACAGTTTAATGTCTTTCATGCAAGCTCTGTGTATTCTTTAAAATACACTACAGGGCCACCATCATTCAACCATATTATCCCCTCCGTTCATCTGTTTTATCAGATACTTTTAGTAGGTTAGCCTAAAAATAAAGCATATAAAAAACCTAAGTGGACCACACCATTGAAAAAAGTATTAATTGAACATCTACTATTAAAAAGTTCTGGGGGCCACAGAAGTTTTAAATCAAGTTGATAATTGTGTTTTCACTTCATACATGTCAGTGTGATCTTAAGAACAGGTTGGATGACAAATAAACATTACTGGATGCCTTGTAAAAGTTTCAACAGTGGAAATTAATATTTCCACTGTTTCCTATGGTATGTTCCACTTGAACTTTGTATATGCTTCAATTTTGGGCTCAACTCCTAAAATTACATGGAAAAACGGATGAACGGCGTGGATAACCACACGTGTTGACAGTGGGCCCAACGGAGTTATTTTTTCTCAGTTGAATGTGGACATCGATTGTATTGAATTGAAGGGATCAGATTTTCCAAGCTGGGAAATTTTTCTTCAATGAGGCATCCAGAGTAAGGCCGATTGAGTGACTTGGATAACCGGACCACGGGTCCACTCGCACAAAAGAGTTTTTTTTTTTTTTCTGGGTATAGATAATAGGAAATTACTTGTAAATTGCACATGTGGCTTACAACTAATTTCAATTAAACTGTCCAAATCATGTCTCCAAACTTTAAATGTATGCAATGAACAAAATTTATGAACTGTGATGGCCTGACTACAGCCTAGTGAGCACCACCTTGTGAAATCTTGCATCAGATCCACCTGGTCCATCAGGTGCGCTGCCTCATGTTCACCTTGAAATTGAAAAATTAGCTGGGTCCAAAACTCTTACAGGCAACCCCATAAGGAAGAGTTAGGAAAACACTGAAGGTTAGTTTTATATGGGCCCACCATGGTAATTATATGCCATCCAATCCATTCCATTCGTACGACTCTTCTCACCAAAGTAAAGGTACAATCCAAAGATCATGCTATTCTCTTAGGCTGATTTTACACGGGAAGTTGGTTGGGCGTGTGCGCAAATGGGTCGGCTGCTGGGAGAGGCCACACCATTATGTTAAATCTATCCCCACCACTAGGTGTGTCACCTTATGTTAAGCTAAGGACCAAAAAATCACTCTCATCCATGATTCAAGTGGATCGCATGACTGAAAATAATGTACATGCAACATTCACCCTCTACACTGTTTCCTTTTGGTATGGCCCACCTAGATTGGTATGCTTTTATTTAGCTTTGTTAGTTTGGCAATTTGGGCTTGTATAACTTCAAAAATATTTTATATTTGACAGTCTTTATCATTTTATTTATTAACATGGGTGCACGTATGTTTTGTAATTTCTATAGTGTGTTTTTATACCACCCGAAATTAGAGTAGATATGTTTATCTTAACACATGACAATGGTGAAATTTAGTAGGCCCACTTTTCTGGCCCACCAGAAGTTCGGAATTACATCTTTCTTTTTTTTCAATGTGTATATTTTGATGGGCTTGTTATAACTATTATTTATGTTGTAGTATATTTTAATCAATTTGGGTATTTTAAATAATTTACTTGGTCTCCTTAAATATTCATACAAATATACTACAAAATTTGAGGAGGTTTCAAATCCACTCCCAAACACAAATTTTACAATCCAGGGGGTTGGCAATCCAGAGGGTTCCGAATCCAGGGGGTTTCAAATCCACACTCCCAAACAGGCCCTTAGCTTTAAGTGAGAGGGCATTTAAGTCTTTTGACCGAAATTTATCTAATATATACAAGATTACAAGCCTCAGGCAGGTCTTCTCCTATTCCTCTCTTAATTGGTACCCAGCTGGTGTGTATCAATACTAACACAGCATGAGCCTGGGATGGAGTCTTACCACAAGCATTCGGTGAATGGCCTGTCCAAGAGAGAGAGAGAAAGAGAGAGAGAGGAAAAGACAAGAATAAAAAAAATAATAATAATAATAAATAAATAAGATGTCCAAAAAAAAAAGCCAAGTGAAAAAGTGGATGAGATGGAAAGAAAGTGGAGTATAGAAGTGGCTCATCACCTCAAAGAAGGAAGGAAGATTCGGCTCATTGGGTGTGAGAGTGCTTTGGAGGGCAGCGCTTCCAATACAAGGAATGTCACTATAATTCAACAATTAATCTAATTGAAGGTACAAACATAATTAAAATAAGTATGTTAATCAGTCCAAGAGCGCTTTTTTTCTTTTATTTTACTTTGTTCAAAACAATCTTCATTTTGCGAGGCCCTACATGTATGCCGGCAAACATATAATAGATATATTGCACCTATTTTGAGGAGAGCAAGTTGGTCTTTTGACCAAAATTTATGTATATATACCCACAATGACTACACACCTAATGCAAGTTCTCTTATTCTTCTCTTGAAAACTCCAAAAAAAAAAAAAAAAAAAAAGAAGAAGAAGAAGAAAAGAAAAGAAAAGAAAAAAAAAGGCTTAAGTGAAAAAGAGGAGAGAAGATGAAAGGAAAGGAATACTAAAGTGGTTCATCGACCTTAAAGAAGGAAAGATAAATTCAGCTCATTGGGCGTGTGAGAACTCATTGGAGTCTAGAGCTTGAAGTGTGAGGATTGACGCTATATGTCAATTATCAATCTGATTGAAGGTATAAATATACTTAAAAGCAGTTTTCAATCAGTCAAAGGAAACCTTCTTTCTTTTCTTTTACTTTGTTCACAACAATCTTCATCCTAGGAGGCCCCACATGGATGGTAGCCAACATATGATACATATGCATCACCTACTTTGAGGTACTTGAGTATCCCCGGGGGGGGGGGGGGGAGGGACACACAATCTATTTTCATTGAAATCTACCACTTCTCCCCTCCAGAGCACATCCATATTCTAGACCATTGTCTCAAGGTTACATTATTTGATAGAAACAAACTTAAACTGCCATCTTTTGAAAGCAGTAGCTAGATTATGATTGGCATAAACAAGGACTTTTCACATTTTAAATTTGGGGACTGTTACATGCGAATTTTTGCCTGGGTTTTCTCTTCATAGGACAATTGGTGTATTACTGTATTCAGTTCCTCTTGTTGGAAGTCTCTACCTAAGTATTCTCCTCCAGCTTACGTGCCACATGGGAAAATGCAAATATTTATTTCATTTGGAAACTTGAAATACTTATTAACAGATTTTTTAGGGGTTCTCACAACTTTTTAGGGGTTCTCACAACCTTGGCATAAGTTACCAATCATCACTGAACCCTCCCCTATCTTAAATTCAGCAATGCAATAACAAAAGGCAATTGTTTGATCTACACATGTATGCAGGCACACATTAAGAATTAGATGATGATGATGATGTACGCTCGTATGCATGCATGCAACAATTTTTTGAGAGGTAACAACAATTTATTAAAAAACTCATGAAACACGAGAAAAGAATACAGCCCAAAGAAACTCAAAACACAACTAAAAAGGGCAACTGAAGCTGCCTAGTGCCTATACATATCCCGCCCAATCCGAAAGGAGGCCTTCTTGATGCTTGTTTATTAAAGTAATTTCTTTGAGAAAGCAACAGTTATTTGTAATATGAAAAGAAATCGAAAAGAAACATGATCCCCGTTCTAGCCACCTTGAAGCAGTTCGTTGCATCATACGCTACATCAAATCATCTACTAGACGTGGCCTCTTATTTAGCGGTTATGATAAACTTGATATTGAAGGATTCTCTAATGCAGGCTACTGTACTTTTTTCGGCGATAATTTAGTCACCTAGAAGACTTAGAAGTAGACAGTTGTGGCACGGTCCAGTGTTGAGGATGAGCATCATACTATGACAAATACGATATATGAAATGATGTGGTTGAAAATCTCTCTCTGAATTGGGATTTCCTTAAAGACTCTTGTGCATATGTATTATGACAATCAAGCTACTATTCACATAGCGTCTAATCTAGTTTTTCATGAGGGCACAAAACGTATTGAATTTGACTGTCACTTTTTTCATGGGAAGGTTGCTATCAGTGTTGTTTTCATTCCATTTGTTCCGTCCTCCAAGTGGTTGGCGGATATATTCACAAAGATTCTTATAGTGGAAGATGGACAACTTGTGTGGCAAACAAACATCATTGATATCTATGCCTCAGCTTGAGGAGTGTGGGTCTATGTGCATGTGGGCCAACGATAGGGCCCACAAGTACATAAACCTAAATCTTATATGTTATAGGCCCTTATCCTTAATTTTTATGTTATGAGCCTTTTTCCTTAACACTTCAGTCTTTTGTCTTTATTTCATGCTTTCCTTACTTGCCACCTCCTTCTCATTAGCATTTAGTCGTCCTGGCTGTTTGGTGGGCATTGTGGGTTTATAGGAATAGACGCTACTTCCAAAATATCTCTTGTTCGGTGGAGGCGGTGATTGCTAATGCTCGGGCTTTTATATCCGAATGGGCCTATTTTTTTTGTGTAGTTTTGTGTTTTGTTGCTGTTTAGGTTTCTTAGTGTCTCTTAGGGGCTTTTCCCCTTTTGTATTATTTCCCCGACTAGTTTTTGTTAGCAAGTTTTTTTAATAAATTTCATTACACTTGATAACAATAATAATAATAAAGAGGGTTGGACATCCCAACAAGGTGTCCCGTATCGGTATCGGTTGGCGTAACGGTGCCCTCTGAAACCGATACGGATACGGGAGCGTAACGGCAATACGGGGGCGTAACGGCCCATAACGGCACAAAATTATTTTTTTGCAAAAAAAATATGAAAAAATATGGATTAAATCCGAAATATTCTAAGCATTCCAAATATGCATTCATTTATAAATTGGAACATGTTTATGGTGGTGTAACGGTTCACTCTTTGGTCAGAAGTTGTATCGGACTGTCTGATGAATTTATGAACCAGATAACCTGAATTTGACTACAAAATTCATGTATTTAATTTTCTAACTATCTACTATCAATGATAAATATATTAGAATGAATGTAATATGAAAATATCTTACATTTAGGTGTTTGCAATTATTTTTAAGGGCCAAAATTCATGCATAAATAGAAAAAAATAAAAAAATAAAAAATAAAATGGCACCCCAAATATATAAAATGCACATTAACATCTTCTACTATGATTAACACATCACATGGCATCATTAAAACAGCAAAAGAATCATTAAAAAATTATTTTTCGAATTTTCAAAAAAAGGGTCAAAATAAATGCGTAAATAGAAAAAAATATAAAATGGCACCCCAAATCTGTAAAATGCACATTAACATGTTCTACTATGATTAACATATCACATGACATCATTAAAACAGCAAAAGAATCATTAAAAAATGATTTTTCGAATTTTCAAAAAAAGGGCCAAAATAAATGCGTAAATAGAAAAAAATATAAAAAAAAATATAAAATGGCACCCCAAATCTATAAAATGCACATTAACATGTTCTACTATAATTAACACATCATATGGCATGATTAAAACAACAAAACAACTATTAAAAATTAATTTTTCGAATTTTAAAAAAAAGAGCCAAAATTCATGCGTAAATAGAAAAAAATATAAAAATATATATAAAATGGTACTCCAAATCTGTAAAATGCACATTAACATGTTCTACTATGATTAACACATCATATAGCATCATTAAAACAGCAAAAGAATCATTAAAAAATAATTTTTCGAATTTTCAAAAAAAGGGCCAAAATAAATGCATAAATAGAAAAAAATATAAAATATATATAAAATGGCACCCAAAATCTGTAAAATGCACATTAACATGTCCTACTATGATTAACACATCAAATGGCATAATTAAAACAACAATACAACCATTAAAAATTGATTTTTCGAATTTTAAAAAAAGGGCCAAAATTCATGCGTAAATAGAAAAAAATATAAAAAATATATTAAATGACACCCAAAATCTGTAAAATGCACATTAACATGTTTTATTATGATTAACACATCATATGGTATGATTAAAACAACAAAACGTATTAAAAATATATAAATACCTATTTTTGACAAATTTTAGAAAAATGGCCCACCGAGCTTTGATTCAAGAAAATCCATAATATAATGTGTTTTTATCTCAAATACCCAGCCAAAGTTGGTCGAAATTAGTAGTAAAAGAAGTAAGAAACAGTTTGAAAGCAAGAGGTTTCAAAAAATCAGCAAAAACAAAGCTTAAAATGGAAAAAGGTCGATACGGGCCTGTAACGGCCGATACGCCCCGTATCGAGCCCGTATCGGCCGATACGACCCCGAAACGTGTAACGGTCACCACCCTTTCCGTTACGTATCGGCCGCATCGGCCGATACGTAACCAATTTGGCATTCCTTGCTTCCCGATTCCATTATTCTCTTTTCTCAAATTCTCTCCTTCTTAACCGTAACAATCACACACTTGTTACTACTTTTATCGGCTCACTATTTCTTAGTTCTTAATATCTTGAACTAATATTAATCATTAATAGGGTTTCTTTTAGACTTTTTTATCAATCTCCTAATTCACATACAACAATAGGTTTTGGCTCTTTCCACCTACCGAAAGTGCTCCTTTTCTATTGACTCCACTTAAGAAGCTTCGGTTTCAACGCAAAACTTGATGGTTTTCCCCATTTTCCAGATTTCCACCAAAATCATCCTCCTAGCTTCAACTCGTCAAATCTCCCTCAAATCTTGTGCTTTGATCTTAAAAATAGGCAATATTTGTAATAAAATAAAAAATAAAAAATAAATAAAAATAAAAAACCTAGTCTATCCTGATGGGGATTTCTCCTCATGGCTCAACCGGTCGAGAGCTTCACTCGACCGATCGAGAGTGTTGGTCGACCAGTCGAGGACTGGCTCAACTCAAACTCCAGGGACTTTGGTTTGAATTTTTCCGTGATGCTCGACTAGTCGAGGGAGGTGCTCGATCGGTCGAGGACCTTGCTCGATCAGTCAAGGTTACGCAGATTTGAGTCCGGATTTTGTGTGGACTGCATAAATTTGAGGCGGTTTTCAAAGAGGTGCAAAAGCAAGTTACCTAAACTATAAATAGCGGTACCTAGGGCTATTCTAGGTAATGCAAGGGTTTGCTAAAGGGTTTAGTGGTTATCAAAGGTGTGTGTGTGTGTGTGTGTGTGTGTGTGTGAGAGAGAGAGAGAGAGAGAGAGAGAGAGAGGAAGCTTGTGGAAAGGAGGTTCTGCTCGTAGAGGTGATCTATTGTGCACTCAACATCTCAGCACTTCTACGTCCTCGTGATAGGTGAGATCTCTCTGTTTTTCTTTATTCTCTTATTGTTTATTCACTCCTGCGTGAGTGAAAAAGATTTGATCCAAGCAGTGTGTGCTTGGGATCAGTTGTAACGTTCTACTTCATAGTGGATTGTTGCTCTAGACTAGGTCCCGTGGTTTTTACCTCTTTGAGGGTTTTCCACGTAAAAATCCCTTGTGTCGTGTGGTTTATGCTTTGATTTATTTCATTGCTTTATTATCCCATAATTCTGGTGTTTTTGGGCGGCTAGATCCTAAAGTTTTGTGTAACAGCCCCTCCCCTAACAAAGTGGTATCAAAGCTATTGGTTTATTGAACGAAGTGGGATTGGTTTGAATTATAGAAGGTGGCTCATTAAGGATGATCAGTCTCAATGGTTCTAACTGGACCATATGAAAGGCTAAGATGGAAGACTTGCTTTATTGCAAGGATCTGTATGCTACAATCCTTGGCATATCAGCAAAGACAAAGGATATGACACATGATGATTGGAAGAAGTTGGACCGAAAAGCGGTAGGGTTTATTAGACAATGGCTAGACGATTCCGTATTCAACCATGTGTCTACAGAGACCTCAGCCGCTAGCCTATCGCTGAAATTGCAAGAGCTGTATGAGAGGAAGACAGCTGGCAATAAAAAATTTCTAATAAAACGACTTATGAATCTCAAGTTCAAAGATGGTGGTTCTGTGGCTGAGCACATGAATGAAGTCAGCAATATATTGAACCAGCTCTCTGCTATGAAGATGGTCCTGGACAATGAATTACAGGCTTGGCTATTGCTTAGTTCATTGCCTAATAGTTGGGAGACATTGGTGGTGTTTCTAAGTAACTCCGCACCAGACGGAAAGGCGTCCATGGAACAGGTAACCAGTTATCTCTTTAATGAGGAGACAAGGAGAAAGTCTCAGCGGTCTACTCAGCAAGAGGCCCTTGTGACACAAGAACGGATGAGAGGAAAGAACAAAAAAGGCAAGAAAGCCTGAGATAAATTAAGAGGCAAGTCGAGTACCAGGAAAGATATTGAATGCTAGAATTGTGGCAAGAAGGGTCACTATAAGCATGAATGTCGTAAGAATAAAAACGACAATAAAGGAAAAGGAAAGGAGAAGGAAGATGAATCAGATTCCACTGCGGTCACTTTAAATAGCGACGTTGTAGTTATTCTTTCAGCAGATCATGATGTTTGTCTCACGAATAAGAGTCAGGAGACCGACTGGGTGATAGACTCGGGAGCCTCTTCTCATGCGACTCCACACAGGGATTTCTTCACAAGCTACAAGTCAGGTGACTATGAGACCATGAAGATGGAAAATTCTGACGTATCGAAGGTCGTAGGGGTCGGTGATATTTGTGTGAAGACCGATGTGGGCTGCACACTGGTTTTCAAGGATATGAAACATATCTCATACCTTTGTCTCAACTTAATGTCAACGAGAAGGCTGGATGATAATGGCTATGAAAGTCATTTTGTTGGTAGGCGCTGGAAGCTCATTAAGGGTTCGTTGATCGCAGCCAGAGGAAAGAAGTGTTGCACCCTATACAAGACAAGTGTCAGTGTATGCAAGGGTGGGTTGAATGCAGCGAAAGATTCAACTATTGACATGTGGCACAGACATCTAGGCCACATGAGTAAAAAAGGGCTTCAGCTACTAGCGAGGAAGCGGCTCCTTCCAAACATGACAGATATACCTCTCAAAACCTGTATTGATTGTTTATTAGGGAAATAGCATAGAGTTTCATTTGTTAAATCTAATTCTCATGTTAATAAAGTGCATGCATTAGATTGGTTTTATTCTGATGTGTGTTTCTATGAGGACAAAAATCTTGGGTGGGGCATTGTATTTTGTCACTTATATAGATGATGCATCTAGGAGGGTTTGAGTTTATGCTTTAAAATCCAAGGACGAGATCTTTGGTGTATTTAAATTGTTTCATGCTATGGTCGAGAGAGAGACGGGCAGATCATTGAAGTGCATTCGCACTGACAATAGTGGTGAATACATTGGCGACTTCCATGAATATTGTAAGTTACTGGGTATACGGCATGAATAGACGGTTCCTAAGACCCCTCCAGCATAATAGTGTGTCTGAGCGAATGAATCGCACCATTGTGAAGAGAATCAGATGCATGTTATCTCATGCGAAGTTGCCCAAGACATTCTAGGGAGAAGCAATGCACACGGCAGTGTATTTGATAAACAAGTCTCCATCAGCCCCGTTGAATGGAGTACTTGAGAAGGTGTGGACTGGACAAGATCAATCGTATAGTCATCTCAGGGTATTTAGATGCAAGGCATTCGTTCACATGTAAAGGACGAGAGGTCCAAGCTCGATATGAAGATTAAGCAATGTATGTTCTTAGGGTACGGTGATGAAAAGTTCGATTACAGATTATGGGATCCGACTGAGAAGAAGCTCGTCAGGAGCAAAGATGTAGTATTCTTTTAAGATCAGTGTATAGAGGATATTGGTAAGCCAGAGAAGAACCAGCCTAGTTCAGGTGAGCTAGAGGACATGGATCCTGATGACGAGGGAGTAAAGCAAGGTGCAGAGGACGAGGGAGTTCCTACAGAAGATTGACCGGGAGAGCAGCCCCCACTTGATCTACCTGTTGAACCACAGGTGAGGAGGTCATCTAAAGACAGACAGCCATTCAAGAGGCATGAGTACATTATGCTCACTGATGGGGGAGAGCCAAAAGATTATTCTGAGGCCCTAGGGGAGTGGTTGAAAGCTATACAAGAGGAGATATCCTTGCATAAGAACCACACCTATGATATAGTGAAATTTTCTAAGGGCAAGAAAACTCTAAGCAACAAGTGGGTGTTCAGAAAGAAGATTGAGCAGAAGAATTCACAGACGGGGTTCAAGGCTAGACTTGTGGTAAAAGGGTTCGATCAAAGGAAAGGTATAGACTTCAAGGAGATATTCTCACCAATGATGAAGATGACATCCATATGAGTGTTGTCTGGATTGGCAGCTAGCATGGATATGGAGATAGAGCAGTTAGATATTAAAACTGTCTTTCTCCATGGTGACCTGGAAGAAGATATCTACATGCACCAACCAGAGGGGTTCGAAGTCAAGGGCAAAGAGCATATGGTGTGTAGGATGAGGAAGAGCTTGTATGGGCTGAAACAAGCTTCACGACAATGGTACAAGAAGTTCGACTCGTTCATGTTGAAGTATGGGTATGACAGAACGAATTCGGACCACTGTGTGTTCACGCGCAAGTTCTCATATGGTGATTTCTTAGTTCTGCTATTATACGTTAATGACATGCTCATCATGGGAAAAAACATCAAGAAGATTGACAAGCTGAAACGGAAGTTGGGCAAGTCGTTCGCGATAAAAAACTTGAGTCCAGCTAAGCAGATCCTAGGAATGGAGATAACCCGTAACAGAAGTAGAAGGAAGTTTTGGCTGTCACAAGAGCGATATATTGAGAAAGTCCTAAAGCGGTTCAATATGAATGCAGCGAAGCCGATTAGTACTCCACTGGATGGTCACTTCAGATTAAGCGACAGGTAGTGTCCCAAGACGAAGGCAGATGTGGATGAGATGCAGAAGATACCCTACACGTCAGCTGTAGGAAGTTTGATGTATGCTATGGTGTGTACGCGCTCAGACATCACATATGCGGTTGGTGTTGTCAGCCGATATCTTGTCAATCTTGGCAAAGAGCATTAGGTAGAGGTGAAATGGATACAACAGTATCTAAGAAGCTCATCCAGGTTGAGCCTATGCTATGGTGACGAAAAACCTGTGTTAGAGGGCTACACAAATGTAGATATGGCAGGTGACAGACTCCAGGAAGTCTACATCGAGGTTCATGTTCACGTTTGCAAGGGGAGCAATTTCTTGGCAGATCAAGCAACAGAAGGTCGTAGCATTCTCGATAACAGAGGCCGAGTACATTGCAGTCACAGAGGCATGTAAAGAGATGCTTTTGATGAAGAGGTTTCTATAGAAACTTAGCCTGAAGCAAGATCAGCACGTTGTCTATTGCAATAGTCAAAGTGTTATACACTTGAGCAAGAATCCAAGTCAGCACTCCAAGTCGAAGCACATAGAGATTCGGTATCACTAGATCAGGGATACTTTGGAACAGAAGGTGTTACAGCTTGAGAAGGTCCACATGGACGACAATGGGTCAGACATGAGGACCAAGGCTTTGCTCAAGGGCAAGTGTAAGGTTTGTAGAAACCAGGTTGGCTTGAAGGTGGATTCCTCCTGAGTCGAAAAGGGAGAGATTTGATGAGGATTTCTCCTCATGGCTCGACCGGTCGAGGGTGTTGGTTGACTAGTCGAGGACTGGCTCGACTCAAACTCCGACGAGTTTGGTTTGAATTTTTCCGTGATGCTCGACCAGTCGAGGGAGGTGCTCGACCAGTCGAGGTTATACAAATTTGAGTCCAGATTTTGTGCAAACTGCATAAATTTGAGGCGGTTTTCAAAGAGGTGCGAAAGTAAGTTGCCTAAACTATAAATAGGGGTACCTAGGACTGTTCTAGGTAATGCAAGGGAGTTTCTTAAAGCTTTGCAAGGGCTTGCTAAAGGGTCTAAGGCTATCAAAGGTGTGTGAGAGAGAGAGAGGAAGCTTGTGGAAGGGAGGTTCTACTCGTAGAGGTGATCTACTGTGCACTCGACATCTCAGCGCTTCTACGTCCTCGGGATCGATGAGAACTCTCCGTTTTTCTTTATTCTCTTATTGTTTATCAACTCCTGTGTGAGTGAAGAAGGTTTGATCCAAGCGGTGTGTGCTTGGGATCGGTTGTAACGTTCTACTTCATAGTGGATTGTTGCTCTGGACTAGGTCTCGTGGTTTTTACCTCTTTGAAGGTTTTCCATGTAAAAATCTCTCGTGTCGTGTGGTTTGTGCTTTGATTTATTTCATTGGTTTATTATCCCATAATTCTAGTATTTTTGGGCAGCTAGGTCCTAAGGTTTTGTGCAAAAACCCCTAACATATCCTTCATACTAGCTCAAATTAAGAAAACAAAAGTGAAAATGGAAGGGGATAAAAAGTACAAAGGGAGAGCATAGCATTTTTATGTGCCTTGGCAGCTCAGCGCACATTACATGCGTATCGACCAACATGGTCTGCTATGAACTAATATGCCTGTGAACGTGCACAAGAATCAAGATAGCAATACACCCCAGCATCATGTATCATGGCATGCCGATACAGACACATTGCCCGATGTAGTCCAAAGGCTCTTTCCCTTGCAAGAGTATCAACTACACCATCTCCCATCCTAGAGTTGAAGAGAACAACATACTTCTATAATTTATTCAACCTAGTCACCAAAATATGTGAAGGAGAAGGGATGTTTCTAATCTAACCTATAATAAAACAAGTCTCTCCTAATCCGCCTCCCGGCCCCACTTGACGATGTTAGTGTCAACTTCAACAATTTTAAGGTCAAATAAAGAAGCCAAAAGGAGGCAAAGCTCTCCACAACAAGCTCTAACTTCCAACTTGAATAATTAATCCCCACCAGATGACTAAAAGTCATCTTAACCATATCTATCATCTCTAAGAATTCTTCCCATGGGGTCCAGGTTCATAAATTAGATACCATTGCAGTTAAGCTTCCAATGGTTTGGCCGCATCTATGTTAACCTAGAGGCATCAACTTAGCAAGCATTCTGACTTCTACATTTTTTTTTTCTGATTTCTACATTTCTTGTAGGCATACAACTGATGTTTCCTCCTACATGCTTTGCAATCTGCTGATTTCAATATCTTCTAGAAATACTCATTATCTCTTCCAAAAGAAAGACGGAAGATCAGACACCTTGAGAAAAAATTTGCTAGAGAAATCCTACAACGCTACGCATGGATGAAACATCAAACCACCAGTAACTTCACAGGAATGTTCACTTTTGACATTCTTAAGATTTTTAAACAAGGACAGAAAATTTTATATTAGGGTTGAATATTCATGTTACACCCACTTTTTCCAGTTCCAATAATGATAAACTGTAAAATTGTTAAGCATCAATGTTATGCCGATGTCATTATCTGTGGCAAATGGAGATGCAGGCAACTCTTGGGTGGCGTAAGTCACCACATGCCCTTCTGTGACAGTAAAACACAAAAGGCACCTCAATGCCAACCTTTTTTTAAAAATTATGCAAAGATCGAAAAGCGAATATTTTTCCCTCAAATTTTCATTTAGATAACTCCCCGACTGTAATCAACTTGCTGGTTGAAAACAACCTATGTAATAGACTAGTAGCTCTTGATCATAGTCAACCTATATGATAGTACATTACATTGCGCCTGTGGGAGTTTTATGCTCTAATTGCCAGTCCCCAGCCGGAAAAAGGAGGTTTGCATCAGGTTAGTAGCTGGCGTTAAACTTACGCCATAACTTCCAACATGGATCCGAACAGAAAAGGATTCATGCAGCTGACCCAAATTAGTTGGGAATGGGATAAGGCTTAGATGATGAGATTGATAATGATGAAAATGTCATTTGGATCAATCAAAATCAGTGTTTTGAATAGCGCCCATAGCGTAGCGGAGCTACAATGCTACGTAGCTTTAGCAAATAGTGTAAATCCCTTGCAGCGTACGCCACACGGGTCGTAACGTATGTGTAGCATATGTAGCGTACGCGTGGTGTCATAGCATGCGCGGTGTATCTAGCGTCGGGGTGTCCCAAATCAGTTACGTATCGGCCGTAACGGTCGATACGTAATGGCAACAGCAGTTACCGTTACACAATAAGGGGCTGAATCGGGGAGGTCTTAAAAATGGAACCTAAATGGCCATTACGGGGGCCGTAACGGCCATTACAAGGCATAACGGCCGTTGCGGGCCCGTAACAATAACTCTAAAAGAGAATAGGAAGAAAAAAAAAAAACGAACCTAATTCTTCTTTCACTTCCTCTTCTTCTTCTTCTTCTTGCTGCAACTCCCCACGGTGCTGCTGCAACTCCTCCTACTTCTTCTTCTTTACCCTCTGGTGCGGTTCCCTCTCCACCCTCTCTCGTGTTCCCTCTCGTTTTCTCCTTCTCTCTTTTTCCCTTTCTTTCCCTCTCATTTTTTTTTTCTTTTCCCCTCTCATTTCTCTCTCCCTCTCTCTTAGTCTCAAAAAAAATGAACAGGTGGACAGCCACGCACCTTTTTTTGTTAAGTCGTCTGCGGCGCATGCCGCTTAGTGCACTTGCACTGTTTTAGTGCATGTGGCCCACCTTGATTTTTGTGTTATATTATATATCCATGCCACCCATCAGTTTTTCCTTATTATTTCAAGGCATGGTCCCTAAAATGAAGCAGATCCAGATATCAAGTGGACCGCACAGTAGGATTGAATGCCCGTTGTGCACTTGCATTATTTTAGTGCATGCGGCCCACTTTGATTTATGTGTTGTATTACATATCCATGCCACCCATCAGTTTTTCCTGATCATTTCAAGGCATGGTCCCGAAAATGAAGCAGATCCAGATCTCAAGTGGACCGCACAGTAGGATTGAATGCCCACTGTTAAAAACTTATTATGGCCCACTGTAATGTTTATTTACCATCAAAACTGCTGATAAGGTTGCATGCACCTAGATCAAGGAAAACACAAGTCGCAGCCTAAAAATAAAAAAATAGAAAAATAATAATAATAGAAGTTTTAATTGTGGGAATTCAATCCCTACTGTGTGGTCCACCAAAGATTTGGATTTGCCTCATTTTTTGGACCATGCCCTAAAATGAGTTGGCAAAAAGGATGGACAGCATGGATATACAACAAATGCATCAAGGTGAGTCCTATGTTCAGGGCGTCATTCACTAGTGGTCCACCTAAGGTTTAAATCTACCTGATTTTTTGGATCATGCTTTAAAATGAGCTGGAAAAATAGATTGACGGCACAGATATACAAATACATCAAGGTGGACCCCAATTTCAAGGCCTCACCCACTAGCGGTCCACCTTAGATCTGGATCTACCTCATTTGTGGACCATGCCTTAAAATGATTTGATAAAACGGATGGACGTCATTGATATACAATACATACATCATGGTGGGCCTTATGTACATGGCCGTAAAAATTGTCCATGAGGCATACATTAACTAAAAATTAATAAATTAAACTATGGCACTATTGCTGCCAAGTCACAATTCCAAAATTAAATTGTTTAAATGATTTTCACCGTTAATTTGCAAACACTTGTTTTTCTGAAATAGGATCATTTGATGTTTTTCATTCTTCACTGTTCAATAAATATCCACCAATCCAATAGTGAGATAAGTGCCAATAGATTGCATGAATTTAATGTTGATTTGGGGCATCGTACAGTCCACCAAATCAACTCTAAATCAACAACACTATTTACTTGAATATAATTTCAAATTTTTTCTTAAGATTTATTGGGAAAAGTTATATTAATTTGTTAGATATATGAATTACATAATTGGACATAAAAGTCCTTAGATTGTATGTTAAAATAAAATGTACACAAGTCACAGGGTATGTAATACACAAATACTTACAAATATGAGATATTTTGGTATTAGATTCATTCTAATTAATTCATATTGATATTATATAGTTAGATAATTAAATACAAAAGATCTATAGCCATTACTAGGTTGTCATGTTCATAAATTCATCAAGCAGTCCGATACAACTTCTCACCAAAGAGTGGACCGTTACACCACCATAAACATGTTCCAAATTATAAATAAATGCATATTTGGAATATTTAGAATAATCCAGATTTAATGGATATTTTTCCATAATTTTTTGACCAAAAAAAAAATTACACCGTTATACACCCCGTATTGGTCGTTTCGGCCCCATATCGGCCGATACGGGGCATATCCGTATTGGTAACGGTGGGCACCGTTACGCCCACCGATACCGCAATGAAACACCTTGTGTAGCGTAAACTACGCCTTTTTTTAATAAGTGGCCATTATATTTTGTATTTTTTGAAAAGGGTAATTATATTTTGTATTTTGTACTTAATACTCTCAACCTGTGGGATTTTAATTTCTTTTTGTACTTGTGACTTGTGGTTTTAATTAGACATTATTAATTATAGTTTTCTCAAGAAGTTGTAGATGTGATAATAATTTGATTTGGTTTATGTATGCGGTTTCAATTAGACATTATGTATCAGACATTAATAATAAATGATGATTAATAACTTGTTTGAACATGCTTATACTTGGAAAAAAAAAATCATCTTTTAGGCATTATATATATATATATATATATATATATATATATATATATATATATATATATATATATATATATATATATATATCTTACTGTTTATCATATTCTTCCTATGTTTAAACTAAAAAATAAAAGCATTGATGTAGGACGGCCTAATCTAACCTTAAATGAGCATTAGTATTTGAAAAGGGGCAGATTCATGCAATCTTAAAAAATAAATAAATATCAGCCCGATTCATACATCATAAACACAAGAAAGAAATAAGGTCAATATAGCATTGATTAAGGCCATCCATCACAAACACGAAGTGTTGAATCTTAAAATCTGAATTTAATTGGATCCGGCGAAAGATAGAACTTTCGTCTTGCAATAGGTCCGTCTAACGATCCAAGTGGATTTTCTAATCCAGAAAAATAGGAATTTCCTAGATTGGAAATCTGAAAAATTCAGAATATATATATATATATATATATATATATATATATATATATATATATGGTGGTTCTTCATATGTAGATTTGGGTGATGGGTTTTATGAGGGGATGAAAAGGGATTGAAAATCTTTTGAGATTAGGAGAAAAAGAAGAAAATAAGATAAAGAAAAGAATACCTTTAGAAAAGAGAAAAGGAGAAAGAAGTAAAGGATAAGAAATCGTTTACCTGGGCCTCATGCCCTCTTCCAATCACTAGAAGTCAAAGACGAGATCGTCAGAAGCAAAAAAGCTCTCCTTTTTTTTCTTTCATCAATATAACATAATATGTTATGGGTTTAGGGCAACCCTTATAAAATTCGTACTTACATGAAATTACCAAAATACCCCTACCAAAAAAAGTTTCAAAAAAAAAGAAATTCGCACAAAATTGTGCACAAACTATCTCAAAACATAATTAATTCAAATGTTCATAAACTAAATGTAAATTTAAGATGCCCAATGGGCCTCGATGATAGTGTCGTGAAGGTGGTGTAATGAAGGTGGGCCGTGACGATCAAACGGTCCGATTACACCCTCCTCGCAATCCAATGGTCCAAATGTCTCCTCTAAGCAACTTACACATGTCATGAACACATGTGTAAGGTCTTCGACCTCTAGAGACCCGACCTGTATCCGTCATCTAACCACATTGACATGGGTAATGCACGTCTCCTGCGTTGATATACTTTAAATGGCCTGGTATCCACATCAACTCCCCTTGGCTGAGAAGATTTCGACTCCGGAGAGATAAAACTCGTATTTTTCTAACAAATCTGGATCTAGTCGCTGCAACTCTACTTCCATCAATCATGTACAGTCGGATGATGGTCTGTTCTTCCACTTCACTAAGTACATTTGAAATCCACCGTCTCGAGAGGAAACAATTTGCTCATCCACAATTCCTTCAATTTCTTCTCTTATCTCAGGTATAGTAGGCATGTGGTGTAGATTGGGAAGAAAATTCAGAAATTGGCCAATGGTTTGGAACAAAATTAAGGTCTATGGGATGGCTTGAATAAGGCATTAGATCATCCACATTGAATGTTAAACCAATCCCCATGCGAGGTGGAAGATCTATCACATACGCATTGGACCCAATTTTTTTTAGAATTTTAAATGGTCCAGCACTGCGTGCTTGTAACTTCTTAACGGTACCCTGTGGGAACCGTTCTGGCCTCATCCTAACCATTACATAATCACTCTCATTAAATTCTTGAATTCTACGATATAAGTGAGCTGAAATTTTATATTGTTCATTACTAGCATTTATCCGCCTCCTAATCTCTGCATGCAACTCATGAATGTGATGGGAAAATGCATCGGCTGACTCTGAGGTCCTCTGGGTGACTGACATAGGTAACAAATCTATGGGTAGTCTAGGTTTGTAACCACTAACAATCTCGAATGGACTCATACCCGTAGACCTATTAACTGAACTGTTATATGCAAACTCGGCGACTGGCAGGACTAAGTCCCAAGTTTTAATGTGTTCACCCACCAAACATCGTAGTAGATTTCCGAGACTTCGATTCACAACATCAGTTTGGCCATCAATTTGAGGATGGTAGGCAGACGAGAACTGGAGTCTCGTACCCATCATATGTCATAATGTCTTCCAAAAATAACTAGTAAACTGGACATCCCTGTCAGACACTATGGTCTTAGACAAACCATGTAATCGAACCACCCCCTCAAAGAAAATCTTAGCTATGTTAGACGCATCGGACATTTTAGAACAAGGGAGAAAGTGGGCCATTTTTGAAAAATGGTCCACGACCAAGAAAATGGAATTGTGCTTTTTAATTGTCTTGGGAAGTCCAAGCACGAAATGCATACTGATGTCTTGCCACTGTGCGTGTGGCACTGGCAATGGCGTGTACAATCCAGTATTCTACTTCTTCTGTTTTGCCAGTTGACATGTTCGACATTGCCCTAAAATTTTGGCTACGTCTCGCTTGAGACTTGGCCAATAAAATCGATCCTCCACTAGGGCGATGGTCTTATCTCGACCAAAATGGCAAGCAAGACCTCCAGCATGAAGCTCCCAAACAAGGAAATCCCGGAGGGAAGTGCGGGGAATACAAAGTCGGTTTCCTTTGAAAAAGAAACCATCTTTCAGCATGAACTCACCCGAACTATGCTGGGCACCTAAGAGTGACATGTATGTTCTCCCAAAATCCGGAAACATGGGATACTCGTCTATCAATTGCTCAAACCCAACAACTTCCACGCTCAAGGAGTTGAGCAATGTCACTCTCCTACTAAGGGCATCGGCTGGTTTGTTCTCGGTCCCGGCTTTATGTTTCAAGACAAATGAATATTCCTGAAGAAATGCTGCCCACTTGGCATGCCTTGGGTTAAGCTTCTTTTGGGAATTCAAATACCTCAAAGCCTCGTGATCAGAAAACAAAACAAATTCTTGCGGTAGAAGATAATGACACCAATGACGTAGTGACTGCACAACCGCATAAAATTCTTTGTCATAGGTAGAATACTTTTGCTTTGCCTCATTCAATTTCTCACTGAAATAGGCAACTGGATGACCCTCTTGGCTTAGTACTCCTCCTATACCTACGCCTGAAGCATCACACGCTACTTCAAAGACTTTAGAAAAATCTAGAAGACGCATGACAAGAGCCTCTATTATCTTGCCCTTAATATCTTTGAATGCCTTAGCTGCGGCCTTAGACCATATGAACTCTCCCTTTGTAATGTAATCAGTAATGGGAGCCATAATAGTGCTAAACCCTCGAATGAACCGACAATAATATTTGGCTAAGCTATGAAAGCTTCTCACTTCATATATGTTCCGCGGTTCAGGCCAGTCAGCTATGGCCTTGACTTTTTCTAGATCTGCTCGCATCCCTACAGACGACACTATGAACCCTAAGAAGACAACCTTATTAGACAGGAACGAACATCGCACATAACCTCTCCGCCCTCAGGACACTACAGACCTGCCTCAAGTGGTCGAGCTGCAGCTCTTTAGTAGTACTATATATGAGTATGTTATTAAAATAAACCACTACAGACTTTCCCATAAAGGGTCTCAAAACCTGGGTCATCACACGCATAAAAGTACTAGGTGCATTAGTCAAGCCAAAGGGCATAACCAACCACTCATACAACCCATCCTTCGTCTTGAAGGATGTCTTCCACTCATCTCCAGGGCGTATGCATATCTGGTGATACCCGCTCTTGAGGTCTATCTTGGAAAAAATTGTGGATCTGGCCATCATGTCTAACATATCATGAAGCCTCGGTATCGAAAATCGATACTTGATCGTGATCTTATTAACGGCCCTACTATCCACCCACATCCGCCACGTACTATCTTTCTTGGGCGTTAATAGCGTTGGTATGGCACATGGACTCATGCTCTCACGGATGAAACCTTTTTTCATGAGCTCATTTACCTGTCTATGCAACTCTACATGCTCTGTAGGATTCATCCTGTAATGAGGAAGATTCGGTAAAGTAGACCCCGAGACGAAATCAATGGCATGCAAGATGTCCCGCATAGGTAGAAGCGCATCCGGTAAATCCTCAGGGAATACATCACTGTACTCCTCAAGAACCGAAATCACCTCAAGGGGTAACTCTACATGAACCTCGGGTGTAACTTCCCTGGCCATTAGGGCATACACCGTCGAATCATCCTCTATCTCTTTTTCAAACTCTTTTGCATTTATGATATGTAGAGACTTCGGAATAGATTTCCTCGCATCCTTCCTTGACTCACTCGTTTTCACATCCCTAGCCTTGTCCGTGTGGCTCTTGGGTGGCAATGGATTAATCTTGATTTTCTTGCCCTCATGCGTGAATGTACACATGTTCGAACGACAAAAAATCGTGACATCTTTATCGTATAACCACGGCCTCCCTAGAATGATGTGACCTACATCCATAGATAAAACATCACGCCACGTCTTTATATGAACGATTTGGATGGGGACTAAACACTGCTGGGACACAGGCATAGAAGACGTGTCAACCCAAGAAACCTTGTAGGGTTAAGGGTGAGGGATGGGCTTCAAACCCAAACGAGTGACTGTGCTAGCTGAGACCATGTTAGTGCAACTACCACGATGACTTTGCAATTTTTGTCACCGCTCTTGATAAACGTGTAAAAAATTATACTTTTGCTCCAATCATCACTCCCTTTGGCCTGCGCGAAAGCACATCTAACTACAGCTAGTGGTGCAATCTCTGGTTCTTCTTCATAATCACTAGTACCTATCTCTGGATGATATTCCTCAACTTCATAATCACCCATGTTATCCGCATTTTCATTTGACTCGTCTATGACTAAGGCTTTCCCGCGAGTCTATGTTGTGCACCGGTATGCGAAATGACCTGTACCTCCGCACTCATAACATCTCAAGTGACTACCACTGCTAAGATTGGCACCAAGGACACCTTTGCCCTTATCATCCTTAGGCTTAGGGGGTGCACTAGCCTGCGCCCTAGGTTGACTTCCAATGTTAGGCTTGGTTCCCTGAAAACCAGATCTAACAGTAGAGTATCGGGACTCAAAGCGCCTTGTGACAGGAGACTTTAGGTAAAGCTCTTTAACTCCTGCGCAACTTGGTAAGCCTGATCCAAGTCACTCACTGCATGAGTCATAAGCTCACGCTGCAGATCCATACGAAAACCCACCTTGAAACGCGCCAGTGTCACTAAGGGATCCTCCTGAATATCACACCGTATCATATACTCCTCAAATTTTGCAATGTAATCTGCAACCGACATAGATCCTTGGCGTAATGTTTGCCACTAATCTAGAAGCTTTTAACGGTAAGAGAGAGGAAGATATTTTTCCTTTAATAACTCCATCTCTACCCAATGTGTGACTAGGACACCTCCTGATCTCTCGATCCTACGCTCCGTATTTGTCCAAAACAATTTAGCTTGACCCACAAGTTTCATTTTCGCAAACCGCACCTATCTGTTCTCAGACATCTCATACCATTCGAAATAATGGTCCATATCTGCTAACCAATCAAGGAATGTTTTTGGGTCAAGACGCTCATCAAAACTAGGAGCATCTACTTTAACACTCTTTAATACCCTCTCATCGACATCATAACGGTCTTGATACTCAACAGCGGGCTGCGGATTTCACGCCCCTCCACGTCCTACCCCTCAGTCACGTGCTCCACGACCTCTACCACGATTTCCTACCCGTTCCTCAACTACTCCCCCTACGTGACACCGTTCATCCCCTCCAATGTCGGAGATTTCTCTTAGAGACGCTTCTATCTGATCCATACGGGGATTCGTGTTCCTAGATTACGCCTCAATGGTGGCCAAACATTGGTTGATCGTGTTCATCATCTTAGTCAAGTATTGCATATTGAAAATCGGGTGTAGATCAAATCCTCTACCAGTCCGAGTGGGCATACACAATAAAACTCAACTTAGGTTTCCTAAAACACGACTCAGGGAGATTGTTTTGACACAAGACTATAGACACCAATGATCTTAACCTTTAGAATGATGCAGATGTGAAAAAAATTCAGATCTCGACTCTTTTCCTTTTTTAATGCGAATCTGAAAATTTCAGATCTAGACTCTATATGCGATGCATGAAACCCTAAAAAAAAAAAAAATAAATAAAAATCTAGACTCTTAATAACCCGTTCTAAGACGACCCAATGCAAGGACCTAAGCTTTGATACCAAAATTGATGTAGGACGGCCTAATCTAACCTTAAATGAGCATGGTATTTGCAAAGGGGCAGATTCATGCAATCTTAAAAAATAAATAAATATCAGCCTAATTCATACATCATAAACACAAGAAAGAAATAAGGTCAATATAGCATTGATTAGGGTCATCCATCACAAACACGAAGTGTTGAATCTTAAAATCTGAATTTAATTGGATCCTGCGAAATATAGAACTTTCGTCTTACAATAGGTCCGTCCAACGATCCAAGTGAATTTTCTAATCCAGAAAAATAGGAATTTCCTGGATTGGAAATCTGGAAAATTCAGAAAAAAAATATGGTGGTTCTTCGAATGTGGATTTGGGTGATGGGTTTTATGTGGGGATGAAAAAGGAATGAAAATCTTTTAAGATCAGGAGAAAAAGAAGAAAATGGGATAAAGAAAAGAATACCTTTAAAAAAAAGAAAAGGAGATAGAAGTAGGGGATGAGAAATCATTTACCTGGGCCTCACGCCCTCTTCCAATCACTAGAAGTCAAAGACGAGATCGTCAGAAGCAAAAAAGCTCTCTTTTTTTTTCTTTCATCAACATAACATAGTATGTTATGGGTTTAGGGCAGCCCTTATAAAATTCGTAATTACATGAAATTACCAAAATACCCCTACTAAAAAAAAGTTTCAAAAAAAAAGAAATTCGCACAAAATTGTGCACAATCTATCTCAAAACATAATTAATTCAAATGTTCATAAACTAAATGTAAATTTAAGATGCCCAATGGGCCCCGATGAGTGCCGTAAAGGTGGTGTAATGAAGGTGGGTCGTGACGATCCAACGGTCCAATGACACCCTCATCGCGATCCAATGGTCCAAATGTCTCCTCTAAGCAACTTACACATGTCACGAACACATGTATAAGGTCTTCGACCTCTAGAGACCCAACCCGTATCCATCATCTAACCACATTGACACGGGTAATGCACGCCTCCTGCATTGATATACTTTGAATGGCCAGATGTCCGCATCAAGTATTGTGTAGCTTATGTTACTTGCACTACACACTATAGAGAGTTGAACGTTATGCAACACGCTACCGCTATTTAAAACACTGATCAAAACACTTGAAAGAAACTACGAATCTCTCAGCATCAAATAATAGAACAAATTGTTGTTTTAAATAGCAAATAGCGTGTAGTGTAGTATTCACTCCTTTGAAGCATGAGGCATAAGCTACATAGTGTGTAGCATAAGCATAAGCTACATGCTACTTTCTAGATCTTTAATTATGGCTGCGATTTGTTGCACCAGATTCCATGAAATTTCATGACATGTTGCACAAATTACTGATTAATAATGAAATTTTATGATATTTGGTGCAACCAAACACAGCCTAAAATAACAGGAAAAATAGGGCAAAGATTAAGTTCAAATATAAAGAAAGGGCAAAAGAACTGATTTAACATTGTTACTTGTATCACTTTGCTAAAATCATTGAAAAAAAATTAACTCATTTTTACTGAAAATAGAAAATTGTCAGAAATCATTGAAAACATTAATTGATTTTAATATTTTGTTGAAAAATAACTTTCAGTGTAAGCTAAGTAGCATATAGCGTAGGTTATGTCGTGTGTAGCATATGCAAATTAGCGTGTAGCATGGGCTAACTTAAGCTATTTTCATGAGTTGCATAGCATGCAGTATAGCATTCACCCCTTTGAAGCATGAGGCATAAGCTCCATGCTACTTTCTAGATCTTTAATTATGGCTACGATTTGTTGAAAAATGTCAGAAATCATTGAAAACATTAATTGATTTTAATATTTTGTTGAAAAATAACTTTTAGCGTAAGCTAAATAACATGTGGCGTAGGTTATGTAATGTGTAGCATATGCAAATTAGCGTGTAGTAAGGGCTACACGCAACCTAAGCTATTTTCATGAGCTAAATAGTGTTAAGGCTAAGCTACGCTATGTACTGTAAGCTATATGTGCTACATAGCGTCAGCTATATGCTACACTGGAACAAATCTAGCCTATCTCCATTTTCTAACATCAAGACAACTACAGTTAGTGTGATACTGTTAAGAAGAAGAAGAGATGGCATGTGCAAAAGCAAATCCTCATTGGTAAGAAATCCACTCTAACAATATTGAAAAGAACCAACCGTTCAAAAAATATATATTGAAAAGACACAATATATTAACATGGCTTCAGTGAATGGTACACCATGGTTTAACCAATGAGCATTTTTGGAAAATGTTGAGACCTACATATTTATGGGTAAAAAATCAGTCCAATCTCCAAATTCCAATAATATATGATAGTTTCCAAGTTCTAGCAATATGTGAGAAAATAACTGTTGTCATCTCAACGAAACAATGGCAAAGCTAACCAACCTGTTGAGTATTTGGATCAATGTCAAAAACTTTCGTAGGACTGCTTTCAATCCAGTTTCTTTTCTCCTCAAGTGTCAACTTTTCCATCAAATCCTCATTTATATGAATCTCCGGTTCATACATAAAAGTAACTGTAGCACCAGGTGACCATTTTGCATGGTCTTTGCCAATTCCTTTCCTCGCTATCGCCCTTAACCTCAATTCTTGCCCACGACGTAGCTTTACAATTATAATGCCCCTAATGATAACATGAACAATCATACATTCCAGAATAAAATATAAAACATATAGAAAGCATTGACAAAGGCAATACATAAAAACCCCAGTAGCACGATGTGCAGCTATGGTTACAAAAGCTAGCTAAACAAAGATTTATGCAACTGTAAACACATAAAATAACAAAGGCCAAAAGACAAGGAAGAAATAAAATGAAAATAAACAAAGAACAACTTAAATGAGATACAAACTCGATGGTTAGAGCATATTTAAATGTGGATGAGTGCCATGTAGTCCTAGGAACATGGTGTGCCGTAAAGGCCATTACGTAAAGGTAGCGGTGGCAACCGTTACACGTTAAGGGGTCGTAACGGCCGTAACAGCCATTATGGAAAAAAATGATCCGTAATTGCTATTAACGGCACGTTACGTCCCCTATAAAGGCCATAATAGCCTCGTAATTGTCTATTACAGGACAGACACATGTTTTTCATACTTTTTAATCAACACTACCGGGCAGATACAAGTTTTTTTGGGGTTTTTCAATAAATAAAAAAATAAAAAAGAGAGTCCATAACGGCCATTACGGGGCTGTAACAGCCGTTATGCCCCATATCGTAAAGGTAACGGTGGTGGCCATTACGGCCACCATTACCGTTATGGAACACCTTGCCTAGGAACTATTTCGAAGAAAGGGATCTTGCATCTTACATATATGAAAGGGAATACAATAAGATAGCAATAAACAAATTCCACAGTCCACAATGGTTTTTGAAGTCAAAAACTAAAATTACATAGCACCAAAAGAAAACAGTTCTGTCTCACGCATAAGATAATTGATGGGACCAAAAGTAGAAAAAGACAAGAGTGCCAAACATCAGTCACGAGAAATTCCGTGTGTTTAGGAATTAGGACAAGCACGTGGCAGCAAACTTCGCTTTTTACACATCTGACAAAACAAAATAAGGATGCTCTGATGGCCTCAACAACAATAAGATGATAATACCAACAAGCTAAACCTTCTCCCATGAAATTTTGAGATACCAACATCACGAAATATGATTTAACTTAGTCATCAATGTCTACAGCACAATCTACACTTCTACGCCTAGATGGAGAGCCTTTGAGGGTTGTTGCATCTATCCAGACACAAATAAATGGTACACGTGGTCATTTCAGCCCCAAAATCAGGGCTATCAAAACAAACCCCATCGATTATTATATAACAACTACCATCAACCTCTTACAGAAACTTCACTACTTGCACGGAAGATTCGAGTCATCACCTCAATGCTTCTTTCATTTCCGTTTTTTTCCTGTTTTGGTAACTCATCTTTCCTTTCTGTTCTTCTCGTTATCAGATTCATAAAATGAGTACTTCATTGACTTTGTGTTATTTCATTGCTTTCATATGGGCAACTCGTACCTTTCATTGTCGCAAGAGAACATGACTATTGAAGATATCCTTTCATTGCGGCAAGAGAACATGATTGCTGAAGAATCACAAAAGTACTATGGCTTAACAGTTCAATGTGAGTTATTTGAGACAGCATTGCAACGAGTTCCTTGATACTGCAACAAATTAAAACTAAAGGGGGAGATGATTGCATGAAGTTGAATAGAGTTCAGAATGTGATACAAACTCAGGAGTATCATAGGAAGGTGGCTGTCAAGCGCAGCAATGGGGGAGATGATTGCATGAAGATGAATAGAGTTGCCCGGCTGCTTCTAGGTAGCAAACCACCTCTAGCAACAGTACCATGTTTCGAGGAGAAACCAGGTGCGCCTATTATCACCAATGGCAAAAACCAAAGGGCACACATGTTAAATCTACATCCTAGGTCACACGAAAAAAGAGAAAAACATTGAAAAGAGACCTCAACACTTGAGTGTTTTAGTGCGGAGGTATAGGACACATCTCAGCTGTATCTCCTTCAAAGTTCATTAATTATCGTGACAAGACTATCGAAGAAGAGAAGGCAAAGGATGAAGACGAAGACTGTGTGAATGGCAATAAAAGCCGGAGGATGATGATGCATACCATACATATGACTAAAAGATCACACCAGAGGGATTGAATGAAGAACCTATAGTGTTTGTGGTTCAATGAGTTGAGGAGATCCTAATGAAGAAACAAAAGAAAATTGGCTTTACACAGTTTCCCATGGATATGTGTCATGTGAAGGAAATACTATCAAGGATATCATCACTAATGGCAGAGACATCAATATCGTGTCACAATGGATGGTATATCAACTGAAGAACCTATAGTGTTTGTGGTTCAATGAGTTGAGGAGATCCTAATGAAGAAACAAAAGAAAATTGGCTTTACACGGTTTCCCATGGATGTGTCATGTGAAGGAAATACTATCAAGGATATCATCACTAATGGCAGAAGTATCAATATCGTGTCACAATGGATGGTAGATCAACTGAAGCTTTGAACAAAAAGGTACCAACAACCTTAACAGATTGCTTGGTTTAGTGGGGAATCCATGTCACGCAACCAGCAATGTCTAGTGACTTACTCATTAGGGCCACAGTACATGGAATCAGTTTGGGATGAAGTTGCTCCAATGTTGGTTCGTCATGTGTTGTAGGCGCGTCCGTTTTTGTTAGACCATTGTATGCAATATTGTGGGTTCACCAACAATTACATGTTTACATATGAGAGGAGAGAGACCATCTTCAAGACAATGAGAGAGGATCCGCCATGGAAAGATGAAAGGACACATGAGAGCAAAAGAGAAGACGCCATAACTATCCAAAAATGAAAGGAGGTGACCATGCAAGCCGTGCAACCCATGCAGCAAGTATTAAAGAAAAGAAACAAGCATGCAAGAGGAAGATGATGCGCAATTCAGTTAAAGCGACACTCAGGCAACTTGGAGGCCTTCAACATCAGTCTTTCAATGCAGTTGAAGATATGTTATAGCAAAGTTCGAGAGACTAATGCCAATTTCAAACTCATGGATGAGCTTTTCATCAAGTCTCTTCACGCTCAATGCGGAGGGGTTTGTTGGTGGTATTTTGGTAGCCTAGGATACCAAGGCTTGGGTCAAAGAGAACACTTGGATTAGAGCCGGATGGACATTTAGAGGAGACTTCACTATCACTCGGTTCTCCTTCGAGAAGTTGAAGGGCAGCCATCTTTCTAAAAGCATAAAACTCTTCTCCGACTGGGTTGGCAAAAACGAACTTGTGGGCCTTCCTCTCCAGGATGTGAAATATATGTGGTTAAATGGTCAAGCTCCCCTGTCCTCCCTCGCCTCAACAAACTCATGGTCTCTCTTGACTGGCTGAAATCCTTTCCAACAGTCTCACAACGAGGCTTACCCCGCCCTTCTCCAATCATTGCTCAATTTTGTTGGACTTTGTCAAGGAGAGATAGGGTCCTAAGCCATTCAGATTTGAGCAATCGTGGCTGGAAATGGATGATTTTTCCTACATGGTCAATAGCTGGTGGTCCTCCTTCGTTTCAGGTCTCCCAAGGTTTGTCCTTAGCCAAAAGCTCAAGTTGTTAAAAAATAAACTGGTGTTTTGGAGAAAGAAGATGTTTGGGAGTATCGACATCGACATCAACATCAATGAAATCCTTTCGGCTATACAATCTTTGGATGCTAAGGAAGAAGGCAGCTTGCTCTATAGAAAAAGTCTCGAGATTTGTTCTCTATGCTCGAGGAGGTAGCGATCACACGCTCCTTAGCTCAAGGATGGAGCTAAGGTCAAGCAAGAAGAGAAAGTGGAGGCAGCAATCACACGCTCTATAGCTCAAGGAGGGAGACAAGAACACCCACTTCTTCCACTACATTGCCAATGCAGGGACCTGATGCAATAGGATTAGTGTCTCCATAAATGGTAATAGAGTGGAGTGCAAGTATTAGGTCTATGAACATGTTGTTTCCTTCTATACTAGCTTATTATCCTATGAAAGTTAGACTCGACCAAGGCTAGGGCTGAAAGTCGGGCAGGTCGGGTCGGGTTGGTGCTCAACCCTAGCCCAACCCAAGGTTACTATACCTCAACCCTAACCCAACCTAACCTTGGGTTGGGAATTCTCAACCCAAACCCAACCCAAGCGAGCTCGGTCGGGTTAGTCGGGTTGGTCGGGTGGATACATGCTAATATTTTCATTATTACATTAGTCTATTATATTTCAATACACGTCTTATTTTTTGTATCTATAATTTTATTAATTATATACATAGTTATTTATCATTAAAAAAACTTCATTTTTTCTAAACAAACATGCTAAAATATAGGACAACTACTCATTTTAAAAGTCGTGTTGTGTAGCACGCGATTTATTTGGGAGAGAGAAATCCGCCATATCTTGTTAGCTTGAGTCATCGGAAACGATGTGGACCAATGAGACCCGACAGCACTGAAATTTCCTATGCCTTCAACACGGATGATCCATACTCAAATTATAATTTATAAATAACTTATATATTGTTTGAGTTCGGGTTGGGTCGGGCAACCCAAGACCTCAACCTGAGCCCAATCCAAGTTTTATCGAGTTGGTGTTTGTATGACCTAAGCCCGAGATCGGACTCGATACATCCTACCCAAGCCCAACCCAATGTCGAGTCGGCCGCGGGTCAGTTGGGTTGAACCCGCCCAACTTTCAGCCCTAACCAAGGCTAGATAACTCAAGCCTTCTACTAGATCTCTGTGGAGGAAGCCAAAGCCCTTGAACCCCCCTTCTCTAAGGAGGAAATCAAAGCTACTACATTTTTCCTTACAAAGACAAAGCCCTTTGGGACTACCTAGACTACATGCTGTGTTAGGTTAACTTTGGGTCGAAATGGCATGAATGGATTTGGGTCTACAACCCCTCTACAAAATTCTATGCTTTAGATAATAGTTCCCCCCAAAGGTTTCTTTCAATCTTCCAAAGGTGGCAGGGTGACCCCCCACTTTCCCCTTTCCTTTTTGTTATTTTTGTTGAAGGCTTTAGCAAAATGTTAGATAAAGGAGTGTTTGCTACCCTCGTTAGTGGGTTCAAGGTGGTGAATTTTAGTCCCTCTGTTACCCACATTTAATCTGTTGATGATACTGTCCTTTTTCGCAATACTAAAGAGGCAAATTCTGGTCTATAAGCATATCCTAGATCTGGCCATGATGAACTCAACCATTCTTGGTAAATGGACCCGGCGGTTTGGTTCGAAGGTTGGCCATTGCTAGCAAATATGGGCTTTCCAAATCCTCCTCTTTACAGAGCCGTTTGGAGTGTGGAAGGCCATGCCAAAAGTAGGACCCAGATGCAAGAAGGCTTCTCCTTCTCTCTTGGTAAGGTCCCGTGTGTTTTTATATGGATTGTTGGATTTCCCTCAGCCTGGCCCTAGTTGCCTCATATAGGTCTATAGCCAATTGCTTCTCTGACGTTAGGTCCAAGATCTAGTTTGTTGAACGTACAAGAGAAATCTATCAGATTCAAAGTTGGATGACTTTCTTGGGCTTCTAGAGCTTTTTAGTGGCGTCTGCCCCTTCCCAAGAATTGAAGACTCATTGTTGTGGTCCCTTAACAACTTGAGTAGGTTTTCAGTTAGCTAATGGTTCACACTACTCTATGGATCCCCCTTGGGGGGGGGGGGGGGGTATGGAGGCTAAAAGTTGTCATGTTCGTCTAGCTTCTTGTTAGGGGAGAATCCTCATCGTTGGAAACCTGCAGAAAAGAGGGATGTTTATTCCCAATGTTTGTCTGCTCTGTATGGAAAATGCAGAATTGATAAACCACCTATTCGTCCATTGCCCCTTTGCCTGCAGGGTGTGGTCCTACATTCTAGCTCTTTTCCACATCTCGTGTTATGCCTTTCGCCACTGAGGATATTCTCTTTGCTTGGCATGGAAGAGGCGCTGGGAAATACCACAAAGCTATCTAGTGTCCGGTCATCCTAGCTACCTTTTGGGCCATTTGGAAAGAGAGGAACAATGGTTGCTTCCAGAACTTCTATTCGCCTTCATCAAAAGGGAGGTTGCGAAGTAGTCGTCATGCCTCCCGATCTCTGACCCATGTATTTTATTTTCCCTCTTTGGGTTGTAGCATGCTTGGCCTATTTTCTTTTGCCTTTAGCTTGTATTTTTGTTTTTGTCTTCTGTTTGGGTTGTAGCAAGCCTTGCCTATTCTCTTTTTGCCTTTGACATTCTTCTAATAATTTTTTTTAATGATACTTCTAATAAATTTTGTTAATCTTCAAAAAAAAATAAAAATAAAAATAAAAATAAATCCCATCTTTTCTTACTATCTCCACCCATATTTAGTTACTATCAATGCCCAAAACTTCAGCTAGACCATTAGGTCATCAACTTCTAAAGCTTTTTAGTAGCGTCTGCCCCTCCTTGAGAGTCGAAGACTCATTGTTGTGATCCCTTCACAGCTTGAGCAGGTTTTTGGTTAGCTAATGGTTCACACTACTCTGTGGATCCCCCTTCGGGGGCTCAGTGCCCAAAACTTCAGCTAGACCATTAGGTCATCAACTTCTAGAGCTTTTTAGTAGCGTCTGCCCCTCCTTGAGAGTCGAAGACTCATTGTTGTGGTCCCTTAACAGCTTGAGCAGGTTTTTGGTTAGCTAATGGTTCACACTACTCTGTGGATCCCCCTTCGGGGGCTCAGTGCCATTTTCCTTCCTTCACTTGGTCCTATGGAGGAAAAGTTGTCATGTTCGTCTAGCTTCTTGTTAAGGGGAGAATCCTCATCGTTGGAAACCTGCAAAAAAGAGGGATGTTTATTCCCAATGTTTGTCTGCTCTGTATGGAAAATGCAGAATTGATAAACCACCTATTCATCCATTGCCCCTTTCCCTGCAGGGTGTGGTCCTACATTCTAGTTCTTTTCCACATCTCGTGTTATGCCTTTCGCCACTGAGGATATTCTCTTTGCTTGGCATGGAAGAGGCGCTAGGAAGGACCACAAAGCTATCTAGTGTCTGGTCATCCTAGCTACCCTTTGGGCCATTTGGAAAGAGAGGAACAATGGCTGCTTCCAGAACTTCTATTCGCCTTCATCAAAAGGGAGGTTGCGAAGTAGTCTTCATGCCTCCTGATCTCTGACCCATGTATTTTATCTTCCCTCTTTGGGTTGTAGCATGCTTAGCCTATTTTCTTTTGCCTTTGACTTGTATTTTTGTTTTTGTCTTCTCTTTGGGTTGTAGCAAGCCTTGCCTATTCTCTTTTTGCCTTTGACATTCTTCTAATAATTTTTTTTAATGATACTTCTAATAAATTTTGTTAATCTTCAAAAAAAAATTAAAAAAAAAAAAACATCTTTTCTTACTATCTCCACCCATGTTTAGTTACTATCAATGCCCAAAACTTCAGCTAGACTATTAGGTCATCAAATATTTTCTCACTGCCTCCACCCACATCCTTTTCGGCCTTCCCCTTGCCCTTTTAAACCTTTTGTACCAACTCACTCCTAACCAACACAATTCTTGGTCTACATTGCGCATAACTAAACCATCTAAGTTTCTTCATTGCACATGACTAAACCATCTAAGTCTATTTTCCCCCATCTTATTACCTATTGGTGCTACTCCTAAATTCCCTCGAATGCAATCATTTCTAATTTTATCCTTATCTTGCCACTCATCCATCTCAACATCCTCATTTCAACTACATTCACCCTATGAACATGTTATTCCCTAACTGCCCAACATTGTCCCATAAAGCATGGTTGTTCTTATAGTCATCCTATAAAATTTCTCTTTCAATTTGAGTGGTACACAACAATCACATAAATCTCCAACGGCACATCCATTTCTTCCACCCCACTTGAGTACAATCTCTCCACTCATGAATTTTTGACCCAAGATATCTAAAGTGGTCATTTTGGGAAACTTCTTGGTCAGCGATCTTAATTAATTCCTCGTTCCCACCCTATTGTTACTAAAATTGCACTCCATATACTCTGTTTTAGTCTAACTAATTTTTAATCCTTTAGAATCTAAAGCACCCCTCCATAAATCTAGCTTTATGTTTATACTCTCCCTCGTCTTGTCAACCAAAACTATGCCATCTGCACACAACATACACCATGGGAACTCTTCTTACAAATGCCTCATTAACGGATCATAACCAATGCAAAAAGGTATGGGCTCAATGCCAACCCTTGGTGCAATCCTGCAGTAATTAGGAACTCACTTGTTTCACCACTTATGGTCCTCACATTTGTTATTGCTCCCTCATACATATCCTTAACCATGTCAATACATCCTCTTGAAACTCTTTTCTTTCCCAATACCCACAGATTAACTCTATACAGACCCTGTTGTAAGCTTTCTCTGAGTCAATAAAGACCACGTGGAGATACTTCCCTCCCTATATTTCTCCATCAATTATCTCAATAGGAATCAGTGGTTGACTTCATGTGGGCATGACATGGGGGTGAAGTTAGCAAGGTTAGTAAAGCTATGTGGAGATTAACCATCTTGATCATTTTATAGGCTATTTAGGGTGCTAGGAATGGGTGTTGCTTTCGAAATGAGAAAACCAGCATTAAAGAGGTTATTAGGAAAGTAGATTTTTTGGTTTCTAGTTGGGTTGTGTATGTTAATGCAATTCTTGCCTCTAGTCGATTTGTTTAGGCTAGCTGGTTTTGGTTGTATTCTTTTCTCTCTTTTGCGAGCTTTCTAATAAAGTTTTTGTTATCTCTAAAAAAAAGTTAGACAACGACTTCAACGGTAGACCTTCCTAACATGAAACAAAATTGATTTTCTAATACATCATCCCATGCCTTAATCTTTGCTCATTCGCTCTTTCTCAAAGTTTCATCTTATGGCTCATAAGTTTAATCCCGCAATAGTTAGTGCAACTATGTATGTCTCCTTTATTCTTATAAATAGGTACCACGGTACCTTTTTTTAAAAAACATTAGGTACCACGGTACCTTTTCTCCATTCAACTAGCATTTTCTTCCATCTTACAATCTTGTTGAACAACTTTATCAAACAAAATAACCAATATCTCTCATACACTTCCAAACCTCTATTAGTATACCATCTGGTCCAAAGGGCCTTTCCTATTTTCATCTTTCTCACATCTTCTTTCATTTTTTATTATTATTTTTTTTTTAACATGGGGTGTCCCCGCCACATTTTTTAGGTGAGACTATTCCCTATGGATGCACACAATTACCCGCAACCATATGCATCAGGTAATATCAGGGAGGGTAGTCAAACCCATGCTTGTAGGAAGCAAACCCACGATGTTGGCCACTCGCCCAAACTCCACATCTTCTTTCATTTTCGATATCCTAATACTACAAAAGTTCTATCAACTTCGACATCATTTGAGTTTATGGTTCCTTTTATCCCTATACTCTCAAGGTGATTGCCATCTAAAAAGATTTGAAAGTAGCCTCCCCACCTTTCACTGATATCACTGTTCCTGACTAGTACCCTCTGATCAACGCTCTCAAATCTCAATGCATGTAACATGATCTAGGTTCCTACTTTTCACATGTCTTTCTCACTCTCTTATCCTCGATCTATTGTAAAGATATCATAACATTAAGTTTAGTCTCACTCACTATTTTCTTAGCAATATATTTGGCATTCCTATATTGTTCAAGATTTTCATCGCTTCATGTTCCTTGCCAAACTTTGAAATATAAATTTACATAGTCAATCCCCACTTCAAACACATGCCTAATGTCGGCCCTATCTAACCATGGCCATGTTAAAACCAGTTCCCAAACATTGGATTGCATGCTACAGATAATATCCCAAAAGATAAACCATAAGTCAGCCATCATACAACTGTCTATACAGCTTGTACAGCAAGAGCATAACTACCTTTTAATTGTTAAATTGTTTTTATTAGTTCAGGAAAATTCAGATCCCCGAGCAGTAAGAGACTTGTACTGAGGTCTTTAAGCACAGCTATAAATCATACACGTGTAATGATATGATTTTTACCGGGAAAAAAAAAAAATCTGAGATATTCTTATTCTTCTTTACAATAGCAGTTACTGGGGGAAGAGATGCTCCTCTGGTCACAGAAATTGTCTCTGTCTGTGTGCGTGTTTTGGTGTCTTCGTTCCTTATTTCCTGCATGTAAATTTCTTTCTTCGATGGTGATTTCATTGGGGTTACAAACTAGCTTGCATTATCACCCCATTGAGGCCCACATGCAGGGACGGTCCAATTATCAGAACCGTCCATGCTGTGGATACTTCCCTGCACTGGCACTTCCCTACACTGGCCATGTAATGAATGGATGACTCTGGCCATCACTATGGTTAAATGGTTTTTGGGAACATGGAAAAGAACATCTCCAATGGCTCACATTCCATTCCAAAAACCATAGGTCAGGATTATCACCGAAGCACAATTATGGAATCGTAGCTTATTTTTGGCAAGACAAGAATACTAACAATTCGAATCAAATGGGGCGACACATAGTAGGGGTGGCAATGGGCCAGGCTAGAGCTGGGCGAAGGTTGGCTGTGGCCCGGCCCTGGCCCTCGCCACAGAGGATTGGGCTGGGCTAGGACCGGAACAAGGCCAGGCGGGCCGGCCCTGTAATTTAGAGATAAAAACATGCTACATGTACAATTGGTGAGTGTGTGTTTATCAATCATCATGCTCTTCCAAAGTATTAAGGTTTTTCTCTTCCATGCCTATGTCAAACAAGATAATTCATCAACCAAGCATATGCACCACCCAATTCACCACCACATCACATGAACTTAAACAAATGCATCAACATACAGTTCACCATCTAAACTGGGGTCCACACTTTTCACAATTTATAGCGTGCCTACATATCATCCACTATACCACAATATTGAATTTCTTCATATTACCATATATATACACTAGTGCAAGCACCCTATAGCCTACATTAGTAATAACTATGTACTATATAGTATAACATTAGAACAATGGGCTGGAGCTGGCAGGGTTACTGGCCATGGCCTGGCCCGGATACGAGGCCTAGATTTCAAGACCAACCCTTGGCCCTTCAGGTTGGGCAGACCAGCCACCCCAACAGAGAGAGCTGTCAATGTGCCAGGCCTGGTCCTAGCAAATGCAAAATATCGAATAGGCCTGCCCCAAATGGTTCAAAATCTGTGTCGAAGCCCGGCTCGTTGACAGCCCTAGCCATTGATGCTGCCCCATCCAGAGTCAAAACATAGGCAAAACAGACTCATTTTCGACAGTAGCTTTTCGCAGCAGCACAATAAAAGGAAGAAGATAATAACAAGAGAAAAGAAAGGTGGGGGACCTCTGCTCGGATGGATCGAATCCGTTGGCAGGATCTGCAGGCCGAGGCAGAGCGTCAACAGGGTAGACAGTGGGATCGAGACTGCGGAGATCGGCACTGGTGACATCAAGGGTCTGTTCGGTGGTGCACATGGCATTAAGGTGAAATTCAACGGAACAGTACTGGCAAGCACCATCGCCATCACAGGTATCACAGTCGCGCGAGAAGCGCATGGACATGGCACGGTCGCTGGCGAGGGGGATTAGACCGAGTCGGTGGGCGATGAATTCGTCATTGAGGACGGACGAGTTCACCTCGATCTCTACCAGGTCGATGGCGATGGTGGGGACTTCGGCGAGCATGACTCGCCTCAGGGCGTTTGCCATGCTCGCGTCCGTCTCACGCAGCTCGAACTTCAGGTAGTCGTCTTTCATTTCCCTTATCTTCACCTTTGGGAATCGCTGGTACGACGCGCCCTCCATCTCTCCGACTCTCCCTCTCTCTCTCTCTCTCTCTCTCTCTCTCTCTCGGGTTTTGGCTTGGGCTCGATTTTTCCCTCCCCAGACTATATAAACCCTAAATGGGGGGAACGATAAAAATAAAATAAATATATAAACTCGCAAATGGGGTAGTTACATGATACTCAGGTAGCTTATGAACTTTAATGCGCAGACATGCAGAAATTGGGAAGCGGATTGGATGGTGTACCACACACCACGATCTGGCTGGTGTGTTGACGTCACCAAATTTTGTGGGTCCCATAATGAGGTTTGTGTTAGATCCCAACCGTCCTTCCATTTGGAGAGATCATCTTAAGGCTTGAACCAAAAAATACTACAGATCCAAAGATCAAGTTGACCACACTATAAAAATCAGTGGGGGATTGAATTTCTACCATCAAACCCGTTCGGGGGTCACGGAAGTTTTGGATCAATATGGTATTAGTTTTTCCTCTTCATCTAGGTTTGTGTAACCTTATGAACAGATTGGATGGAAAATAAACGTTATACTGATCCCTACGAATGTTTTAATGTGAGGATCATTGTCCCATTGCTATTTGTGTTGTGGTCCACTTAAGATTTTGATATGAATCGTTTTTCTAGCAGTACTCTAAAATGATCTCTCAAAATGTATGAACGGTGTGGATATAAATAATACATCATTCTAAGGCCATGTAACTTTGATTTACTTTGAACCGTTGGTACTACTCGAGCTCCGGAGAGGCAGCGCTCGTCTTCACCCGACTAGTACCCACACGGGCGCAGATTAGATACAGACAAGTACAGTATCCAAATCGCTACTTCACCGAGCTCTGTGGGCCCCTCCATGATGAATGTGTTATATCCATACCTTCGTTCCATTTGGAGAGATCCTTTTATGTCATGATAAAAATAATGAGATAGATATAAAGTTTAAGTGGACCCATCATAGAAAACAGTGGTGACAGTGATATCCACCGTTCAAAGATTCTTAGGAGCCACAGAAGTTTCCGATCAAGCTTATATTTTTTTTTTTCACTTCATCTATCTCTATGTTAATCTATGAATAGGTTGGATCTAAAAAATAGATCATGGTGGGCCCCGTAAATATTTCAACGGTGGGTGTGATTGATTCCACGATTTTCTATGATGGGTCCATTTGAACTTTAGATATATATCATTCTTTTCTAATGGCATAAAACGATCTCTACAAATGCGGATACAATACATGGATCATAGTGGGGTCCACATAGCTTGATGACGTCACTTCAGTAGCGATTTGGCTACTGACCTTGTCAGTATATAATCCGCGCCCTACCCACACGAGCCAAATCGGTGGTGTGTGGCACACCAGTCAACCCACTTCCCAGCAACTGTACACATTAGAAATATGACCGTTGGATACTTTTATCCTTAATCGTCCAATCAATCTCCAACAACATAAGATAATCGAAGTTCTTCTCAATTTCAAAGGTGTGACCCATGAAATCAATGGTTTAGGACTTTTGACTGGCCCTTTGAACAGTCCAAATTGCCCATAAAAAGTCCCCTAATAAAAACCTCTCAAAATGGTGGGACATCGAGTGAAAAAGGTGGGTCACATCAGATCAATGGTTTAGATTTTTTGTCTGACCTTTTGAACGGTCTAGGTTACCCAAAAAAGGCTGTAAACTAAAATCTAAAAATAAAAATAAAATTCCTCAAATTACCTCCTGCTTGCTGTTTCTTTTTCTTTCATCCTATTTCTCAAATACGCACAAAAGTGCCACTAAAGCGAGATAATGAGAGAGTTGCAAATCCAAATTCATGTGTAGGTTGTTAGAAAAGACAATCAACAGTCCAAGTCATTGGGCATGTGTAACTCCATTGATGAATATGATTTAATAATTTTTGGGTCTTATTCGATGAATGGCCTGAATCTTTGACACGTGTTCCTATCCTACGTAAGTAGAAGGTTGGTATGCAATGAGAATCTCTGATGAGGTTTGGATATGGAAACGGAGTTTCTTCCCTTAAATGCACAACTAAGTGGATAGACAAAAATGAAATGTCCACCTGCGCACGTATAAGAAATGCTGCATTATAAGTTATGGTGCACTTGCTTAAGAAACGCTCATTACAAAGTTATGGTGCACTTATGAAATGCTGCATTATAAATTAGGGTGCACTTACTTGCATTGGGACACTGAATCTAATCCATTGATCTAGCCTATTGATTACCTCCGGGGCACATTTTATGGGTTACCATGCATACAATACTTCAAATTGACAAGTATTAACCATATAAGTAATGGTCTTTAATATGGATAGACAAGATTGTTTACACAAAATAGTCCCATCATCAATTTTGCCCGTTTATTTGTTAGGGCCCATTGTGGAATACTCACGAATCTCTCTCTCTCTCTCTCTCTCTCTCTCTCTCTCTCTCTCTCTCTCTCTCTATATATATATATATATATATATATATAAAATATCTATATATATATATATATATATATATATATATATATATATATATATATATATAATTTTATATATATATAAAATTTTGCCCGTTTATTTGTTAGGGCCTATTGTGGAATACTTACGAATCTATATATATATATATATATATATATATATAGTATTTTTACTAAAATCTGGCAAGATTAGGTCAATGGTACAGGTTGAACCACGTGACATATTTGAAACCTTGAGGCCATACACCAAATACATAAAGGACAAAACGTATCTTTCAAAAGAGTCTTGTTATTTAAGTTATTTTCTGATAAAGACAAGTAACCATTAAGGGTACATTAGTATTGGAGCATGTTCTAACCATTCGACGAAGAAAAATCATGATCAAGAAGAGGTGGCCGCTCTTTATCCGATGGTCACATGACTGTTGTATTTTAAATTATTTTAAAATAAATTAGTATTTCAAAATTCTCGTCAGGATAGGCCATAACCATGGCAGTAGTTATATGTACATGCGTGCCCTATGGATGTATCTTTTCACGCAATTCCGAAGGGTTGCACCATTTCATATTCTGTTTTAAAAAGTTGTCTTCTTAAGTTTAAGGTCGCACAAATTGAGTTTAAACCCAATAGTCACAATCCTTTTGAAAGAGTGTCTCTACACTCTTAAAGGTGTTCACATAAAGTTTATAAATAGACTTCCTCTCATCTGGTTTTAAGTGTAATAAAAAGTTTAGTTTTACGTTCAAAGTATAGTTTAAGTATTTTTTTTGTTCGGGTTAAGACCGCAAGTGATTCGAGGCCGCGTACAGTGAGTGCACTGCTAGGACCGAGTCATAATCGTTATATCCTAGAGGTCGATTGCTCTAGAAACACGTTACACTTGGGACGTTTTCCAAGGGAATCAAATTTGATTTCAAGCCGAATGACTCACGTCACACCTCGACTTCTACAAACTGATAAGTTTTCTCCCTTTTCTTATTTTAATTTTACTTAGTTTTTCAAACTCTAACCAATAGTGACTCTGGTTGGCATGAGTTCATTATCCGTAGTAGAGTAGTTCACTTGAGCAATGTTTAGAGTTTTACTTGCATAACAAATAAGGTAGGGCTTCTTCTCCTTTCTTTGGCCTAATGTCACGCAACAAGTCTGTTCGCGCAACAAGTCTGTTTTTGCGCAACTGCATTCTGTGAAGTCTATTTCTACGCAATTGCACTCTGCGAAGTCTATTTCTATGCAACTACACTCTGCGTAGTTATTTCCGTGCAACTACACTCTGTAAAGTCTGTTTCCGCACAATTGCACTCTAAGTGTCTGTTTCTGTCACGCTTCAAACCCGAAAATTAAGCTTACAAAATTTTTGATTTTCGAATCCCGTGCTGACAGCCTCCGTAGTACCCCATTCTCTGCTCTCAACGCTCATACGCCAGATTCCGATCCTGAGACCCTACAAGGAGGAATTTTTTTTTTCAACGTACATTAACTCGTAATAAGCATAACCACAAGTTTCCTAAATCACAAGGGCAACATCATCATCACATATCCACTAATATACACATTTGAATACAATGCTGAAAGGAAAATATATATGTTAAATAAAATCATTACTCCGGAAGACAACTGCACGCTCCAAGCTCAATGCCGCTGCAACCTGACACCACCTGCACGTATCTATCATGCATAAGCTTATAAAAAGCTTAGTAGGTGGTGAAAGTGTGTGCACAAGGTAAGTGCCAAGTAAGAAATATTAGAGTAAGCGAAAATACTGACAAGCTCATAAATCATACAATATTAGTAATACTGGCAAGTTCATAAATCATACAATATCAGAGTAATGCAAAAACATGCTGATGGGCCCATAAATACCATCAGCCTTATCCAGGCCATGCGATGCAAAAAAAATATAATAAACCAATATCATATACTGATAAAACAATGTAGATCAACTATGCAATGCAGAGACAGTAAGCCGAATATTATGTACTGAGGATGCAATAAAATATGCGATGCGAAATGATCAAGCTGGAGTGTGAAGTCAAGATGATAGTACGTAGTATCGCAAGCTACGGGGTCCATCACAAGGGACTTCTATCCAAAACAGTCTCATACTTAAATTTAGATAATCAGACTCAATGTGGTAAACTCCTGATCTCAGGTTAGTCGCACGCCCAACCGAAATCCTGACCATGCGAAGGTACACAATAATTAGTTGCACACCACCAGCCCTAGTGGATAGTGAATGAAATGAATGCATGAGTATGTAACTCCTACTCAATAAGTCCACATATCAGTATGGTTCCTCTCTGGAAAATCACTGGGGTCTATTACACTCCAAACCAGATTGCCGCTCCATCGCACACAACAAGGTGAGTGGAAGAGACCTCACTATCTGCTTGTCAATATCGGGCTCGGCTCATTGATAGAGGACCTATTCCTCGATCTGGTCAGACTCAACCTACCATTGCCCCCTCCGCTCAGACAAGTAAGGCCACACCCCCTTCCAACCGACCACGACGTAGTGGGAGATGCGGCTTAACGGTATACGGCCCTCATGCGCTCATACATCCACTCGGTCTAGACATTGGAGCAACCTCTGGAACCAAGAGGGTTCTGGTACTTTCACCCAAAGATATCTATAGCACTCCATGTAGAACAGATTTTCGGTGTCCCATCTGGCCATCCACGAAATACCTGTGGAGGATATGACCTTGATGTCGCTAGGGCGTACGGTGGTCATGTCACACAAATGCTAGATGTATGAGTCACACAGTCCAATCATACATCAATCATGCGCATGTCGTGCTCTCTATGGGGTAACTCCGCCTATTAGGGAGCCCCATGAATAACCTGCCCTATGGCATATGTAATGGTCAATCACATCTCATAACAAACATGCAGATAATGTGTATGAGCATGTATTATGATACTATGCTATCACATACTCATAATCGGTATCAATAACCGGCATCAACAATCAGCCTCGAAAATGTGGACATTTAATCAACATTGCCCTCAAGGAATAGTCACATAGAGTCAAACATATAATGGGTCAATGGCCTCACACAAAGGCCTAATACACAACATAATGAGCCTTACTTAAGGGCCACATATACACAACAGGTGGACCCTGCTCATGGGCCTAATACATATCACAATGGGCCTTGCCCATAGGCCATAAATACATCACAATAGGCCTTGCCCATGGGCCATGAATACATTACAATGGGCCTTGCCCATGGGCCTTAAATATATGATATGTGGGCCCTACACATAGGTATTGAATACATCAAACGGCTCATGCATCATGGGCCTAATGCGTCTCACAATGGGCCTCAACTACGGGTCGCATGTACATCATATAGGTCTCGACAATCGATCTTAGTAATCGAAATCAGCAAATCGGTTACGACAATCGAAATCGATCGATATTTGGGATCAACAAATCGGTCACGTTAATCGGAATCGGCAATCGACCACGACAATCGGAATCGATCGATAATTGGAATCGGTAAATCGATTATGTCAATCAGAAATCGACAATCGGTCATGATAATCAGCCTCGATCACTAATCAGAATCGACAAATTGGTCTTGATAATCGGCCTCGATCGCTAATCGGAATCGAAAAATCGGTCACGATAATCGACATCGATAATCAACAGATAAACAAAGCGGGGTCCATAGATGATCAGTCGATCAACCAAAGTATAAAGATCGGCACTCGCCATGGTTATATCAAATTCGATAGTACGGAGCTATCCACCTATGGTAAGTGGGGTCCACTTAATTGGGTTAACCCACTAAGAGAATGATGAGAATGGGCCTAGCAAGGTGTCACGCCCCAAACTCGGAAACCGGGCTCACAAAATTCTCGATCACCGAATCCGGCGCCGACAGCCTCCGTAGAACCCCATTCTCGGCTCCTAGCTCCCATTCGCTAGGTTCCGATCCTGGGATGTTACGAGGAGGATTTTCAATGTCAGTTTGATTCGTAATAAGCATAACCAAAGGCATAACCCACAAACAACAACCAAGAACTCCATTACATTTCCACTATGATTAAAAACTTTACAAGTACAATGAGCATAAAGGGAAATACAATGGTAAAGAATAAAAACTCGAAAATGCTCTGCAACGTACTCCTGCCTCAGCGCTGCTGCGAACCAACGTCACCTGTACGCAACAGTCGTGCATAAGCTTATAGAAAGCTTAGAGGGTGGTGAAAGTGTGTGCGCAAGGTAGTAATATGAACATGCAATGTCAGAGTAATGCGAAACATGCAGATAAAACCATAATACCATGAGCCGTACCAAGGCTATGCAATGCGAGACATGAATGGTATCGGCCATCCCAAGGCCATGCGATGTGCAATGTAACTCGAGCATACAGATCCTCATCTATGTCCACACATCAATACAGATCAATATGGAATATCACCGGGGTCTAGTACACTCTAAACCAGATTACCGCCACATCGCGCACAATAAGGTAAGTGGAAGAGACCTCACTATCCATCTGCCAATATCGGGCGCGACTCGTCGATAGCGGACCCATTCCTCGAGCTGGTCAAACTCAACCTAACATTGCCCCCTATACTCGGGCGGGTAAGGCCGCACCTCCTTCCAACCGACCACGACACAGTGGAGAGCGTAACCGTCTGGTAATCGGCACTCAACGCTCATCTACCCACTCGGTCTAGACGTTGGAGCAACCTGTTGGTACCATAAGGGTTTAGGGACTTTCACCCAGGGATATCTATAGTACCCCATGTAGAATAAGATTTTCGGTATCCAATCCTGCCAACCACGATGCGTCTATGGAGGCTACGGCCCTGATATCGCTAGGGCGTAATATAACCATGTCACACAAATGCGAAATGCATGATTCATGCTATCCATTCATGCATCAAATCCTGCGCATATCGTGCGCTCATGTAGGGCAACACTGCTTAACCAGGAGCCCATAAACAACCTGCCCGAAGGCATATGCTATGATCAGTCAATCCTCATATCAAGCATACATATGATGCGTATGATCATGGGTCATGAAACTATACTAAACATGTTATAATAAAATGAACTATCTTACAATGCAGATGGACCTGGACGGCATATACATAATAAGTACGGCCCAGTAATGGACCCTAAGGAGAGTCGTAATGTGGACATCCAACCAACATTACACTCGCAATGTGGACGTCAAACCGACATTGCATCCCAGGTACGATCTTCTTAAACACCGCTACATAATCGGTATTGGGTCTACACATTGTAATGGACCTTAGGTTCCTCCCATTGGGCCTTACATATATATCAAATGGGCCATAGCTTATGGGCCTTTTATTCATCAGATGGGCCACATAAATGGGCCACACCAATGGGTCTTATGTGCATTGCAATGGGTCAAAACCCGTGGGCCTTGGGTTGCATCTAATGAGCTTAGTCTCATGAGTCTAATATGTGACCAATGGGTCACACTAATTGGGCTCCAAATGTACACCAAATGGGCCTCATTTCATAGGCCCAAATACATCTCAATGGGCCTTAACCCATGGGCCCCTAATATATCAAATGGGCCTCCACCCATGGGCCTTATATATACTAAATGGGGCTCATCCTGATGTGTTTTTGAGATCTGACCCATTCATGAGCTAACATAGAGGTAGATTAAATGAAGACAATACCATCTTAATAGGGAATTACCATGCCACTGTCCATCATTTAAATGGTGGGGTCCACTTGAGCTTTAAATCTGATTCACTCACTTTCTCATGCCATAAAATGATCTCATAATGGTTGGACGGTATATATGCAACACATGCATCATGGCGGGGCCCACCGTCCAAACTGTGGACTGTGTAGAAAAGACACGTACATTATATGGGCCTGCAGCCTGGCTGTTGATAGGAGGAGTAACTACATAGCTGCTGTCAGCAGCTTGCTGCTCCTCAAATGGCAGAGGTGGGTTCTATGTAGGGCCCAGCACCATGCTTATAAATATAAATATAAATATATAATTTGATATATATAATATATATATTATAATATGTATAATATATATATAATTTATAACATTATATATATATATATGTATATATATATATATGTATATATATATATATATATATATATATATATATATATATATATATATATATATATATATATATATATATATATACTCTCTGACGTCCAGGCCGTCCAGGGCCTGGACGGTCACCTAAGTTAGGGAACACCCCACACGTGGGGGTGGGTCCCACCGACCAACATCACATACGTGATGGTGTGACCCACCAAAACGGATGTCCAGCATGGATGGGTCCCATGGACCCTGATGAAGAGGAGGACAATTTTCAAATGATCCAAACCCCCTGGACACCCAAAAGGGGTCTAACGGCAGCCACACAATCGCCACTATTTCCTGTGTGGTGGGCCACCTGAGCTTTGGAAGCAACTGATCTTCGAAGGGGGCCCACTTTAGAAAGAGGCCTACCAAATGGATGGATTGGATGGAAGATACACATCATGGTGGGGCCCATGGCTAGAGCCGTGGGTGGCTGCCGTCCACCCGCCAGAAGACACTGCAGCGTCTGCTGCAGTTGTCAGGGGGGCAGCGCCTGCTGCCCCTTCATTTTATTTTATTTTATTTTTTTAAAAACATGAAATCCTGTGGTTTTTCACAGGTCGGTCCCACGATCGAAAAATCCACACCGATCATGGGATTCTACAGCTTGAAACAGACAGAATGAGACTAAAGTTTGAAATTTTCGGGTGCATAGGAACTTCAGGCTATGCTTCAACGGTAACCACCACGGTCTTCAATGGTATGGCCCACCAGATGCTCAAATCAACCTCATCCTTCTACCCAACGGTTAAAATAAGGGTGGTAAGAGGATGGACGGCTTGGATCGAACATATACATCAAGGTGGGGCCTACACAAGGGGACCACCCAAAACTCTTCCTTTTCTTTCTTTCTTTTTTTTTTTTTAGGGACAGGGACGTCCAGCGTCCCAGACGCTGGACGATGGGCCACTTCTTTAAGTATTTGTGGTGGCCTAATTAGGTGGGCCACCACATGGAAAATAGTGTGGATATTTCACACATAAGGTGGGCCACATTGGTGAAAAAAAATAATGGACTCGTGGTGGGGTCCATTTAAATAGGCCACACACCCTACTGTAGTCCTAAAAAAATATCAAAATAACAGAAAATAAATAAAAGGGAAAGAGACATGGAGAGTGGGACACGGCTTGTGATGGAGGGACCCCGACATTATGGGCCCTTCCTTACATGAAATCATACATCAAGTGGGCCTTAAAGCATGTGAGACCACCGAGATTTAAAATCAACGGTGGGGATCCTTTCCCCACCAACATGGACGGTTTAGATGACCTTTGAAGAGAAAATAAACCTCATGATGGGGTCCATGGAGAATGGCCCCATCATGAAATGATTGTGATGATCCAAGTGGTCCATCAGCCACATTTTAGGGTCCCAAGTGAGATCCACACCATTGATCGGTGGGCCTCACTTGGTCCACCATAAAAACAAGTAAAACTACCCTATAGAGGCACCCACCGTCCGATCTTCTCGCTCTTAGGGGTTCCTTGGCACCTTAGCTTCAACTTCAATGGTTAAGATGAGGAATGGAGGGTTGAGATAGGAGATTTTGGGATAGGAAGGTGGGTCACTTGAAGCTTAAAGAGACTTGAAAAATTCCATACGTATGGAGTTTTTTGAAAATCTTTTGTTGCTTGGGATTTTTGAAATGAGAAAGAGAGAAAGAGAGAGAGTGATGTGAGGGAGAGAGAGAGAGAGTGATGGATGGATGGGTGAGTGATGGTTGTGTAAGAAAAGCTTGACTTTTGAGGCTTTTGTGTAAGAGAGGTATGGGTGGTGAAGACTTTTGTGGCTTTTTTGTAAGAGAGGTATGGGTGATGAAGACTTTTGTGGTTGCTTGGGAAAAGGGATGGAAGTGATGTGTACTTGACATGTGATGGATTGATGGGTGATTGATTGATGGAATTGATGGGATTGATGTGACACATCGTAGAGATTTCCTTGGGTTTCGTAACGCGCGGTGTTTTCTCGCACCGAACGTTGGCTCATATCTCTTGACCAGGGTATCGCCTCGGCTCGCGAGTCGCGGTATCGGAACCGCAAAGACGGCGCGGTCGCTATGGTATTGGTCTCGGGTTGAGTCGACTCGGGTTGTCGGTATATGAATCAGGGTCGCGCGTCGATATTGTTTAAGGGTCGAAGGTTGCCAGAATTCGACCGGTAAGACCGCGGAAGTCCACAGAAAGGTACAGATCAAGATACGGGTCTTACAGCTCTCCCCTCCTTATAAAAATTTCATCCTCAAAATTTACACAAGCATCGCAACTAAGCATAACTCATGAAAAAGAAACATCATAATATCATCATATAGAATCGGAGACAGTATACAAAATACATCATATGATCAACCATCTAAAAGATGATGATAACGCTCTCGAATCTCAGCCTCACGCTCCCACGAAGCCTCCTCTACAGAATGGTGACCCCACTGCACCTTCACCAACGGAATGACCTTAGTTCTGAGGACTTGCTCCTTCTGATCAAGGATACGAACTGGCTGCTTAATGTAAGAAGCGTCCTCACGAACTTCCAATGGCTGCCAATCAATAACGGGGACTATGTCTGACCCACACTTCCTCAACATGGAGACGTGGAAAACATCGTGGACGCCAGACAACTGTGATGGCAAGGCAAGCCGATAGGCCACGACGTCAACATGCCCAGTGATCTCAAAAGGTCCAATGAATCTTGGGACAAGCTTGCCCTTCGCTCCAAATCGAACTATGCCCTTCATGGGCGAGACCTTGAGATACACATGGTCCCCTACATCAAACTCCAAGGGACGACGCCGACGATCAGCAGAACTCTTCTGTCGGCTTTGAGCTGTGCGCATCCTCTGCCTGATGATGTCAATAGCCTCTGAAGTCTCCTTCACAAGCTCGGGACCTAGGAGACGACATTCTCCAACCTCGATCCAACAACTCGGTGATCTGCATGGTCTGCCATATAGTGCCTCAAAAGGAGCCATGCCGATGGTCGCCTGATAGCTGTTATTGTACGCGAACTCAGCCAATCGCAGATGCTCATCCCAGCTACCCTCGAAGTCAATCGCACAAGCCCGAAGCATATCCTCAAGGATCTGATTGACCCTCTCGGTCTGGCCATCGGCATGCGGATGGTACACGGTGCTGAGCTGCAAATCAGTCCCCATCGCAAGCTGAAAGCTCCCCCAAAACTGAGACGTGAACCTCGAGTCTCGGTCAGAAACGATCGAGACTGGAACGCCATGCAGTCTCACAATCTCCTCAATAAACAGTCTCGCAAGCCGGTCCATAGACCAAGTCGCACGCATCGCAAAGAAATGTACCGACTTCGTCAGATGATCCACAACAACCCAAATGGCGTCATGACCGCGCTGAGTCCTCGGTAAACCTATAATGAAATCAGTCGACACGTGCTCCCACTTCCACATCGGGACGCTCAACGACTGCAACAGACCAGGTCTCTGATGATCGGCCTTGACACGCTGGCACGTGTCACACTCGGCCACAAAACTGGCGATCTGGCGCTTCATCCCTTCCCAAAAATACTGTCACCTCATGTCACGGTACATCTTCGTCGAGCCCGGGTGAATAGAAAACCGCGATCGATGTGCCTCGGTCATAAGATCTCTGCGCAACTCTAGAATATCCGGGACACATAATCGGCCTCTTAAGCGAAGTCCACCGTTTGTACTGATTTGCCAATCAGTCTGACCCTCAGATGCCGCCTCAGCCATATAACTCTGCAACGACTCATCAGCCTGCTGAGCCTCGATCACCCTAGCGACAAGAGAGGGTTGAATCGACAGGCTCGATAACTGTACAATGAAAGACTGCAGGCCGAACTCAAAGTCATACGCTGCGATATCCTCAAGCATCCGCCACTCCTGGATCATCATATGCGCCACTAGGCCTCGTGGCTGACGGCTGAGAGCAGCTGCCACCACGTTCGCCTTACCCGGGTGGTACTGGAGGTCGAAATCATAGTCCTTCAGGAGCTCCATCCAGCGCCTCTGTCTCATATTCAACTCAGACTGCGAGAAGAGGTACTTCAAGCTCTTGTGATCAGAGAAGAACTCGAACCTAACCCCGTAAAGGTAGTGCCTCCACACCTTCAGTGCGAAGACAACTGCAGCCAGCTCTAAGTTATGCGTAGGATAGTTCAGCTCATGGACCTTGAGCTGACGAGACGCAAAGGCCACTGGTCTCCCGTGCTGCATCAAGACAGCACCCAAACCGATATGCGAGGCATCAATGAATACAATAAAGTTGTCACTCCCAGAGGGAAGATTGAGGATAGGAGCGGACGTCAGACGGTTCTTCAACTCCATAAATGCTTACTCGCAGGCGTCACTCCAAATAAACTCTGCGCCCTCCGAGTCAACCTGGTCAGCGGAGCCACAATACGAGAAAAGTCCTCATTGAAATGTCGATAATAGCCCGCTAGACCAAGGAAACTACGGATCTCTGTAGCAGTCATGGGCTGGCCCCACTGACGCACTGCCTCGACCTTCGAGGAGTCCACTGCGACACCCTCCCTCGTCACCACGTGACCGAGGAACTTCACCTCCTCCTGCAAGAACTCGCACTTCTCCATCTTCGCATACAGCTGGTGTGTGCGGAGGGTCTGCAAGGTAATCTCTAAATGCTGCTCGTGCTCCTCACGGGTCCTCGAGTAGATCAGAATGTCGTCGATGAAAACTACAACAAACTGATCCAGATATGGGCGAAAAATCTCGTTCATCAGCTGCATGAAGACCGCGGGTGCATTGGTCAGTCCGAAGGACATGACCTGAAACTCAAAATGACCGTAACGCGTCCTAAATGCCGTCTTCGGAATGTCCTCATCTCGGACCCAAATCTGATGATAATCGGAACGCAGGTCAATCTTCGAAAAGAACTGTGCACCCTGCAGCTGGTCGAATAAATCATCAATCCTAGGGAGCGGGTACTTGTTCTTGATCGTGACTTTGTTGAGCTCGCGGTAGTCAACGCAGAGCCTCAATGAGCCATCCTTCTTCTTCACGAAGAGTACCGGTGCTCCCACGGAGAACTGCTCGGACGGATAAATTCCAACTCTCGCAACTCGTCCGACTGCTTCTGCAGTTCCCGTAACTCTAACGGTGCCATACGATACGGGGCCTTCGAAATAGACACGGTACCGGGCATGAGATCGATCTGGAACTCGGTGAGTCGATGAGGCGGTAATCCCGGAATCTTCTGGAACACATCGGGAAAATCAAAAACTATCAACAAATGGTCGATGCAAATGACGACAGGCTCTTATATGGCGCAAGACATCAAACAAGACAACCGCTCTCCTCTGGCCTTTGCAATGACTTGGAATTGTGGCACGCCGGATATACAGAACGTGACGGTCCTCGCGGCGCAGTCCAATATAGCATAGTACTCGACGAGCCAATCCATGCCCAGGAGACGTCGAACTCAGACATCGGCAAAACGAACAGATCAGCAGGCAGAAAGGTATCCCCAACCAGAACGGGGCATGACGAGTAAAATCGTCCTAACACTGCAGTCCTCCCTAAGGGAGTCGACACTGATAGGCTCTCATTAGCAGACTCTAACAGTAAGCCAGCCGATCGACAGAAGCTCTCAGCCACAAAAGAATGCGATGCACCAGAATCAAACAGTACATGTGCAATGCATGCAGAAACTGTCAGTATACCCTCAACAACTCCTACAGATGACTGCGGATCCTGCTGAGCCACATAGAATCTAGCCTGAGCTGGCTGGGAGGTTCCTGTCCCCTCTGAATGTGCTGCTGCTGCTACTGGGGTCGCTGAGGCGGTCGAAACTGCTGCCTCTGCTGCTGTGGCCTCTGAGGCTGGTGATGATGCTGATGCTGCTGCTGAGGTGGCCTCGGTGGTGGAGGCTGTTGTTGCTGCTACTGTAGGGGTCTCTGCTGCTACGGTGGAGGTCTCTGCTGCTGTGGACCTCTCTTCTGCTGTTGGGGGCTGGGACACTCCCATGAACGGTGTCCCGTCGCACCGCACCTAAAGCAGGTACCGGTGAACTACCTCTGAGGTGGTGGTGGAGGTGTTGCTGGTGCTGATGGTGCTCGGAAGGCTGGACGACCTGTGCGCCTCTGCTGCTGTGGTCGACGCCGCTGGGAAGGACTGGAAGAAGCCTGCCTCTTCCGGTCTCTCCTCTGACCACGATCAGACTGAGAACCGGCCCACTTAGTCTCATAAATCTGGGCTCTCCGCACTACTGCATGGAAAGTAGGGAGCTCATGCTCAATAACTCGACCTCGAAGGCCGTAACGTAAGCCATGCTCGAAGCGGCGGGCCTTCCGCCCCTCGTCATCAACCATGTACGTGCGAATCTCGATAGAGCCACAAAACGGGCTGCGTACTATGCCACAGTCATGTCTCCCTGCACCAGAGTCTCGAACTCGAGAGCTCGCTGATGACGGATATGGTCGGGGAAGTACTGCTCCTCGAATCGGTCCACAAAGTCCTCCCATGTCCAGACATACTCAGGTCCGGCAACACGGGTAACAGAGGTCCACCAATGCTCGGCCTCACCCTGAAAGAGAAGTACTGCTAACCGTACGCGCTGCTCAGTCGTACATGACATGGTATCGAAGATCTTCTCTGCTGCGGTCGGATTTGGCTTGCCCTGGAAACGTGAGGGATCAAGCCATTTGAACTCACGAAGTAAGGCGCTCGCGCGCTCCTACTCTGCTTGAGCTGGTGAAACAGCTGGGCGTCTGCCCTGTCCCTAGAGTGCGGCTGTCATAGCCTATAACATCTGCTGTAACTGAGAGGCACTTACAGTCACGGTCGGCTCCTCATCGGCCTCAGGTGGAGGAATGTCATCCTTAGGGAAAGAAGCAGGGATCTCTGAGGGTGGAACGGGAGATGCAGGGGGTAAAGCTGGAGCCTCCGACGGTGAAGCAGAATCCTCAGGTGGTGGTGCGGGAGTCGATCGGGTAACTCTCCCAGGCGTCATGTCCTACAGGAAAGAGCGAAGGCGTCAATCAACTTCAAAACTCTCGAAGGTACGCACGTTAACGGTCTGTAACGGAAGGTCGCGAAGCTATCCGAACTTCAGGACTTAGTCATTCAACACTCATAGCAGACATGTAATGTTGTCCTCGGTTATTCCCATGTTATGCTCTGATACCAACTTCTGTCACCCCCCAAACTCAGAAACCGGGCTCACAAAATTCCAGATCGCCGAATCCGGCGCCGACAGCCTCCGTAGAACCCCATTCTCGGCTCCTAGCTCCTATTCGCCAGGTTCCGATCCTGGGATGCTACGAGGAGGATTTTCAATGTCAGTTTGATTCGTAATAAGCATAACCAAAGGCATAACCCACAAACAACAACCAAGAACTCCATTACATTTCCACTATGATAAAAAACTTTACAAGTACAATGAGCATAAAGGGAAATACAATGGTAAAGAACAACAGCTCGAAAATGCTCTGCAACGTACTCCTGCCTCAGCGCTGCTGCGAACCAACGTCACCTGCACGCAACGGTCGTGCATAAGCTTATAGAAAGCTTAGAGGGTGGTGAAAGTGTGTGCGCAAGGTAGTAATATGAACATGCAATGTTAGAGTAATGCGAAACATGCAGATAAAACCATAATACCATGAGCCGTACCAAGGCTATGCAATGCGAGACATGAATGGTATCGGCCATCCCAAGGCCATGCGATGTGCAATGTAACTCGAGCATACAGATCCTCATCTATGTCCACACATCAATACAGATCAATATGGAATATCACCGGGGTCTAGTACACTCTAAACCAGATTACCGCCACATCGCGCGCAATAAGGTAAGTGGAAGAGACCTCACTATCCATCTGCCAATATCGGGCGCGACTCGTCGATAGCGGACCCATTCCTCGAGCTGGTCAAACTCAACCTAACATTGCCCCTTACACTTGGGCGGGTAAGGCCACACCCCCTTCCAACCGACCACGACATAGTGAAGATCGTAACCGTCTGGTAATCGGCACTCAACGCTCATCTACCCACTCGGTCTAGACGTTGGAGCAACCTCTTGGTACCATAAGGGTTTAGGGACTTTCACCTAGGGATATCTATAGTACCCCATGTAGAATAAGATTTTCGGTATCCAATCCTGCCAACCACGATGCGTCTATGGAGGCTACGGCCCTGATGTCGCTAGGGCGTAATATAACCATGTCACACAAATACGAAATGCATGATTCATGCTATCCAGTCATGCATCAAATCCCGCGCATATCGTGCGCTCATGTAGAGCAACACTGCCTAACCAGGAGCCCATAAACAACCTGGCCGAAGGCATATGCTATGATCAGTCAATCCTCATATCAAGCATACATATGATGCGTATGATCATGGGTCATGAAACTATACTAAACATGTTATAATAAAATGAACTATCTTACAATGCAGATGGACCTGGACGGCATATACATAATAAGTATGGCCCAGTAATGGACCCTAAGGAGAGTCGTAATGTGGACATCCAACCAACATTACACTCGCAATGTGGACGTCAAACCGACATTACATCCCAGGTACGATCTTCTTAAACACCGCTACATAATCAGTATTGGGTTTACACATTGCAATGGACCTTAGGTTCCTCCCATTGGGCCTTACATTTATATCAAATGGGCCATAGCTTATGGGCCTTTTATTCATCAGATGGGCCACATAAATGGGCCACACCAATGGGTCTTATGTGCATTGCAATGGGTCAAAACCCGTGGGCCTTAGGTTGCATCTAATGAGCTTAGTCTCATGAGTCTAATATGTGACTAATGGGTCACACCAATTGGGCTCCAAATGTACACCAAATGGGCCTCATTTCATAGGCCCAAATACATCTCAATGGGCCTTAACCCATAAGCCCCTAATATATCAAATGGGCCTCCACCCATGGGCCTTATATATATCAAATGGGGCTCATCCTTATGTGTTTTTGAGATCCGACCCATTCATGAGCTAACATAGAGGTAGATTATATGTATAATATATATATAAAATTTATAACATTATATATATATATATATATATATATATATATATATATATATATATAGATACTCTCTGACGTCCAGGCCGTCCAGGGCCTGGACGGTCACCTAAGTTAGGGAAGACCCCACACGTGGGGGTGGGTCCCACCGACCAACATCACATACGTGATGGTGTGACCCACCAAAACGGATGTCCAGCATGGATGGGTCCCATGGACCCTGATGAAGAGGAGGACAATTTTTAAATGATCCAAACCCCCTGGACGCCCAAAAGGGGTCTAACGGCAGCCTCACAATCGCCACTATTTCCTGTGTGGTGGGCCACCTGAGCTTTGGAAGCAACTGATCTTCGAAGGGGGCCCACTTTAGAAAGAGGCCTACCAAATGGATGGATTGGATGGAAGATACACATCATGGTGGGGCCCACGGCTAGAGCCGTGGGTGGCTGCCGTCCACCCGCCAGAAGACGCTGCAGCGTCTGCTGCAGTTGTCAGGGGGGCAGCGCCTGCTGCCCCTTTGTGTTATTATTTTTTTTTTTTTGAAAAACATGAAATCCTGTGGTTTTTCATAGGTCGGTCCCACGATCGAAAAATCCACACCGATCATGGGATTCTACAGCTTGAAACAGACAGAATGAGACTAAAGTTTGAAATTTTTGGGTGCATAGGAACTTCAGGCTATGCTTCAACGGTAACCACCACGGTCTTCAATGGTATGGCCCACCAGATGCTCAAATCAACCTCATCCTTCTACCCAACGGTTAAAATAAGGGTGGTAAGAGGATGGACGGCTTGGATCGAACATATACATCAAGGTGGGGCCTACACAAGGGGACCACCCAAAACTCTTCCTTTTCTTTTCTTTTTTTTTTTTTTAGGGACAGGGACGTCCAGCGTCCCAAACTCTGGACGATGGGCCACTTCTTTAAGTATTTGTGGTGGCCTAATTGGGTGGGCCACCACATGGAAAATAGTGTGGATATTTCACACATAAGGTGGGCCACATTGGTAAAAAAAAATAATGGACTCGTGGTGGGGTCCATTTAAATAGGCCACACACCCTATTGTAGTCCCAAAAAAATATCAAAATAACAGAAAATAAATAAAAGGGAAAGAGACATGGAGAGTGGGACACGGCTTGTGATGGAGGGACCCCGACATTATGGGCCCTCCCTTACATGAAATCATACATCAAGTGGGCCTTAAAGCATTTGGGACCACCGAGATTTAAAATCAACGGTGGGGATCCTTTCCCCACCAACATGGACGGTCTAGATGACCTTTGAAGAGAAAATAAACCTCATGATGGGGTCCATGGAGAATGGCCCCATCATGGAATGATCGTGATGGTCTAAGTGGTCCATCGGCCACATTTTAGGGTCCCAAGTGAGATCCACACCATTGATCGATGGGCCTCACTTGGTCCACCATAAAAATAAGTAAAACTACCCTATAGAGGCACCCATCGTCCGATCTTCTCGCTCCTAGGGGTTCCTTGGCACCTTAGCTTTAACTTCAATGGTTAAGATGAGGAATGGAGGGTTGAGATGAGAGATTTTGGGATAGGAAGGTGGGCCACTTGAAGCTTATAGAGACTTGAAAATTTTCATACGTATGGAGTTTTTTGGAAATCTTTTGTTGCTTGGAATTTTTGAAATGAGAAAGAGAGAGAGTGATGTAAGGGAGAGAGAGAGAGTGATGGATAGATGGGTGAGTGATGGTTGTGTAAGAAAAGCTTGACTTTTGAGGCTTTTGTATAAGAGAGGTATGGGTGGTGAAGACTTTTGTGGCTTTTTGTGTAAGAGAGATATGGATGATGAAGACTTTTGTGATTGCTTGGGAAAAGGGATGGAAGTGATGTGTACTTGACATGTGATGGATTGATGGGTGATTGATTGATGGGATTGATGTGATTGATGTGACACATCATAGAGATTCCCTTAGGTTTTGCAATGCGCGGCGTTTTCTCGCATCGAACGTTGGCCCATATCTCTTGACCAGGGTATCGCCTCGGCGTGCGAGTCGCGGTATCGGAACCGCAACGATGGCGCGGTCACTATGGTATTGGTCTCGGGTTGAGTCGACTCGGGTTGTCGGTATATGAATCAGGGTCGCGCGTCGATATCGTTTAAGGGTCGAAGGTTGCCGGAATTCGACCGGTAAGACTGCGGAAGTCTACGGAAAGGTACGGACCAAGATACGGGTCTTACACAAGGCCTAAGGGAAGGTCACAATGTGAACATCTAATCATCATCGCTCACCAATGTGGACATTTAACCATAATTGCTCCTAAGGGGTGACCCACATAGAGTTAAACGTATCGTGGGCCCATGGCCTCACATAAGGGCCTAATACACATCACTATGGGCCTCGACACATGGACCATATATACATCACATCAGGCCTCGCTATATGGGCCAACATACATCACATCGGGCCTCGAATACACCACAAGTGGGCCCTGCACTTGGGCCTTTAATGCATCATATGGGCCAATCGTTTGGGCCGGAAATATATCACAATGAGCCACAACATATGGGCTGGAAGTACATCACAATGGGTCTTACTAAATGGGTCGAAAATACATCACAATGGGCCTCATGTATGGGCCTCAAATACATCACATAGGGCCTCACCCATGGGCCTCAAATATATCACATAGGGCCTCGCCCATGGGCCTCGAATACATCACATTGGGCCTCAGATTCAAACAGGTGGGCCCTGTCACATGAGCCTTAAATACAAGGCAGGTGGGCCCTATCACATGAGCCTCAAATATACATCATGACGGGCCTCATGGATGAGCCACACCAATGGACCTCAAGTGAGCTTGGACCACATCATAAATCATTTCACTAGTTGCAGGTGTAACATGTGTGTCACTACACACTATCATTCTATGGGGCACATGGCTCTTTGATGATGATCAGTACTGTCCAAACATTGTCCAGGTGAATCAACGCCATCAAACACTTCCCATGTAAATCAGCACCATCCAAACATTGCCTATGTAAATCTGCACCATCCAAACATGTCCAGCACCGTCCAACACTGCCTGGACGGTGTGGATGAAACAAGTACATCATGATGTGGTCCCCGCAATAGATAGACGGACGGCATGGACATGCAACACATGCATCAAGCGGCCCGCGTCCAGGTAATGGACAATGTGAATAAACCCATACATCAATGGGTATAAATCACATACACTGAGTGGGTCCCACATAAGGACAGCATGAATAATATACATACACCCTGGAGGTGTCCCACGTCCAAGGACTGGATGTGAGGTGTCCCACATCCACCATCCAGATGATGGACGGTCTGGATGGCATGCATATAAAATATACCTCATGTGGGTCCCATATAGATGGACGGTCTAAATACAACTTAGACCACATGATGAACGGTGTTGATGAAACACCCGCAACACGGTGGAGTCCACACGTGTGTGGGTCCCACGGCTGCCGTGCAACATGGATAAGACACATATATCATGCGTGGCCCCACAGGTTTTGCTAAAGTCAATACAACAACTATATAGCTGTTGGACGATCTTGAAAATTCAAAGTAGGTGGGTCCCATATGGCCACCATATTATATTATAAATATATATATTCAGACAGGAGGACGTCTAATTGACGGACGGTCAAGATGAGGACGTCATGTGGGACCCACGTACGGACGGTTAGGATATGCAATGCATGCAAGGTGGGCCCCACAGGTGCCAAACATCATGGACGGTACATTCATCAAGCAGGTCTCACCATCCAGACCTACTGGATGGTGTGGATAGAATACATATATCAAGGTGGGTTGCCACGTGGGGCCCACCACATATATATACAGTATATGTATAAGTCACATATATTATTATATTATATGATTATTATTATTATTTTTTTAAAAAAACACCCAGTCCCTGTTCGTGGACAGGGTATACACGCATACAAGGTGGGTTGCCACCGTCCAACAGCTGGACGGTTGAGATGAGACCCATGCAATCATGGTAGGCCCACACACGTGGAAGGATGATAGGCCCCACACATGTGGTCGCCACACACATGGACGAATGGTAGACCCCACACATAACTACGGACGTCGTCAGCAGCTTAAGCCACTAGACGGCTTGGCTATTACAGATACACCACGGTGGAGACCCACCGTCCAGTAGCAGGACGGTGAGGATGAAGCCGTACATCAAGGTGGGTCCACACGTGTGGAACACACCAGCTTTAGATTAAGCTAATATTTATGTTTTCTCTTCATTCACGGCTAGCAGCACTGCTGCTGTTACGGTGCATTGCACATCTGCATTGGATGAATGGTGTGAATATAATATACATGATATATATATAAATCGAGGTGGGGTCCACGTGGTGTGGCCTATCAGAGTTTTGATTAAGCAGATATTTGTGTTATCCTGCTGTCCAGCGTCTAGGGCTGGACAGCGTGAATACAATACATACGTCATGTGGGTCACCACCGTCCAGATGATGGACGGTGCTGATCATATATTCAGCATGTGGGTCCCATCGTCCACACAACTGGACAGTGTGAATTTACATCAGGGTGGGCCACGTCCATGCCTTGGGTAGCCTGGCCCCCCATCACGTCATGAGGTGGGCCACAAGCATTATCATCATAAAAGAAAATTGAGAAAAAGGGAGAAAGGGAGAAGGAGAGGAGAAGAGAGAGATCGGATGGGTCCCACAAAAAGTGGGCCCTCAATCAACAGTTAAAAATAAAACAAATCACTCACTTTTGATCATCTTGGACCTCTTCTTCCATCAACACATCCTAGAGCTCCGAGGGATGCATTTCAACGGTGGAGATGATCATTAGATGGTGAAGATGGGAGGTAGGAAGGTGGGCCACACATGGATTTCTTTCATGGAGGGGTTGAGACGTTGGAGTGCTTGGAGAATGAGGGAGAGAGATGAGAGAGAGAGAGAGAGAGTTGTAAGAGAGAGAGTGATGGGTGATGGGTGATGGATGTATACTTGGTTGTAAGAGAGTGTTGACTTTGGGGTTGCTTGGGGATGGGTGAAAGGTGATGTATACTTGACATGAGATGTGATGTGATTGATTTGAAAGATTACCTTGGTTTTACAAATGCACATCGTCTCCTTGAATTGAACGTGGACCCACATCTCTTGGCTTGGGTATCGGTTCGATGCACGAGTCACGGCGTTAGAACTGTAGTGACAGTGCGGTCGCTAAGGTGCAAATCTTGGGTCCAGTCAACTTTGGTATGCAGGATTCGGCTTAGGTTTGATCACAAACGTTGGATACAGGTCGAGGGTTGTCGAAATTCGACCAGGAGGATCGCAGAAGCCTACGGAACGGTACGGGCTAGGATACAGGTCTTACAGTTTCTGCTGAACAAGAACTGGAAAGTCTATTCCTATAGCAACGGAGAGTTATGTAGCAAGAGGGACAAAGAGGTCTGAAAATACTGCAAGAGGGATTGAGAAGTTTGAAAATGTTGCAATAGGGACTAGGAAGTCTGAAAATACTGCAAGAGGGGTTGAGAGGTTTGAAAATGCATTTTTTGTACACCACCAGATGCCCCATCGATCCTTCTTTAATTTGTCTATGAAATCAAATGGAGGATCGATCTTCTTATGCACAAAAATCCTTTCACGATAGAGAAGGACTCTTCATGGAGGTAGAGTTGATTGCATTATGGAGAACTCAAAAGTAAAGCTCGAACGGAAGACTAAAGAATCACGTTCGAAGGAATTGTACTTGAATGATGACTAAGTGATCACGCCCGAATAGATAACCATGCTCAACGAATGACTAGATGATCACGTCCGAACAGAGAATCACGCTTGAAGGAATTGTGCTTAGCTCGAAGGGTGACTGAATGCCCCCGAGTGGTTAAGTAATTGTTTTCGACGGTACAGACAACAATGGTGATAATGCTTTCTTCGGGTAATTCTCTATCTTTATAGCGGTCAATCATATTCTGTTAATCCTTCTAAAAGCTTCTGGAAAAATATTGATGTAGAACACCTTTATACGAACAGGGTTGCCATTACATCTTCCCCATTTTCAATTGCCATTGTTTGTGCAATTCACTTTTCATTGGAAGTTACCATTATAACGGCTCTGGTGACTCCAACTTTGAGCATTTTGATGAAGGAATTGTCTTTTGATGTTGCTCCTACAGCGGTCCTTTCGATTAGCTTCAGCAGCCCTTTTCTTGAGCACCGTGGCCAAGGAGTTGTCATTTAATGCAACTCTATCATAGTTCTAGTGACAGCTCGAGCTACTCTTGTATTGTTGGATGTCTTTTAATCAAGATTCCAAAGTCTTGAGTAGTGATTTCTCCTGTCAATTAGCCAGGATCAATATTTCAGAGATGTATAATTCTTTGATCTAATTTCATTACAAACTGATAATTTCAGGATGCATTGCTAATCTTCAAGTAAATATATTGATGGTTCTAAAATGGTGATAATAGATTGACAATTCTAAAATGATTGCAATATATATATATATATATATATATATATATATATATATATATATATATATATATATATATATGTATGTATGTATGTATGTATATATTTCAATAGAGTGTCTCTCTTTTCAACTTGAATTACATATCATGTCAATGATTTAGTCATTCCATTTTATGTGCTTGTCAGTATTGCATCCTCTATTTTTGAGTTCAATCAGTAAGATTAGTATGTTAATTTTGAGCCAGGCTCGTAAGAGTAAACATAGTTTAAGCTCATAAGGTGTTAGAGTGGATGCAAGTTTTACTGAACATAACTTGACCGTACTCGACTGAACTAATTTGACTTGACTGGACTCAAGAGAGCAAACGTAGTTTACCGCCAATTTTAGACAAGGCTCAAGAGAGCATTCTTAATTTAGGCTCATAAGTTATTGGAGCATTCACAATTTAGGCTCATAAGTTATTGAAGCATTCACAGTTTAAGCTCGTAAGTTGTTGAAGCATAAGATATAGGTCTCATACGTGGTTGGCTTGGTTGAGCGCTCACTGCTGTTGTATATAAATAAATCACCATAACTGATAATATAGGGCTTATGCGTAATTGGCCTAATCGAGTGCTCACCGCTGCCATATATAAATGAATCGATATTGCTAATAATATAGGGCTTATGCGTAATTGGCCTTCTTGTGCGCTCACCGCTACCGTATATAAATGAATAAGTAAAATAATCAACGCTGTGTAGTCAATAATAGTAAGTGATGATCAATAGTCGATAATATCTTCAATGCAACTGCAATTTTTATTATATTGATAATAAGAGATAATGTCTAACAGTACTCAACGATAATAATAGCTCATTGATAAATGATAACATTATTTTGTCGAGACAATAATATCAACTTGGCAATAGTAGTGGCAATATTAATGATGATCTGTAATAATATTCTGCAATAGACAATGTCTTAGCGATTGTTGATGCTTTGTAATAATTTTTATAGCCAGTGATCATTGGCGATATTAGCGATGACTAATAATATCTTAATAATCGGCATAGCTTTGTAATGTATATAAGGCGATAGTTCTTTAACAGTTTGTAAAAATGATTCTGCCGATTAACTGATATAATATTTTGTCATAAAGAATGATATAAGCTAGCTATTGTCTTATTACTAATAATCATCGCTTGTTGAAGATATAATATGGGCTTGCGACTTTGATATAGCTTCAAGCGATAGTATGCTTATTGTTGCTATTATATAACTGTTGCTTGATATGCTCCCTTTTGATTGGATGAGATTTTCTCTTAGAATCTTTATAATCAATTTTTTTACCTGCGAGAACAATAATTTTGATAGGATTAATATTTGCAAGCATTCTTATGCCCTATTCATTCTGATCCATAGCTTAATAAGTCCTTCAATAGGCCGCAATATATTGTCTTTCTTGAAGAATATATATTGAATCTTTCTGTATTTTGATTGGCATTATAAGAATGATAATTGCTAATAATTCGACTATCATTATTGTTCAATAAATCTTACAGATAGTTGACCAGGGCTCAGAGATAATTTTACAGTGGCCTTTCTTTTTTAGAATATATATAATTTTGGAGCCACTTTTATCGACCGTAACAATAATCTATTCACAATATTAATCCCGGGCTTGAGCGTTAATATATAATAATTTAGTCGTGGTAATGATTCTGGCCCCAATGTTGACCTATAAAAATTAATATCGACAATTATCGTCTCAAAAAATCAACAATTACCTTTTCCGGGATCAAAGGATTAAGAGTCTCACATGGTTGTTTGAAAGGATATGTTAAAAAGAATATTTCTCTCTCTGATTTCTCTATTCATTAATCATTCTTCATTCTTATTTTCACTAATGAATGAAGGTTCATGAAGACATATGACTAGAATACTGTTTGTCTTATTATGTTATTGCATAGTCATTCTATTTTCCTTCTTACGTATAAGTATGATGGACCGTGCCACTACTAGAATCACGCCTTATTTCTTGAAGGATTGTTGATGTCGTGCTTCAAGCAGAAATTATATTGACTCATCATTCATTTCTTTCAATCATATTCTTCCATAACAATCTCACCATTGTCAATCATCCTTTAGAGTATATCTTTAATAACATAGTAATCTTCAATCTGATGCCCGAACATATGATGATAATGACAATATCATTTTTCTTTCCTTTTCTCCATTTCTGTACGGTAATTTTACTGAGGTGGCTTAATTTCCCCTATAGCCAATAGTTGATTCATCATAAGAAGTATATATATTTTTTTATTTTTTAATTTTTTTTGTGAATGCCCATTTCTTATTGGTTTTTTATTGTTTACATTTTTCATAATTATCCCAATCATATGACCTTTCCAATTTTCTTCACCACTATTTCTTTCTTCATTCTGATAATCTTCTTTCTTTTTTCTTTACTAACAGCGTTGGCTGATATTTTAAGAAAATTTTGGTATAGTGACTTTATGTAAAAAGTGGACACTTTTTTAACCATCTTTTCAAGAGTGTGAGCCTTGGTGGCAAGATCACGAAAGGTCTACAAATCTACACTAATCAAGTTACATGCCACTTCTTGTCTTGTACCTTCCAAACATAACTTGATCTGATTTGATTCTTTTGGAAGATATCAACATGATGTCCCCAAGCCTTTCCATTAACTGATGAATTCGTCCACTGATTTTTCTTCTCGTTGAAAAGCATAGGCTAATTCAATCAAACTGACTTCTCTGTCGGAAGAGAAAAAGTTTACCATAAAAGCATCTTGCTTCTATTCATAAGTATGAATAGATCCTGGGGTTAAAGCTGAATATTATCTGAAGGCTTTCCTTATTAGATATTACTCAAATAATCATAAATAATATTGAGAAACTTTGTAGAGATTTCCATCATTGTTATGAAGTGCATCATATGTTCTTCTGATGATCTATTTCCATTAAACTTCTGAAAGTTCGGGTGTTTGAAGTCAGCCGGAAATAGTACTTCTTCTATTTTAGGGAGTTATGGTGTCTGGTATCGGAACCTTTTATTATGGTTTTGTTCCTTTTTTATATGAATAGACTCTATGACCATCTGTCGGATTTCTTTTTGCGTTATAATTTAAACAATATAAGGTGTAGGTACTTGAAGTCTAATCACTTATAATTGTGGCCTCTCTACTTGTGGTTCAATGTTGTTCACGGCAGTCGCTACTGGAAGATTATGGATTTTTTTAGGAAAGTGCTCATCTGGTGAAGGCTGATTAATATCTTTTGAGAAGACTTCCGTTTCTTTATTCTTTGATCGTCTTAATATCAAAGGAGGAAACAAGCCCGCATTGTTGGTGCTATTGAGGAAGATGAACTGTTGTTTGATTTGAAACCAGCGTACTCCCGTTTCAAAGGACTAGTTGACTCATATCGTGGTATTCTTAATGCATGAGTTTGCCTTAAATCTTTTGCAGGGGGTGCTGTGAGCAAATATCGACTTGTTACGATAACTTTCCTTTTTTTCTTCTGAATTCATAATGATTTTGCAGAAGATGTTTTTACATTTGTAGTTGCAGAAGACCTTCTAGATTGATGGATTTTTCAGTCATTCTCAAATGAAATGATTGCATGACTAAGGCAAGACTGCAACTCACAACATTTTGCATAACCAACCCTCTAACTATACTTAACGGGACGATACCTCTTATGGGAGGAGTTGAACCCTTCGTCTTTTAAATATCACCGCTATACATCCTCGTCGTCCTGTTGTGCTATTGGTGAAGCGAAGACCATTCCGGACATCACTTGACATTGCATATCCTTGATCTTAACTGATTTAACCTTCTCTAGTACTTTCTGCAGTAATGATTACGTGTTGTCAATATAATTCACAGTGAATCCATTAGGTGTGAAGTAAACAACTACGTTGGTCGGGAGAAAAGCCATTATGGTTGTATAAGGACGGAATACTTGTTATTCAAAACAGAGTATCAATTACATTAATTAAATAAAATTGTACTTTATTTTAGAGATGAAGGGGAGGATGTTCCCATTGAGAATTGACATTTTGGCGCCATTACGATGCCGATTAATGATAATCGTTCTCCAAACAATTTCTAAGTTAATATTGAATGAGTTATTTTTCCTAGCAGAGTTGTCATTTTATTTCGGCAAGAAACAAATGTGTTTTGATAGGAGAGATCTTATTCAATAATTAATAAAGAAAATAGAAGAACATTTATTATCATAGATTTCTTTAATTCTGAGGTCATTTAAATCCTTTTGTTACCATTGATTATAAAATAAATTACAATAAGCCAACATAATGACATGAAAAAGTAGTCCAATAGCAATTTCAATAGTATTTTGACGTTGTTTTGCATCCGTCGGAATGACAGAGGGATTGTACGAGTCCTAGATCCTCGCTTTAAGCCGACATACAAGAGATATATACATCGAAAGCCGAAATGTGAAGGGAGGCCTTTTATTGCGCGATCATGCAGTGCATCCCTGTTACGTGGGCACGTGCAACAGATAGTGAGTCTTCCTCATTCTTGCTCCTCTCCCTCTCTCTCTCTCTCATTCTCCATGCTCTTGGAACCTCTCTAGAACTTATGATGATGAAAATGAAAGGGGGAGGGAGTATTTATAGGCTTTCACATGTGTGAGACCTCAATTTATGAGCCACGGGCCCCATTTCTCGCAATAAACCCAACTAGTCCGCGCAATAGGTCTGTTCGCACAACTTGTCAGCGTAATAGGTCTGTTTCCGTGCAACTACACTCTGCGAGGTCTGTTTTTGTGCAAATGCACTCTGTGACATCTATTTCCGCACAACTGTACTCTGAGTGTCTGTTTCTGCAGAATAAGGACTGAGAAGTCTATTTCTGCAGTAACAGGGACTAGGAAGTCTATTTCTTCAGCAATAGGGATTGAGAGGTTTGAAAGTGCTGTAAGAGGGACTGGGAAGTCAAAAGTTTGGCCTAGCTTGACTTAGCTCGGCTCGGCTAGTTGGCTACCTGAGCTCGAACTCGGCTTGGCTCGGTCTTCGAGCTTAATTGGCTAGCTCAGCTCGGCTCATCCAGCAGCTCGAGCTAGCTTGATCCGAGTTCAAGCTCGATTTTTCAAGTTGAGTTTGAGTTAGAGCATATGAGTTAAGTTCAAGTTTAGGTTTTAGGGTTTTAGATATATAATATAATTTATTTAAATATATAAATATTTACAAAATATTTATATTAAGTGAACTCGATTTGAGTTGAATCAAATCAAATTGAGTCAAGTTCGATTCAAGTTCCAAGTCGAGTCGAGTCGAGCTCGATCTAGCTCAGACTCGGGTTGAAATTTTTTTGAGCTTAAAAAATCAGCTCAACTCGGCTTGAACCCAGTTTTAAGTTGAGTCGAGTCAAGCTTTTTGAGTCAAGTCGAGTGAGCGAGTTGACCGAAGTAACTCGGTTTGTGTACAGCTCTAATCGCACATCGCGTATGCTCTTAGGTGGAGGTAGGTTAGAGATAAAATCAATTTTGGCTTTATCTACCTCAATTCCATTAGACGATATAATATGTCCAAGGACTATCCTTTTTTGAACCATGAAATGTTATTTCTCCCAATTTAATACAAGGTTCTTTTATTCACATCTCTTTAGCATTAATTCCAAGTGTTCAAGGCATTTGCTAAAGAATATAACAAAGATGGAGAAATCATCCATGAAGTCTTTTAAAAATTGCCCACCATGTTAGAGAAAATACTCAACATGCATCATTGGAATGTGGCAGCAGTATTATATAGTCAAAATGACATCATTCGGTATGTGAAAGTGCCAAAAGGACATGTGAATATGGTCTTTTCTTGGTATTCAAGGGCTATCTCTATCTGGTTGTAGCCTGAATACCTGTCAAGGAAGTAGTAATAGGAATGACCTACTAACGTTTCTAAAATTCAATCAATGAAAGGCAAAAGAAAGTGGTCCTTCCTCGTGATGGTATTCAATTTTTGATAGTTAATGCACTTTCTCCAACCAGTAGTTGGCATGAGTTCATTATCCGTATTAGCTACGATGGTAATCTTGGACTTTTTGGATACCACCTGAGTTGGAATCACCCATTGGATATCAGATAGAGGGTATATGATACCCACATCCAATAACTTTAACACCTCGACCTTAACCACTTCATATTTGGATTTAGACGACGTTGTGGTTGTTTGGACGTTTTTGCATTATATTTGAGGTGAATGCGGTAAGTACAAATCAAAAGCTCGATTCCCTTGATATCTGCAATCGTCCATCCAAGAGCTCTTTTATGTTCTTTGAGAGTAGAAATTAGCATACTGTCTTGTTCCTCATCCAAGCGAGAAGAAATCAACACTGGATATGTTTCATCTTGACCCAAATAGGCATATTTCAAATCAGTAGGCAATGATTTTAGGTCAAACTTTGGTGCCTTAACGCTAGATGGTAGAGGCTTTAAGTCCTTTTGAGGTAATCTTTCAAATTCAGACCTCCACTGGTTAGTTTTAAGTACCATCATAGCATCAAGTAAGGCATCTATTGTCACGCCCCAAACCCAAAAATTGGATTCACAGGAATCCCGATCGCCGAATCTGGTGCCGATAGCCTCCGTAGTACCCCATTCTCGGCTCCTAGCATTCATATGCCAGATTTTCGATCCTGGGATCCTACAAGGAGGATTTTTTATTTTATACATTTAACTAGTAATAAGCATAACCACAAGTTTACCCAAATCATAAAGGCAACATCATCATCACATATCCACTAATATAATCATTTGAATACAATGCTGAAAGGGAAATATATATGTAAAAATCAAAGCTCCAGAAAACAGCTGCATGCTCCAAGCTCAATGCTGCTGCAACCTAACATCACCTGCACGCATCTATCGTGCATAAGCTTATAGAAAGCTTAGAGGGTAGTGTAAGTGTGTGCACGAGATAAGTGCCAAGTATTCAATACAATATCATAATCATACAATACCGAAAAGTTATTAATCCATAAACCATACAATGACTGAATAAGAAGAAACACTGATAAGAGCAGGAATTATCAGCGTAAACAGAAATACTGACAAGATTATAATCATGCGATAACAGAATAAGTGGAAGTATGAACAAGTCCATAAGTTAATCAATATCAGAATATGCAATATAGGATAGCTATGCAAATGATGAGTTATCGATAATCAAATGTCGAATGACAAGGATATAATGTAATACACAATTCAAAAGAGCTAACAAATATCATCACTCTTATCTAAGTCACAAGAATACAGAAACATAACAACCCACAATTCCACACACCGAAGATGTAATGGAATATGCAGTATATGGTGCTAATGGAATGATTATACTGAAGTGTGATGTCGGGATGATAGTACGTAGTATAGCAGGCTACGGGGTCCACCACAAGGAACCTCTATCCAAACCAGTCCCATACCTAAATTTGGATAGTCTGACTCGACGTGGTAAACTCCTGATCTCAGGTTAGTCGCGTGCCTAACCGAAATTCATACCATAATGAAGATACACAACAATTAGTTGCGCACCATCAGCCCGAGTGGATAGTGAATGGATGAATGAATGAGTATGCAACTCCTACTTAGTAGCTTGTCAGCACAGTAGCTTGCCAACCGCTGGTAGCTCGCCCAGTGTGGTAGCTCATCTAGGTCTTAGCCCCGCCCACATCACACCCGCCCACATCAGCATCCGCCCACGTACGCCCGTCCACATGTACAACAATGACGGGGTGTCATAATATCATGTCAGTCCTCATATCAGTACGGTTCCTCTCTAGGAAAATCACCAGGGTCTATTACACTTCACACCACCTGCCTCCCCAATCAAGCGCACAACTGGGTAAGTGGAAAAGACCTCACTATCTGCCTATCAGTAGTCTGCCAATACCTACCCGGCTCGCCGATAGCGGACCCATTCCTCGAGCTGGTCAAACTCAACCTAGCCATGCATACTCCCTCGGGCGGGTAAGGCCGCACCCCCTTCCAACCGACCACGATACAGTGGAGAGCGCAGTCATTTGGTAATCGGCACTCAACGCTCATCTACCCACTCGGTCTAGACGTTGGAGCATCCTTTGGAATCAAGAGGGTGTTTAGGGATTTTCACCCAGGGCCATCTATGGAGGGCCGATGCTCGAACAGATTTCCGGTGTCCCATCCGGCCATCCATGATATGCCTGTGGAGGCTACGGCCCTGATGTCACTAGGGCGTACAGTAATCACAACACAATATAAGATTTATGAGTCATACAATCCAATCATGCATCAATCCTGTGCATGTCATGCGCTCATGTGAGATAATCTCCACCTATCAGGGAGTTTCACATCATCCTGTCCAATGACATATGCAATGGTCAATCACATCTCATAACAAACATGCAGATGATGCGAATGGGCATGTATCATGATGTTATGATGTCACATACTCATAAACGGTATCAATAACCGGCGTCGACAATGTGGACTTTTAACCAACATTGCCCCCAAGGAATGGCCCACATAGAATCAAATATATAATTGGCACAAGGCCTCACATAAGGGCCAAATATACGAAACAGGTGGGCCCTGATCATGGGCCTAACATATATCACAATGGGCCTTGCCCATAGGCCTCAAATACATCTGGATGGGTCGCACCCATGGGCCTCAGATATATCACAATGGGCCTCAAATATACTTCGCAAGTGAGTCACATACCTGGGTCTAATACACATCAGTATGGGCTACATCACATAGGCCTAATATACATCACTATGGCCACGACCCATGGGCTTTAAATACACAATAGGTGGGCCCTACATATGGGCCTCAAATATATACCATGGGTGAGCCTCAATGGACGGGTCACCAATAGAACAGGATGGGCCTAATGACATGGACCCCATAACTATATTGAATAGGCCACACCAATTGGGCCTTACATACATTGCAATGGGCCATGACCCATGGGCCTTGCATACATCACAATGGGACTTGCAACATGGGCCTCATATATATTTAAGGTGGGCCTCAACAACGGGCCTCATACACATCAAGGTGGGCCTCAACAACAGGCCTCATACACATCAAGGTGAGACTCAACAACGGGCCTCATAAACATCAAGGTGGGCCTCAACAACGGGCCTCATACACATCAAGGTGAGCCTCAACAACGGGCCTCATACACATCAAGGTGGGCCTCAACAACGGGCCTCATACACATCAAGGTGGACCTCAACAACAGGCCTCATACACATCAAGGTGGGCCTCAACAACGGGCCTCATACACATCAAGGGCCTCATATATGGCCTTAGCAACAGGCCACAAATATATCAAGATGGGCCTAATTAATCATATGGGCTAAATCAATCAAATGGCCGATACGAGCAGGCCGATCAAATGGACCGATACAAATGGGCCGTGCGTCATAGAGTTATACTAAGCATGTTATAAAGTAATGCCCTATCCTTACAACGCAGCTGGCCTAGACAGCTTGCATACAACAAGTACGGGCCTACCAATGGGCCCTAGGGAGAGTCACAATGCGGACATTTAACCAACATTATACTCGCAATGTGGACGTCAAACCAACATTGCTCCCAAGGTGTAGCCCGTAGTGAATAACATTACGTAAACCAGGTTGGGATCACACATTACAATGGACCTTAGGTACACCCCATTGGGCCTTAAATACATCAAATGGGCCATGTCATATGGGCCTTTTACTCATCAAATGAGCCACATCAATGGGCCGCACCAATGGGCCTTATGTGCATTGCAATGGGTCATAACCCGTGGGCCTTAGTTGCATCAAATGGTTCTCGACCCATGGGCCTTATACATATCAAATGGGCCTAATCCCATGGGCTTTAAAATACATCAAATGGGTCCAATCCCATGGACCTTGGAACACATCAAATGGGTTCACTCTATGGGCCTTAAATTACATCAAATGGGCCTAATCCCATGGGCCTTGGAACGCATCAAATGGGTTCACTTTATGGGCCTTAAATAGTTCAACAACTAGCTACATTCATAGACCCAATTAAATTCAACTGTAGTGGGCCTCGAAAGTGCATTCATTAATCCTAACATTTAAGGAACTAAAGGTATAAATTATTTTCTCTAAGATCTTTATAATATGGTGGGCTCCACTCCTCAAAATTTCAGCCTAAGGCCAGTATAATTATAACATGTTGCTGTCCTAAATTTGGGCACTCCATTGGAGTGGGTCCAAGGCCTCTAAAACTCTGAAAATTGAGGGCCAAGGTCCCTCATCATGCATACAATGAGAGAAAACCCAAAAAGGTGGCCCACCATCAGAAGAAATATTTTTGAATTATGGTTTTTTTATCAAGGCATATTGCTGGACTGCACAACAGAAAAAAATCTGGGAGTCCAACCATCTTGGCCCATTCTTTTGGATACCCAAACGGGGTCACTTGAGGTTGAAATTTCATAGAGTGATACTTACATAGGTGGGTCACACCCCCACAAAATTTCATAATTTTTAGAAATCTCTAAGTATTTTAATTAATTTAAACAAAACAAACTGTTCAGAAAAAATCGGACAGACCTGGACGTCCCAACGTGGTGGGCCAGTCCGGCCCTCACCACGGTGTGTATAGGGGCCTATTGGCCCTGAAATTTGGTAAGTGGATTCTAACACAAGTGGACCACACTTTAAAAAAATTTTAGAATTTTTAGACCTCTGTAAATATTTTAATTCATTTACATAAATCAATCTGTCCTGAAAATCAGACTGATCTGGACACCATATTATAATGGGTCGGTCCCGCCATCACCATGGTGCGTACAGGCGTCCATTGGCCCTAAAATTTTGTAGGTGGGTCTTACCATAAGTAGGCCACCCCCCTGAAATTTTTTTATAATTTTTAAACACCCATAGGTATTTTAATAAATTTTAAAAATCCAACTGTCCATGGTGGAATGTTGCTGGAACAGTGCAGAAAATCCAGACTGTCCACCTCACTTGGACCACACCTTTGGGACCCCAATGAAGGTCAGTTGAGGCTGAAATTTTGGAGACATTAAGATGAGATCCCCACCTTTCAGAAAAGTATATTTAATAAGTATGAATAGTCCCCCAAACAGTCCCAAAATCTGGTCCAAAAATAACCAGAAACTGTCCAGAAAATTCTGGACAGCAACATGTACTTAGATAAAATTTATTATATAAGTTAAATAAAAAGGGAAATACATTAATGGGCCACACACATCAGGAAATATAATGATAGAAAAGAGAGATAGAAAGACAATCCGGCCATAGAGAAAGGGGTTCCGCCACTATTGAGCCCTCCCAAGATCAATCACACCCGCACATCATACCTAGATTTACATTTACAACATGGATCTTGCACATGCATGCTCTATAATTAAAATGCATGGTGAGAATGCCATCCCCACTATGGTTATAAGGTATAGATGACCCAAACATAATATGATATGAAATAAAACTACCATGATGGGGCCCATAGAGAAAGGCCCCATGCATGGATCATGCATGCATAAGGTAGGCCATTAGGCCACAACCATGGGATTGTGTGGGATCTTCACCATTGATTGGTGGGTCCTACACTTCCCTCATGAAAGAAAGAAAACATCTAGGCTATAGAAATTAGATTTTTTTACATCTAGAGGAGCATCCACCGTTCGATCTTCTTGCTCCTATGAGTTCCTTAGCACCTTAGCTTTGATTCCAATGGAGGAGATGGGGAATGGATGGTTAGGATGGGAGATCATGGCGTAGGAAAGTGGGCCACACTTGAAGTTTTGAAAGAGAGAGAGAGGCTTGGAGAATTCTCATACGTATGAGATTTCTCTCCTTAGATTTTTTTGAGTTTGAAAATGAGAAAGAGAGAGAGAGAGAGTTGTAAAGGGAGAGAGAGATGGGTGATGGATGTGGTGAGTGATGGATGTAAGAAAATCTTACACCCATGGGTGGTGTAAGAACTTTTTGACTTTGAGGGCTTTTGGTGTAAGAGAGGTATGGGCTTGTAAGAGATTCTTGACTTTTGTAGTTACTTGGGAATGGGTAAAAGGTGATGTGTACTTGACATGTGATGGATTGATGGGACACCTCATAGAGATTCTCTTGAGTTTCGCAACGCTCGACGTTTTCTTCGCACCGAATGTTGGCCCACATCTCTTGACCAGGGTATCGCCTCGGCGCGCAAGTCGCGGCATCAGAACCGCAGCGACGACGCGGTCGCTATAATAAAGGTCTTGGGTTGAGTCGATACGGGTTGACGGCATACGAATCAGGGTCGCACGTAAATATTGGTTAAGGGTCGAAGATTGCCGGAATTCAACCGGTAAGACCGCGGAAGTCTATGGAACGGTACGGTATAGGATACGGGGCTTACATCTATCTCCCTAATCATGTCATTATCAAAATTAATAGAATAGGCCAATCACATCTCTATAGTGTTGGAGCATAACTTCAAAAGTAACTTATCTTCCACGAATGAGTCGATCAAATTTATTTTATGGACAACATCACCATCTTCTGGTTGTTTACATATGTTAAACACATATAGCTCAAGTGTCATGTTTCCAAAGGATAGTTTCATAACCTCATTCATACAATTGATTAAAACGTTTGATGTGGCTAGGAATGGTCAGCCAATATTTGAGTGCTAACATAAATGATAGGTTGTGTATCCAAAATAATAAGATCTATTGGATAGTATAATTTATCGACTTGGACTAGTATGTGCTCTATTATCTCTCTCGGTATACGAACCGAATGGTCAGCAAGTTGGAGTGTGGTCATGGTGAATTTTAATTCATCGAGGCCAAGTTGTTCGTAAACCGAGTATGGGATCAGATTCACGCTCACCCCCAAATCAAAAAATGTATGTTCAATCTAGTGATCCCCAATCACACATAAGATGGTTGGGTTACCGGGATCCTTGTATTTTTAGGGCACATCTTGTTTGATGATGACACTCACTTTTTCTGTCAAAAATATTTTTTTTCTGAATATTATGTCATCTCTTAGCTGTATACAGATCTTTCAGGAATTTGTCATATGATGAGATTTGTTTTATGACATCCAACAAAGGGATATTAATTTTTCACTTGTTTTAGCACCTTTAAAATATCCTAAGTGTTTGACAGAGGCTTTGGTGAAATCAACCTTTGTGTAAATGAAGCAACCGGCTTGTATTGCTTTTCTGGTTCTTTCTCATATGTAGCATTATTGGGCCCATCATCTTTCTTATATTCTTCTGAGTCCTTAGGCTTCTCAACCCTCGTCAGGATGATTTTGTCAATTATTTTCTACTTCTAAGAGTGGTGATGGACTTTACCTGCTCCACATACTGAGTTGAAGAGCTTGTGTCACTTATCTTATATTGCGGTTTCGGGTTAAGTAAAGGTCGGGCTGGAAGAATCACCTTCTCTCTAACTGCAAGTTGTGACTCTATTCTTTGAATGGATGATGTAAAAGCTCCCAAGGATGTTCTAATATCCTGTAATGCTTGCAATGTATTTTGGTTGAACTTCTCTTGATTATAGATAAATTTTTGAACTATGTCCTCTTGGGGTCTTTTCTAATTTAACAATGGACTGAAGCTCTATAACACCCTGGTTCTCATAACTCGAAGACTATCGCTCGAGTATGAGAACTCGAGTATTACACTACGAATTAAACAACTTTACATCTAATCACTAGAAAATTTTGTGACGTAAAACAAGGCAACTACTGTGTAAGTTAAGGAGATCATGAGAATTAACAAGGGAATTCAAACCAATTAAAGGATAACAAAATGAAATCCCAAAATAGGGAATTATTATTACAATTCAAGTAAAACAACAAGTCTAAAATATGAAAGCCAGTAAATCCTAAAGTATCAATTGAGCTCCAATGGCTCAACTACATTGGCATAAAGGCCCTCCTCGCCGAACTCCTCCTCAGTCATCCCTAAGGTCCTGTCATAGGAGTCTCCACCTATCATCAACCCTGCATCTATTTGGTGTAACCGCACGATTGGTTGAGTGAAAACTCAGTAGGATTTTCTCGCACGGATTCATGCATATCATGTCATTTCGAAGCAGTTTAAACTAAACATATTCAATCATGATGAGGATAATATAAACTTAAAGGTAAATGTATGGATTTATGAATATATGCTCAAGTCACAGATTTGGGGATGCACATCCAGCTGTCAAAATAAAGGGTCCCCAAGGAGAACTAGCCACTTGGAAAAGTACACAAAGGTACGCTCAAGGAGATCTAGTTACCCGAAAAAGACTATGAAATAAAGATTGCCCAAGGAGAATTAGTCACCTGAAAAACTACACAAAAGTACGCCTAAGGAGAACTAACCACCTGAAAAAGACTATGAAATAAAGATCGCTCAAGGAGAATAAGTCACCCGAAAAAGTACACAATGGTACGCCCAAGGAGAACTAACCACCCGAAAAAGATTATGTAATGTAAGAGCACCCAAAGTGGCACAAATGCACATGCTCTAGAAGTTTAATTAAAGTGGTAGGACTTACAACAATTTGAACAGAGTGTGGCTTACATTAAGCACTTGGAAAAGCTCATATGTCATGCGTGGATGTCATGCACCATGATACTCATGTATACTTTATAGGATTAACATGAATGCTTTCATAAATGTAGTCAAAGATCATGATGTTTTAATAGAATATCAATTATCCACACATGAGTTTAATATAAATCCATTTACTTTCTCTAGGTCCAAAAGAGGGCCCACAAATATGACATTTCAAGCATACTAGATTAATAATAAGTTTACTACACATCTCAAGAAAGGAGATATTCTACTCCTAGTATTCATTGTACATTTTATGGGATAGAAGGAACGGAGACATCGTGATTCTTTTCTCCACTAATAAAACTATGTACAACCTTGAGCAATTGCTAGGATATCATAAAGAATGCAATTCTAAATTCTAGTCACATAATTATTAATCATATGACTTAAGTAATAGAAATTAATGAAATAACTCATGTCCACCACATCCAAATAGGAAACTAGAGGACCAAGTTATTATTTGTAATATTCTAAGACTTCATTAGATTCAATTTATAACTAATCAAGCATCCAAAGGAGTTAATGGAGCAAACTTATCATGGAAACAAGATCTATTACCTCTTAGAGCTACTAGTAGAAGTGTAAATGTATGTAAGCAATTTCAAACGTGGCGTAATGAGTGTCATACAATCCTTATAAAATGGATTAGAGTAATAAGATTTAAAACTTTTCCACATGATTATCAATGTCGATTCAAGGTTAAAGGAAGTAAGATTAATATTTACACAATCATAAGGCATTTCTACATTTAAGCTTAAACTATCTTAGAATTTAATGAAAAGCCATGTGGGATATCTCTCACCTTTCAAGTCGAATCTATTTGCTTATATTGTATCCTAAGCATGGCGATCTACATGAGTTAGTTCCCAGCTTAACTCGGTACTTATTTCATGATCAAAGGAGGCGTTTGGGAATCAACATTTCCTATATTTCAAATAAACATCTAGGTCAGCCTTCTCAATTCAAAACAAGATTTAATTCTAAAAACTCATGAGACTAGAACTCACCAAAATTGATTGGCGACTCGGCAACTCGACTCAAGTGAGTCACGTGATGTTCACTCCGACTCTTGACTCTCATTTCTTCTTCCATTCTTTCCTCTTTCTTTTCAACATGCAACGTCCAACAAGTTTGCTGGACTCAACAAGACCAGACCCGACTCATGCAACTCGACTCAGCGAGTTTTAGCCGAGTCAACTCGAGACAGCACACCTTCTCTCTTATCCTCTTCTTTTCTTTTCTTTCTCTCTTCTTCCTCTCTTTTCCTTCCTTACTCTTCATTTCTTCTTCTCTGCCTTCCTTATTCAGCAACTCATCTAGCAAGGTCTGGGTTTGGTCCATACTCGGGCCATGACTTGAATCAAATCGAGGTAGTCTGACTCGGCAACGGTCCAACCCAACTCAACTTCTATCATCTCTCCATTTTCTTCTCCTTCATTCTTCTTTCCTCTCCTTTATTCGACCTACCAAACCCGCCTAGTGCTAGAGACAGAGTGAGTCGACTCAATTGGAACAACGACTCGACAGCAAGCCGTCCATAACAACAACTCGGCCCTTTCACTGGTTCTCTCCTTTTCGTCTTCTTTTTTATTATCTTCCTCCCACTTTCCTTTATTTCCTCTTCTTCTACTCTAGATGACGGCGAAGATGAGACTCAGATGAACTTGCCTGGATGGTTGCAGACTCGGCACTGCGACCTGATGTAGTGTGGCAGCAAGCATCGGCCCTTCGATCCTCTATTATATTCTTCCTTATTCCTTTCTTCCATTACTACTGGAATGTCGAGCAAGAAACCTGGCCCAGATGGTGTGGCAGCACAACCGCACTTCTCTCTCTTTTCTCTCTCATTTTTCTCCATCTTTACCATTCCTTCGCTCCATCTTCCGTCTCTCTCTCTCTCTCTCTCTCTCTCTCTCTCTCTCTCTCTCTCTCTCTCTCTCTCTCTCTCTCTCTCTCTCTCGCCTTCTCTTTCTTTTCTTTCAACTAGAGTAGGTATGAACTCGGCCCAAATTTGGACCGAGTCGACTCGATTAGGTGCGGCGGAAGGAACGATGCCCTAACCTCCTCTCTGTCGGTTGCTATTTTTAGCAATCCATGCCCTAAAAGAAAAGAGGTTACTTATAGCTTGACACGAGCCTAGAAAGGTCGGATACTAATCCTCTAAGATTAGTTGTGAGTACGGTTCTAATCCGAGTCGTATGATCGGTTTCTTTACCAGGTTATCGGTTAATCTTAATAGACTTAGTTTGAATGGTCATAATCTATGGTGATGAATGGTCATAAGGTGTTGTGGGTCACTAGGTTAAGGCTTCTGATCAGAGGATGAGGCCCACTAATCAATGATGGATTTCTTGATCAATTGAGGAAGATGAGATGGTTGATGATGGCGGATTACATCTCAGTGGTTATTCCTCCGATCTGGTTCGTATGAATGGTGTGGATTCAATTAATGAACACTATGGGACCCACCGTTTGGAGAGTTTTAGACAAAAACTTGGTGGGTTTTGAGTTTTTCGATCTTGGGCGGTATTCTTACAATAAGGAGATCACGTGCGAGATCTCCTAGCTATTGCGAGTGAAGCTTGAGAACGCCTAGTTCTCACAGTCAGGATGTATTTGAGGAGCTTTCTAAAAGGTCACGAATGGATGGAATTTCTCCAACACAATAACAGAAATATTCCCTCCAACCGTTGCTCCCTCTTTAACTCTCTTTCTTTATATAAAACCCTAGCTTTGAAGGGCTAGGATCCTCTCAGCGTAGGGCTAAGATTCATGAAGAGCAGCTACTTGGATTGCTAGCCTGGTAGTGCAACAAGGTTTCGTGTTCGAGGAGAATGCTGCATGCATGCATCACATCCGTTTGCACTGAAACATGTGTTTCAAGGTGCACGGGCAGTATGGATTTGGGTGAAATTGGATCCTTTACAAGGTGAACGGTTTGGATCTTCCAAACTGTGATGGTTGGTGGGCAGTGATTCTACCAAAATGGAGCAGTCCGTTCAAATTCCGTTTAAGCGGGAAAAGAGAGAATATCTCTTTTTCTTTGTTTTTATTGAGTCAACATAGTTTTACCGTGTGGTCAGGTCCGGTGCAATGCGATCGCATGCACCTCTTGTACATAAGCAAAAATGGTGGGGTCCACATTGATGTATGATCCAATCCACTCCAACCATTCGATATTATGGGTCCATACACGACCATTGGCCAACAATTAGGTAAATCCAAAGCCCAGTGGGCCACATAAATCAAAACTTATGGTTTTGAGGTGTCGATCACGTCGATTAAATGGTTAGAGTATTCTGAATTTGAACTTCAATGGTAAACAAGTTCTAGGATTTGTCTAGATGAGATTCATCAGTTAAATCAGTGGTTTGATGGCCTAGGTGTGGTGATTAAGTGAAGGACCTTTAAGTTGGTCGTAGTGGGTCCGATGAATGGTGGATTGGGTGATTTAGGGGCCAAGATCGATGACGTATGGTTCAATTTTTCCACTAAGGCAGGGTTTAGGCTTTCATTAGCATTGGGATCCCAGACATGAAATGGGTTCATGGAGGCCAATGTTGATTTTGTGATGAAACGTTTGCTTGTCTTTGAGAACCAACGATCAGATGACTTAACTTACAGATGAAGGTTGTTTTACACAGTTAGATTGATGTATGTTAGAGTTTACATGCCGATCTTAAAGTGTCTAGGTGATGATTGAGTGTGGATTATAAATCTTAGTTATTGCGACCTGATGAACGGTGGGTTTGATGATCAGGGGTTTGTTATTGACGATGAATGGTTTATTCCACTTATCAAGAAGATCAAGATCTTGGATGATGTTCTAGTATTACTTGAAATTCGATGGAGGAATGGTTCAATCTATTGATGACGAATATACTTGACGGTTCGATCATCATTGTTGATGTAATCTTAGGTTGAAAGGTCGAGGGTCAACTCGAAGTACCTTACAGATACGGTGTGACTGTCATAGTTTGAATCTAATGGTCATGATGGATAGATTGAGAATTGTTGTAATGGAGGTATGTGGTGTAAATTACATGTGTTCTCACACAGTATATAGTTATTTAGATCTCCATAGTAACACCCAAGTATAAAAAATACGGGGTGTTACAAGCTTAAAGGAAGAACCCCTTGATGATTTCTATATGCATTAGTCATTTACCCATTCCTCCAACTGAAGTTCAGGTGGTTCCACCAACTAGAGTTGTACGTGTTTGAGATGGGAGCGTTAAACAGCCTTTGAGAATTGTTCAGGGCATTGGATTGCTCATGTAACAACTCTTGGAATGTAGGAATTGTAGGACACTCCGGCATCAAGTGTATGTTACTGGATCAAATACCACAAACAATGTCAACAGTCTTGTCGGGTTTGACTGTTTCTACTCTTTTCAATTCCATGGCTTCGACCTTTCTCATGAGTTTAGCCATCCTGGCATTAACGTCGTCTTCCTCCCTTAAGACGTAAATTCATCCATTCTCCTTAAACTGAGTTGATTTGAGGTTAGTGGGCTTAGATGAAGTATCCCATAATTGCACTTTTTTAGCAAGCATATTAAAATAGTCCAACGCGTCATTAGAATCTTTGTTCATAAACTTCTCATTTCATATCATCTTTATGAATTGGCGCATAGGTGAAGTCAGTCCATCATAGAACAAGCTTATGACCGGCTAAATTTTGTAGCCATGATGTGGGCAAGCATTTATAAGATCCTTGAATCTTTCCCAGCATTGGAAGAAGGTTTCTTTCTCTTTCTGTGAAAAATTCATTATTGCCATTCTTAGGGTGTTGTTTTATGAACCGGGAATTTTTTTTTTAAGGAACTCTCGAGTCATCATAACTCATATCCCAATCGACCTTGGTCTCAAGGAGTAAAGCCATGACTTGGCCTTCTCCTTCAAAGAGAAAGGGAACAACTTTAATCTTAAGGTGTCATCCGACACGTTGTGGAGGTGTAAGGTCAGTACAACCTCATCAAATTCTTTAAGATGTAGGTATGGACTCTCAGTATCTAATCCATTAAACTTTAGGAGTAGTTGAATCATTCTCGACTAGAAGTCCATGTTTCCTACATTATGTGGAAAAACCATGTTAGAAGGTTTGCTCAGCTTCTCTGGTTGTAAGTAACCACGTAGAGTTCTAGGTGAAGGAACATTGTGCACATCATTCTTGTCTTGTTGTTCCTCAGTAGGATGATGAGGTTGATTTTTAACCATATTTTCTGCCAACTCAGAGGATCTTAGGTGTTGTTTAATTTGGTGATATATAGGCAGACCTTCAACTAATCCTCATTTACTTAAGAGATGTAGAGTGTTGTCATTGACCCACTTGGTCATGAAACACTCTCAGACCTAATTCTAAACTAAACCTACTCCTACAAAATAAAAATAAAAAAAATAACAAATCTGAAAAACTAAAGCAAGAGGATTGTAATGATATTACCCGATTAAAGATTCTAGGTTAGATTCTATAAAATAAAAGAAATAATGTTAATATCTAATAATTCAGACAAACTCTAATCTAGAAACACAACTAAAACTGACCTTAATCCTACACTAATTCTAATACTAGTGTTATTCAGAAAAACACAATTGCAGTCCCCCAGCATGGTGCTAAAAACTTGGTTGAACCCAAGGGTTGACAACCCCAAGTGCAGAGCTATGAAGTACTAATAACTTGATGAGACCGAGGTCGTACCCACATGGACTTATGATTGTGTGATTCCTAAAATACTTTAGAACTAGAACTATAAGTAAAGTAACTACTAGAATTGGTTTTAAGGAGTAATGGTGTAGGAAATCTATAAGGATAAAACATTAAAGTGTGAAGGATCTACTTATAGCTATCCTTAATGTTAATTCACTTGATTCGACATATAAATCAACTGGAATAGAAGTCATATCCTATTTGGCTGAATAATAGAGCGGTTAAATCATTATTCATATACTCAAACCAGATTTAAACTTTAATTGAATTGGTTCCCACATCATGCACAAAGCATTAATCGCAGGGAATTCAAAGCATCTATAGTGCTCATAGTCAATGATAAATCAATGAATTTTACAAATCAATCCCTTACAGTATAGGTAAAAAATTACTATTAGCTTTTTTGAGCATCCAATGTGCCTAGAGTTGACAATGAATAAAAATAAACTAAAAGTAAATATTCATTCAAGCTAAATATCAATGAATTATTCAACAATTAAATCAAATACTTAAATCAAAGTAAACTAAGACATTAATAATAACTACTAGCTTCACCTCTTAGCTTTAGGTAAGAGATTAACTAATCAAAAACATGATTGAACTAAAAATCAAGAAGAAAAATATAAAAACTAACTATAATCGAAGGATTGGAGAAGGAGGACTCCTTGGAGGCTTCATAACTCATTTCTCTATCCCTTCTACCCTAATTTGTATATAAGAAAGCCTAAAATATCCCTTTAAATAGAAAAAATCCACCTTGACTTGGAACTGATTTCAATTTACACACTTTTGGTTGCACAGAACATAACACTCAGTCACATCAAATTAACTCTCGGTTGCGGCTGAATTTTTTCAATTTTTGTTTGAAGTTTCTGTCTTCCTTAGGTCGCACCGAACATCACTTCGGTCGCACCGAACTTGGCTTTGATCGGACTGTAAGCCCAATTAATTCTAAAAATCATAGTTTGTTGTCGGACTGTTTTATGCACATTCGGTCAGACGGAACCAACCTTAGATGGATTGAACATTCTGTTTTCCTTGTTATTGAACTTATGATTTTTTTCACTCTTTTCTCTCTCCTTCATACTTGGTTTTCTTGGATCTTTAGCACATAAATTCTTCATTAATAACCTCCAATTCTCCAAATCCTCACTTGGTTATTCTTTGAGCATTAAATCTTCTTTTTAATCATTATTTTCTCCTTAGCTCTCTAAATTACCTTGCATAACAAACCATACATAATTAGATCAATTAAGTGTATCTATGCATAAAAACAATGCATAATAAGGGGAAAATATATAAAATTTCACATTCAGCAATGAGTGCTACTTTAATTTTGAATGACTATGATTGGATGATAATCTAACCACATGGAAACATAAGAAATGCACCCACATGTGATTTTTATTAAGTGTGACACTTAAGTTTTTGTTGTTAGAGCACCATACTCGAGCAACAAAAACCAAGGTGTTATAAGATCTCTCGTCCAAATTGACTGAGGTGGTCAATGTTCACAACCCCAAGTGTAGGATCACGATGTAGTAATAACTCGATAAGATCGAGGTTGAATCTACAAGGACTAAACTTGTACATATTCTGAAAATAACTAGAACTAGAACTAAAAAAAGATCTAAATTGAAATCTTAATAATTGGGAGTAATGGTGAATAATGTTGATTAAAACTTATGAATTTAAAGGTGGGAACCAGGGTGACAAGGATCTCCTTATAGTTATTAAGATGTTACCTTACTTGATTCAAGGAACGCAATTGGAATTGGAGTCCTATCCTATCCAATTGGAAGATAAAATAATTTAAATCAAATATAAATTTTTCATTGACCTAATTCTCAAAGGAGGAGAATTGTAATGATTGGAAGGGATTCTATCACCCTAACATGTCCAAGAGATGATGGTGAACAACAAGATTTACCAATCTCACAATCTCAAAACAGGAAAAGAAGATATCCAAAGCTATCACAACATCTATTATAATTTGAGTCACAATAAATTATAGAAAACTGAAAATATTCTTTTAATATCAAAATAGAAATCAATGAGGTCCAATAAGAACAAGAATCAAAGCAAGATAATCATCCAAACGTGCTACAAGCTTCACCTCTTAGTTCTAGTTTAGAGGTTTAACTAACCATAGACATGATTGAAACCAAATGTTTTAAACAAAGCACGAAAAATAAACTAGGGAAGAAGAAAAACTCTTTAGCGGCTGCTCTACCCTTGTGTAATACTCCTTGAGACCTTTCTAAACCCTATAAGATGTTTTAGAGCATCCTAAGGAGTCCTATTTATAGTTGTAGAACTCCAACTTTCGCGCTGAGTTGGAAAAATCTTGAAACCGTCTCAAATTTACGCACTTTGCACAATTTTCCAAAATATACTTTCAGAACTTTTCTTTTTTAAACTTGGAGTTTCAGAATATATTTTTTTAGCACAATATGTTTTTTAGCACAATTTTCAGGAATATGTTTTTTAGGACAATTTTCAAGATTCATTTTCTTTTTCTTCACTTCAAATCTTCGATTCTCTTCATTTCTCCCTTGGTTTTCGTGAATCTTTGGCATGTGAATTCTTCATTAATAACCTACAAATCTTCATTTAGTAATCTTTTAAACATAAATCTTCCTTTTGGCATCAATTTCACTTTAAGCTCTTAAAATCACCTTGCACATGAAACATGCATAATTAGATCGATTAAACACTATCATGTTTATAAAACCAAGGTATAAATTTGAAAAAATATGCAATATTTCACACTCAACACAACCCCAACCAACATTTTGCTACTCCCAAGTAAAACATGCATGAAGAAATCCTCAATTCTCAATGTTTAAATTACATTCAGAAAACAATCTTTTGTGCAATCAAGTATGAATGAGTATAATCAAAGGAAGCGAGAGTGAGATTTTGAAAACCTAGAGCCGAATCACATGAGCAATCAATCAAATAGATTTTTTATTAATCATTTAAGAGCATAAGTTCATATATCAAGTTTTTTCAATATACTTAGTGAATTCTATTTACTTTCCATAACATACTACTATTTCATATTATTATCCATGCTCATCACCTCAAGTTTTATTGAATAATCAAGTATTGATTCCGAACTTATCACATTTTCCTTCTTTTTTTAGTTTTTTATTTTATATCGACGGTCCATTTTATTTATTTATTCTTTTTAAACTTTTCATTCCTTTCCAGTCTTTTCATCATACATGACCTTTTTGTCGATCTCTCTGTTTTTTAATTAGTTCTTTTCATCTTTTTAAAGTGGATAAAATTCTCCAGACTTAATTCTCGATATCTTTCAATGATATCATACTACGTCGCATCCCAGACTCAAAAATCGGGCCTACAAAATTTTCGATCACCGAATCCGGCCCCAACAGCCTCTGTAGTACCCCATTCTCGACTCCTGGTGCCCATTCACCAGGTTTCGATCCCGGGTCCCAAAAGGACGATTTCTATAATATAAGTCTGTTTTATAATCAGCATATCCAAGATCATGACATCATAACTACTGATAATAACTACAGGAACACCATTATAAAATTCACTAAGAATTTAAAACTTTTTACAATACAAGGCTCGAAAAGAAAAGATACAAAGGCTATAAAGCAAAACTCTAGAAGATCTGCGGTAACTCTTGCTCCTGCTCTTGCTCACTGCTTAGAATCACCTGCACGCATCAATCGTGCATAACTTATAAAAAGCTTAGAGGGCAGTGTAAGTGTGTGTAGGACAGGTGTCATGAATGTAATATCAGAGTATGCGGAAAGTGCGGTAAGATTATGAATACCAACAATAGTAACAAGGCTATGCAAATGCAAGACAGGAATACCATCTGCCAACTAAAGGCTATGCAACTCAATGAAAAATACTATCAGCCATCCCAAGGTTAAGCAATGCGGACATATATAGCCAAGTGCCATATGCAATGAAATTATGTTAATCCTCATATTAAGTCCACGTATTAGTACAAATCCTCTCTGGGAAATCACCAGGGTTAAGTACACTCCACATAAACTGCCGCCTTCTTAGCCGCGCAGCCCAGCAAGTATAAGAAACCTCACAACCCACCTGTGGATGGCCAATTACCAACAAGGCTCGAAGGTAGCAGACCCATTTATGAGCTAGTCAAACTCAGCCCTGCTTAATTGCCTCCTCACTCAGGTGTATAAGGCTACACCCCCTTCCAACTGATCACAATATAGTGAGAGATGCGGCCTAATGGTAAAGGCATCAACGCTCATATTTTCCACTCAGTTTCGATGTTGGAGCATCTCCTGATACCATGAAGGTTCTGAGACTTTCACTCAAGTACATCCTACGTGCCCATAGTGTTCAAACTAATATTTTTAGCGTCCAAATCTGGCCATCCATGATATGCCTGTGGATGCTACGACCCTGATGAAGCTAGGGCAAATATCAACCTTGCTATGCAATACCCGATGCACGAATCACACAAATTAACCATGCATCAGTCCTGCGCATACAGCTTGCTCAAGAGGGACAACTCCATTAGTTAGGGAGTCCCATAACTGCCTGCCCAATGGCATAAACCCTGACCAATTACATCTTAATCAAGCACACATATGATGCACATGGAAATGGGTCATGAAGATAACTAAGTATGCCATGCGATGATGTTGTACTCTCCTCATAACAAGGTAGGGTTTAGGTACTTAGATAATTTTCACATGGAATGGAAAGAACACAACTACTAGTGAGAGCCCAACAATTTGAGGTAGCCAACAAAGACTAAGAGAGCAAACTATGGGCCTAAAATGATAAGAATGGGCTTAACAAAGGGTCTAAGGTGGACATTCAACCACCATTAGATAAGAATGAGCCTAACAAATGGGCCTAGAGGGGTCAACAATGGGGATATTTAATCACCATTGTTGTGAGGCTCGTATCCTAGACCGTACCGTTCCGTAGGCTTCCACGGTCCTCTCGATCGAATTCCGGCGACCCGTGATGCGTAGATAGCATTTATGCGTGATCATGAGTCGTATCCCGTATTTCAAAGTCAGCTCGACCTGAGACTTGTACCTTAGCAACCTTGCCATCGCCGCGGTTCCGATGCCACGTATTACGCCCTGAGGCGATACCCGGGCCAGGAGATGTGGGCCCACGTTTAGTTCGAGAAAAATGTTGTGGATTTGTAAAACCTAAGAGAGAGCTTTCAAATCAATCCCATCAATCACATCTCATGTCAAGTACACATCACCTCACACCCCATCTTCAAGCAACCCCAAAGTTAACTTTCTCTTACAACCCATCCCCTATCAAGTACATCCATCACTCACCCATCACTCACACCCATCACTCACATCTCTCATCTCTCTCATTCTCCAAACAACCCATGTCCAAGCTTCCATGAGAGAAGCTAGTGTGGCCACCTTCCTACCTCCCACCTCCACCATCTAAGCTTTATCTCGACCTTTGGATCTCATCTATTGGAGCTCTAAAATGCGTTGATGAAAGGAGAAGTCCATGATCAAAGGTGGGCGATTTTATTATTTAATTTTTGTGATTTGAGGGCCCACATATGTGAGACCCATCTTGATGTATTTATTATATAGGGAGGGTTTATAGTGGCGAGGTCCCTCCCCTCCTCACCTTCTCTCTCTCTCTCTCCTCCTTTAATGCTGTGTGGCCTACCTGATGTGTGTGATATATCCACACCATCCATCACATTGGGCCCACTTTGATGTGTGTGGTGTGTCCACACTGTCTAGCAACTGGATGGTAAGACCCACCGTGATGTGTGTATCATTTACACCGTCCATCCACGGTGGAGCCCACTATGATGTATGTTTTCATCCTCATCGTCCCTGGTTAGGACGGTGGGTCCCCATCATGACGTGTGTGTTCCATCTAGTCGTCTGTCCATTTAGACGTGGCCCACTGTGATGTGGGTTCCATCCACGTCGTGCATCTCTTTGTAGCAGCAACAATTGCTGCTGCTGACATCAGTGGACTGGTGGGACTCACTGCCATGTGACGTCCAAAGTTCTGTGGGTCCCAGAAGCCCTGCTGCATCTCATCACCAGGTTCTGTGGGCCCACACCATCCATCCGTTTTGGCAGATGTGGGGCCATCCATGATGTATATTTTGATCCACACCATCCAGAATGTCTGGACGGTGCTGGACCACCTTTGGATTGTGCTGTGGACCTCACCTCGATGTATGCTCCATATCCACACCATCCATAATGTTTGGACGGTGCTAGATAATGTCTAGACGGTGTTGATTTACATAAACGATGTTTGGATGGAGCTGATTTACATAGACAATGTTTGGATGGTGCTGATTTACAAGAAAAATTTTGGATAGTGCTGATTTACCTGGACAATGTTTGGATAGTGCTGATCATCATTAGTGGGCCATGTGCCTCATGGAATGACAGTGTATAGTGATACACATGTTACACCTACAACTATTGAAATATTTTTGGTGTGGTCCAAGCCCGCTTAAGGCCCATTGGTGCGGCCCATCCATGAGGCCCATCATAATGTATATTTGAGGCCCATGTGATAGAGTCCACCTGCCTTGTATGTAAGGCCCATATGATGGGGCCCACCTGCTTGAATCTGTGGCCCATGGGCAAGGCCCATTGTGATGTATTTGTGGCCTATGGGTAAGGCCCATTGTGATATGTATTAGGCCCATGACGCATGACCCATTTGATGTATTCGAGGCCTAGATATGTGGCCCATTTGATGCATATGAGACCCATGTGTAGGGCCCACATGTTATTTATTTGAGGTCCATGAGCAGGGCCCACCTGTTGTGTATATAAGGCCCACTGATGCGGTCCACTTGATGTATATGAGGCCCATTGGTGCAGCCCATTGATGCGGCCTACTTGTTGTATTTGAGACCCATGGGTTGTAGCCCATCGAGATGTATTTTCGGCCCATATGTCGTGGCCCATTGTGATGTATTTCCAGCCCATATGGCATGGCCATTGTGATATTTTTATAACCCATTTAATGATGCCCATTATGATGTGCATTAGGCCCATGGGTTGTGGCCCGTGTGATGTATCTGAGGCCCATGTACAGGGTCCACCTGTTGTGTATATGAGGCCCATGAGTGAGGCCTATTGTGATGTATTTGAGGTTCATGTGATTCGGCCCATCATGATGCGTATTAGACCCATGTGATGTGGCCCACCGTGACGTGTATTAGGACCATGTGATGCGGCCCATAGTGATGTGTATGTAGCCCTTGTATGAGGCCCATTGCGATGTATATTCGGCCTTTGTGTGTGGCCATTGGCCCACTTTATGTTTGGCTTTATGTGGGCCACCGCTTGGGAGCGATGTTGGTTAAATGTCCACATTAATGGGCAATGAAGGTTAGATGTCCACATTGTGACCTTTCCTTGGGCCATTGTGATGTCCATTCTTCTTATGAGTAGGCCGTCTACGCCTATCCTTGATATAAGGAAAGTACACCATCATCATATAACATGCTTAGTATAACTTCACGACTCATGTCCATGTGCATCATATGTATGCCTGATATGAGGAATGTTTGATCATAGCACATGTCATTGGGAAGATTATTATGAGACTCCCTGATATGAGGAGTTATACACTTGAGCGTATGGTACGCGTAGGTTTGATGCATGACTGGATGGTATGACTCATGCATCTCGAATTCTATGATATGACCACCGCATGCTCGAGCGACATAAGGGCTGTAGCCTCCACAGGCATATCGTGGATGGCCAGATGGGACACTGAAAATCTATTCTACATGGGGTGCTATAGATATCTCTAGGTGAAATTTTTTAAACCCTCTTGGTTCAAGAGGTTGCTCCAACGTGTAGACCGAGTGATGTATGAGAGCATGAGGGTCGTATACCGTTAGGCCGCAGCTTCCACTGTGTCGTGGTCAGTTGAAAAGGGGTGCACCTTACTTTCCCGAAAGGAGGGGGCAAAGCTAGGTTGAGTTTGATCAGCCTGAGGAATAGGTCCTCTATCGACGAGCCAGGCCCGATATTGATAGGCGGATAGTGAGGTCTCTTTCACTCACCTTATTGTGCGTGATGTGACGACAATCTAGTTTACTAGACTCCGGTGATGATCCTAGAGATGTATGGTATTGATATGTAGACTTATTGAGCAGGAGTTGCATACTCAACATTTTACTCATTCATCCATTCATTCATTATCCACTCGGGCTAGTGGTGCGCAACTAATTGTTATGTGTACCTTCGTAATGACCAGGATTTCGGTTGAGGCACGTGCCTAACCTGAGATCAGGAGTTTACCACATTGTGTATGACTATCCAAATTTAGGTATGAGACTGGTTTAGATAGAATTCTCTCATGATAGACCCCATAGCCTACGATACTACGTACTATCATCCCAACCTCACACTCCAGCTTGGTCATTTTACTCGCATCGCATATTGCATTACATCATCGACATTTGATATTTAGCTCTCTATAATTCCGCATTGCATAGCCGACCTACATTAATTTCTCAATATATGGCATTGGCTTATTATGCCTTTTCATCAAATATTCTGGATAAGGTTGATGATATTTCTATGGACTTATAGTATTTCTGCTTACTTTGATATTGTATAATTCATGATCTTGCTAGTATTTTCGACATTGTATGATTATGACATTGTACTAAATAGTTGGTACTTACCTTGTGCACATACTTATACCACCCTTTAAGCTTTCTATAAGCTTATGCACGATAGACACGTACGGTGGCATTAGGTTGCAGAGTGTGAGCTGACTTCTGGAGCTTTGATTTCGATATATGTATTTCCCTTTCAGCACTGTATTCAAATATTTATATTAATGGATATGTGATAATAATGTTGCCTTTGTGATTTGGGTAAACTTGTGGTTATGCTTTTTATGAGATAAATGTATGTTGAAAAATCCTCCTTGTAGGATCCTAGGATCGAAATCTGGTGTATTCACATTAGGAGCTGAGAATGGGGTACTATAGAGGCTGTCGACACTGGATTCTGTAATCGAAAATTTTGTAAGCTCAATTTCTGGGTTTCGGGAGTGATAATTATCCCCTAAAAGGTGGCCCAACAAAGATTCTACCTAAAGTAAGGCCCAAGGCCTAAGTACTACCTTAAAAATAAAATAAGCAGCAATACATATATATCATATCACATAATGGGCCCCAAGAAGCCCTCACACAACATCATGGCCCCAAAAAAGAAAATTATAGCCCAAGAACAATGGTCACCGAATTCATGCATTATGTTGGACCTAGTGGGTAGCCCATAAGTTTAAGCACATAGGCAAAAACATATCCAAGTTGGGTCAAATGGGCCCTTCAATATCAGCCCAAATCTGGTTAAAATAGGTGGGCACTCAAGGACCTAATCACACATACAATTCAACCCACTGAGTCCAGCATAATGTGAAAACAGTCCATGCACAAGGATTGGGCCAAGGCTGGACGTCCCAGCCCATCTGGGCCTACTGGTCATCCTAAAAATCTGGTCTTCATTAAACAACTAAAAGTGGGCCTTATAAGGCACTAATTAAGCCCAAAAGAATTCTCAAGGAAAAATATCTACACAAGGAGTATACAACACCCCCAAATCTGGTGAGCCTCACCACATAAAAATTTCCAGCTACATCCAAAAATATTTTAAGGCCCTTGGTGGAGTTTCAGCCCACCTAACTTCCTGGGCCTACTAAGGTCCAGCAGATGGAAATTTTTGGGAGGAAATAAATCTTATAATGGCCCTTTGTTGTTATAGTGGGTCCCAACAAATGAGAGGTGAGGATACATCATAAGAATCAAGGTGGCCCTGCTGCTGGACTTGCAGCACTAAGAATCTGGGCGTCCCAGTGGGTCTGAGCATCCCTATGGGCCTAGACGACTGGCCATATACAACACCAAGGTGGGCCCCACTTGGGGATGTCCCACCAGAGGGTAGACCACATCCCAGTGGGCCACACCCTAGGGAAAATAGCCAAGATACAACATACATTATGGTAGGCCACAAGGAGGAGGACGGCTGGCCCATTGCTGGACGTCAGCCTAGCTGGACGTCCACCAGATGGGCTGCTGGCCAACCACAATAAATCTCAGAATTTGGTAAATCAAGTGGCCCTTATGCACTTGAGGTAGGTCCCCACAAAGTGGACCATAAGATGGGCAAAGGGGGAGGCCACAATCACACGCAATCTGGACATACAAAAATGGACAACAAGGTCCAAAAATAAAATTCTGCAGAAAGAAAATATGGCTGTCCCTGCATGGAACATCCAATGGAGTGGGCCTAGGCCCACCCAAAAGAGGGAAAAATAGGTGGTCAACATATCATCACAAGTATACAACAAGGTGGGGTCCACAAAAGTGGCCCACCATCTCTAAAACCAAGCTGCCATGTGTGTTTTCCCTGCACATAGGGTGGCTGGACGGTCCAGAATTTTGGACCGTCCCACCCTTTGGCCAACACCATTGGTTGTCCATCCATGGATGGTTGGAGGTGGGATTTAACATACCTCATGGTGGGGTCCACACCTCCAAGAATCATCTCTTAATAGGGGTAAAATATGTCTACAATAAGCCCAATCTTCCATGCTAAGATCAATGAAAAACAACCCAGAAAATAGTCCAGAAATTTTCTGGACAGCAAGATATAACTGGACACAACTATCCATAATTGCTGAATAAAGAGGGAAATACCCCACAAAATTAGTGATATTGTCCACCTTAGTGGGCCTCACAAACATCCAAGCCAAAGCCCTTTCTCAAAGCCCCAATGTCCAGGAAATGGACAGCAAGGGGCGTCTCATCTTGCTGGACGATCTGGATGTCCTAAGGTCCCTAAGTCGGCCACACACATCAGAAGGCAATAATAGAAAAAGGGGAAAGGAAATATAGCCATAGGAGAGGGGGCTCCGCCATGATTGAGGCCCTCTTCATCATTACAACCTCACAACATTCATCATAACATATTACAAGCTAGATCTTACACATGCCTGGATCTAAAAATCAAATCTAAGGTGGTGATGCCATCCTCACCAAGGATCTAGGGTCTAGATGACCTCATAAGCTATGGATTAAAGAAAAATTACCATGATGGGGTCCATGGAGAATGGCCCCATCTATGGAACATGCATGCATAAGGTGGGCCATTGGCCACACCCATGGAGACATGAGGGACCTCCACCATCTTTTGATGCACGCCAGAAGCTCCCTTAAATGAAAAAAAGAAGATCTAAGAAAGAAAAGCTGAAAACTATTCTAAATGGGTACCCACCTCACAAGAACTATTTTCTCCTATCTCTAAGCTCCTTAAGCTCCAAGGGTTATAGATCTATGGTTAAGATTGAGTTTTAGGGGTTGGATTTATGGGAAAATGGGAGGAAAGAGGGTTGAAATTTGCTGGAATGGTGGATGTCCTTTCTCTCTTGCAAATGAAGAGGAAGAAAGGAAAAATGAGGAGAAAAGAGAGAGATGGAGAGATAAGGCAAGGTAATGATTGCAATATAGGCTCATGATGAGCTTTGAGAAGCAAAACCATGATTTCTCATCGGAGAGAGAGATGTGCCATGATTAATTTTCGAAGAGAGGGTCCATGCTTGCTAGGGGGCTAGGGGTCTAAGCTAGCTATAGGTGGCTAGGTAATTATGGAATGGGTGATGTCATCATGCATAGGAAAACGTGTCAGGCTAGGTGGGTCCCACCAAAACACAATCAATGGTTCAAATAAAGTGTGGCTTACAACTTTGATGTATACGTCGGATTCATGCATAAGACGCGGTGTCGATGCGATCGCAAGGGTATAGGTTTCGGATTGATCTGGCTCGGGTTTACATGACAGAACTTAGGGATGATCGCAAACGAAATTTACAGGTCGCGGGTCGTCGAAATTTGACCGGTAGGACAGTGGGACCTAACGAAACAAAAAAAACACTAAGGTTAAGGGTCTTACATACTAATAACGAGAAATCGGTCGAACACGTTCGAACTCTTGGTATCCCTATCCCTGGATGCCGCCTTGCAATCCCAAAGAGCCTCCACCATTAATGCGTGTTTATCCTGCTATTGCCGGATGAACGTGTCCTGTTGTTGCTGCATAGTGGCAGCCATCTGTACAAATGTGGTAATGGCTGCTGCTTCCGTTGATGGATCTGCGTGTACATCCTCTGAGGGCTCGGCCGAAGGGATTCTCCACCTGAAATACTACAAGGGCATCTCAGAAGTGACCATCCGAGGGGAGGGAGAGTCTCCTACCTCCTCAAACCTTGTGTCCCCATTTGCTGCTCCAAGCATAAGGCCTGACGTGTAGATTGGGCTACGCTCCCGCTGGCGCTCTGTTGACGGGATGGTGTGGATGTCAACCGTATTGGTTTGACAGGATCGCGTTACTGGTGACATGGCTCCCTGCGAGATTAGATTTTCATGGTTCAGGCAATAGAAGGGAGAAGAACGGTTCTAGTCAATGAAAAGTATTACAAGGGTTAGAGATCTTGCCAATTACATGATGCGAGAGTTTATCCTTCAATTAGCATCCTTGAGTTGAATTTTCCAAGGGGCAATAGTTTTTGTTTTTAGTTTCTAAGTTTAGATGACCGACTTGTCGTTTTCCAAAGGATTCTATGTTCTTTCCTAGACGAATTATAGTTTTAGCTATTGGGGATCTCTTCAAAAGCTCAACTATTCATTTTTATGAATGCGTAAGGGGCCTAAGTGTTCTTGTTTATATGTTCATACATCCTAGCTATTTTTCTAAGAGAAAGTTTAAAAATTTTGCCTAAGTTAATCTCTTAAGGTTTGTACGTTGGTCCCACAGCCAAGCTATCTCATACTCCGCTTTGATACCAACTTATAATGCCCTAGTTTTCAGAACCCAAGTACGCGACTTGCATTCCAAAAAACCTAGGAGTTAACTGATGATAATGATAACCAATAAGTGAATCAAAGTGCGAATGATGGAAATGAAAACATATTATAGATGTGATCCAAAGATGGGAACAATATTCTGGCCCACCCAGCTGAGGGCCAATTACATAACCTTAAGTTTCTCAAATTCTAAATGTACTGAAACAAAAATAAATGGCTAATCTATTGGTTCAACCCAAAATAGGCGGCCACCTCCTGCTGTGGCTCCTCGATGCAGAGATCCTCCTCAACCGCCACCGCCTCCAAGTCAGCCACGTATTCATCGGCTTTTATACCTGTGTCATCTGTACGGTTGAACATTGATGAATGAGTGACCAACTCAGTCTGATCTCTTCTCAAGATTACACACCGCCACCCTAAATAAGGAATAACATAAAAACATACAGATAATCCAAAACACAGTAGATGCAGTCTTGTTAAATGCATGAATGCATGAATGCAGTCGTCGGTCTGGGTAAACCATCCAGACAGCTGGTGTGTAACACCCTAACTTTTTAGGACCCGAGTATAGGACTCGTTTCCAAAAAATCTGAGTGTTAACCTTAAAGGATGGTCAAATTCGAGTGTATATTTTTTTTCTTTTATCAGAGTAAGCAAATGAGCATAGTGTGGACAAATCGACATAAAGAAAAATTTCATTATCATTCAAGTATACAAGGAGCTGCCCATAATAACTTATACAAACCAATGTCTCTGAATTTAACAAATATAAGATTTATAAGAATTTAATACATGAAGAATAGCAGAAAGCATGTAAATATAAGCCGCAAGATCACGAAGCTCCTTCAAGTGAATACAGTCATGTATCCCTGGTGGTCGTACCCTGCTCCTCATCAAGTCTGAACATGCATATCACTTAAGCCACCTGTATGACCTGTACGGTTGTATATTTGATGGATGAGTGACAAACTCAATGTGAATTCTCCTCAAGATTACACACCGCCACATTAGGTAAGCATAGTTATAAAATAACCAGACAACCAAAACAAAGTAAATGTAGTCTTATTAGATGCATGGATGCATGATTGCAATCAACGCCCCGGGGATGCTCATCCATGCGGACAGTGGGCCATCACCCATGCAATCATCGAACCTGAAAAACATCATCTAGTCAGAATCATCGAACCTGAGAAACATCATCCAGTCGGAACAATACATGCCATATATGCATGATTAGCCTAGTCACTATTAGTCAATTTACAACCAGCCAATTTAGATAAGCTTAAAGGTCACTATGGGGAGCACATGGCCCAACGTAGGCCGACGGCTCGGGTATAGTGTCTCATTACCACCATCCCCAGCCCATGAGACTACTACCTTAGGATGTTTAATGGAAACCCATCGACTAATGACCAATCTTATTACAATATATGGGACTTACCATCACATGGTTGCACAGTATAAAACATCGAACCCATATAGAGAAAATATCAAAACAAAACTATATAGGGCGAGTATCAAAATATGCCACATAGGGCGATTATCAAAACCATATGATAAAGATCATCCTTAAAAAATCATTGGGCACAATAACCCTGGATGGTAGGCCCACATCAATGATCCATTTAGACCACCACTCAATAACCACTAAGTCGAAGGTCCATTTTTATCACAACCAGTTGGGTTACATCCCAAGTATGGGTGTACATTTATAGGTGGGGGTTTCCCACTAATGTACTAGTTTAAAGTCCATAAGTAATACACAAATAATCCACTAGCATGAACAAATATACAGGATGAACATTAAGCAGGTAATATAGTAATTCAATTTTCACTAGCTAACACATGTGATTATAAGAGAGAGATATCAATTATAATTTTTAATAAAAACTATAACTTAAGCTAATGAGAAGATGGAAAGCTCAAGGGGAAGAATCATCACCTTATTTGTCGACTCGCCTTACCATGTCATTAGGAAGAGCGCACGCCCTTAGACTTGGATCCTATCACGAATTGTAAGTTGTATGGTTAGATCTAAGCTTTATACGTTATTCTTGATTAAGGTCTTGACCTACTATATTACTTAGGTCTTAAGATTTTATTCTAGAGTTTAGGCCTAGACTAGATTTTTAAGATTTTAATGTAGAGCTTATGGTTTCATTTTAGGGTTTAATTCTAGGTTTAGATTCTTTGTTTAATTATGGAATTTGAATTCTATCTTATGTGGTCATTAATAATATTATTAAAGGGAATAATGAATGAATAAAAATAATCAAATAAATTAGTTATTAGTTTTAGGAATATTAACAATGGCTACTACCATACTAGAATTACCCAACAACAACCTACGACGAATATTAGTGCTAATAGTTCCAAGGCAATTATAATATTAACAATATCACTAATATTAGCTAGCATAATACTAATAATCATTTTGATGAAAATAATTAGTATGTACTAATGTAAATGTTAATATTTTAAGAATGGCAAAATGAAATGCTAATATCTTAATAATGATAATTTTCATATGTATTAACCAATGTCGGTATGGATAATTCATTAATGGTTGGTTATATCTAAATTTAAAAATCAAAAGAAAAAAATGATAATAATAATACAATGATAATTGAAATAATTTTAATATGGGAGGAAAATGGGGACTCACCTAACCGACTCAGTTCGAGTCGAGTTGACTCGGCTCCATTTACCCACCACCTCTTCATTCTCTCTCCTTCTCTCTCTTGCTTCTTCTCCTTTCCTTCATCCTTTCTGCTTCTGGGAAGTCCAGAGGTGACTGGACTCGACTCAAGGATGACCCAACTCAACTCAGGTGAGTCGAGTCAACTCGCCAGCTACACAAATCACTCAACCTACTCACTCTTTCCCTTTTTCTCTATCTTTCTTTTCTCTCTTCTCTTTCTTTCTCCTGCCAGTTACAACATCCAGCAACAAATGTCAGGTGCAACCGAACTCAGTCCAGCGACTTGACTCAACTCAAGGAGAAAGTCGAGTCAGCAATGCAGCGAGTCAGTTCAGGTTGGTTCAGTGCAACATTGGGCTCTCTCAACATTCCTACCTCTACCATTAGCTCAGCAAGGGTCGTTGAACTCACCCAGTCCTGACTTAGGCTCAGCGTGTTGATTCCAGTCGACTCGACAACGGTGCAGCATAACGAACAGGCAGCAACACGTTCTCCACGCCTCTCCCTTCTTCCTTTCCTTCTTTCCCTCTTTTCTCACCTATTTTCTCTCCTTTCTTGCTTGACTCCCAAACCAACCCCGAACACATTGGGGCCTGATGGAGCTCGACGCACGGCTTGAACTCAGCAGCTCGGTGCGACCACGGCGGTGGCAGCCACACTTCTCTCTCTCTCTCTCTCTCTCTCTCTCTCTCTCTTCCACATTCCTTTTCTTTCTTTCTTCTTCTGTTTTCTTTCTCTCTTTCCCTTCTAGTCAAAAACCTCCCATTAAGGACGCCAGTCTGGATGGACTCGACTCGGTTTGAGTTGCTGGGTACGTTGGATCGGCGAGGAAGAAGGTGTCGCCATTAATGGTGGATCTCAAATGGAGGCTCCCTCCTTTAATCTGACAGCATGGGAGGATTTCTGGGGGTGTTGTGGGGCTTGTAGACGAGGAGTTTTGAAGATTTTTAAAGGTTTTCTCGGTGGGTTTGCATCAAGAAGGAACATGGCCAGTTTTTGGTTGTGGCTGTGAAAATGGAGGGTGAGTTACTGTTCCTCGATCCGCATGCCTTATATGCTTGCCCCAATCCCTCCTAAACCGTCAGATCAATAGCAAGTGGCCAGGATCTCCTCTGGCTAAAACCGCCTCCAAAACAGTGGGCGGAATAGAGGCCGGTCGTGGTTTTGAAACCCTAAACCACAACTAAACTGGACGGCTGAGATTTTTTCCAGAAAAATGGTCGGGATATGCTGAAATAAAGGGCTGGGATTGGAGGATTTCTTCTCACGTGGATCGTCAAGCTGGCGCATAGACAGTTTCTATTTTTGGGATTATGGTTTTGTAGGGCCTATTTTCAGCAAGGGTTGTGTGCATGCACATGTGTGGAATAACATGAATTTGTGGGGTTTTGGTTACACGTGTGCCATCTGCCAGCTGGATGATTTAGATTGTCCAGATGGCCATTGTAAGTGGGCCATTTATCCCTGAAACAGACGTACATCCGCTGATGAAGCCGTAGGGAGAGAGAATCTCTCTTTATTTAAGGAAATGGCGGGTCAACGCCCGGTTTGAACGTTTGAGTGGTCTGGTGCACGTCCTGCACGCTGGTTGTGGTGCACACGCACCCCTGTGTGGGCCCCATAATGATGTCTTTGGGAGATCTGATCCGACCATCTTGCTTGATGGGCCCTCTTAATGTTTCTGACCAAATATGTAGCAGATCCGATGCTTTGGTGGGCCATACTAATGAAATTAGGGTCCTACTTGGGGATCCCTGTAGATCTAAGGGTTGGATCCTCCCGAAATTGAACGTCAACGGCTAAAAAGTCCTAATGGTCCATTTGTACAACTTTCATCACATACTACTAACCAATAGAAATATTAATATAGATTTCCTTACTATTGTATATTTCTTATAATTAAAATAATTAAAATCTCATACACATATATTCATATAATTTTAATATTACCCTAGTATATGCATGCATTGATCCCCTATTTATTAATATATAATTCATAATATACAGTCTCATATTATACGTGTAAGCGAATTGCAATTTGTACAATGTCTTATTTAAAATCACATCATTAAATAATATGAAATTTTATTCAAATATCTATTAATTTTTTATATACATGTTTATAAAAATATTCAATACTACATTAATATTTATAATTCAATTATATATTGTAAAATTATTATTCATTATGTTTAGTCAATATAATTTTATTTTCATAATATTTTACGTATATTAAAAATATATATTACTCTTATTATAATATATTTTCATATACTTCTATATGATAAGTAATTTATCAAGATACATTTATAATATTTTGATCCATGTTTGTGTAAAAGTTATAATATACTAAATAGATAAGACAATACACTTAGTATATATTATTTGACTACTGGGTGGTTTGATATGTGAATAGGGATTGCCTTCGATGGTCAGATTTACACTAGGTTGTACGTGCATGTTCACTAAGATAGGTTTGCATTTATCATAAATCTTAGTTATATAGTAACACACAAGTACTGAAAAGTACGGGGTGTTACACGGTGCCTCGGGTAAAACATCCAGACAGGCAAGTATGTACGATGACAATAGATACTGGTGTGCCCCAGGTAAAACATCCTAAAAAGCAATTATGTATGTCACGTACAACAACAATAGATGCTGGTTTGTGCTATGCATGCATGCTTTAACCAACCCATTATTAGTCCAATTACACTCAACCAATTTAGTTAAGCTCACGGTCATTATGGGGAACTCGTGGCCTAGCATAGGACGATGGCTCGGGCATAGTGTCCCATGACCACCATCCCCAGCCCATGAGGCTATCATCTAGGGTGTGTGTAGTACCCACTAATATGTGGTCAATCAGCTCAATATAAAGGGGCCACCACCAATGCCGACTGGGAATGAGATGTTGAAATTACTAAAGGTGGCGATTAATACATGATGGCATGAATGGTTCAAAGATGAGTAAACAACGACATTAGAGAGGTTGTGAAGTTCATACCAAGTCAGTTAGGTGAAAGCATACATGGATGGTAAACCCCATGATCAAATACCAACAACCAAAACCTCAATGTCAAGGGCCTACTCATATCAAAACTAGTCCGATTACACCCTAAGCATGGACTCTCCTTTGCTTAGAACTTCTCATGGAGAGATTCTAGCAGTATGTGTGTCATATCATCCTAACAGCAATATAGATCTTAACATGAACAGGGAATAAAGAACAATACATATATTTCTATCAATACACACTAACTGAGTTAACATAAGATACATGACATGAACGGTTAGATTATTTACCTAGATAATTCAGAGTCCAAATGATAGTAAGCATGTTAAATAGATAAGTCAAGTGAATGCAGTCTATTTCCACAAACAATTTATCACTAGTCTAATTAGCCATTAAATTAATAAAGCTACTATTTCTTGTTTAGCTAGGGATGGAAATCTTAAGGGGAGGAAATCATCACCAGACAAAGTGTAGAGTGCTTTTAGATGCAAGTTTTCTTGAGAAGATAGTGACTTTACACTACTCACGTAACTCCCTATACAAATTCATTTATATTAGACAACGAGTTACAAAGTTTAATACATGAGGGTTGGTGGAGGGTTGGAAGGCCCTAAATCAAGGTTGTTTGGGCTGCAGCCAAGGGTGAATAAGCCCACCAAACACGTGCCCCCTATTTCAGTGTAAACTATGCCCAATCAGGGCCCACTTCTGCTACACCTAACAGTCCAAAAATGGGCCATGGGGGCCCTATTTGGCCCGAGCATGACAGCCCATGTGATCCATACCCAGCCCATAGGCGTTAGCGTGGGGCCTGCCGTGCTACATCACACTTAAGCCTTATGCTAGGTGTGGCCCACAAGTGTTTTGGTTTAGCCCACCAGGAAGTGAGGCCCACAACATTCATGGTGAGGCCCACAATGCTTTGAGCATGGTGCGGCCCACCTTTTTCAATACAAGGTGTGGCTCACCAGCATCTCATGTGGCCCAGTCCAGGGCCTGTTCTTACTGAATTTTAGAGCCCAATCAGGGCTGTTTTGAGCCCTGTGCAAGGCCCAGATAAAGGGCAGACTACAGCTTACCTCAAAGGCTGGTGAAAAACACAGCACCGATCAAGTTCGAAGCTCGTTTCAGAGCCTGATCTGAGGGCAGATCAAAGGTCATTCACAACCAGGGTAGCAAGGGCTGGAACAGCCTTAACTTGCATCCAATTACAGACCAATGGGGCCCATCTTCAGCTTGTGTGGATGGCAGACTCAGGGCCTGTTGCAGATGAGTTTGAGGCTTGATTTGGGGCTCATCTACAACCCATTTACAATTCAGATTGGACCCGTTTCAAAGCTTTATCGAGAGCTCAAACCAGGTCCCTTTTAGGCGTCAACTCTAAACCAAAAATATGGCTTGATGGAGCTCGATTTCAGCCCAACTGGAATTGATTCTCACTACCTTCTCTAGGCCCAATTATAACTTGGACAGAGGCCTGGTGAGGATCTGGACTTGGGTCCGTTCCTGGTTCCAAAACCGGTCATTGTCTGGGCCGGTTCTATCCTCAAATGGAGACACTTACTAACCTGCTTTCAGCCCAAGGACCAGTCACTATTTGGCTTGTCCCTCGGTCTAAATTAGGGTCACTGTTTGGCCTTGTTTGGTTCTAAAACACGACCATTTACTTGGCCTGGTTCCAGCCCACAAATGCTGCTATTATCAGTCTAAGATCTTGGCCTAGATCCAGCTCGAAACAGGGCTCATGCGTCACCAAGCTTCAGCTTGGAATACTAGCACAGGTTTGCCCTGATTTGTGCCTGAAACAAGGTGTCTCAAGGTCCTAGCTCTGGTCTAAAATGAAACTACAAAAATGGCTTCATTCCAGCCCCCTAGAATGCTATTTTTTCGGCTCTGCTTTGGGTCTGAAATACAACCATGGATTGGCTTGTTCTTAACCCGAGCTATAGCCATTGTTTAGCTCGGTCCCTGAGCCATTTTTGAAGCTCTACTAAGAGCTCAAAACAAAGCCCAACTGGGTCTGAAATAGTGCTCCTAATTGACTGCATTGTAGCCTAAAGCGAGGCCATTGCTTGCTCGACTTCATCACCCAAACACCATTGCTGTTGGACCGAATCATAGCCATTATTGGACCTGGCTTCGGTCGAGTAAGCGTTGCTTCATCCTAGTCGAAATTATAAGGAGATGGAAGAAAAATGGTCACTTGAGGTGGGTGGACACCAGTCCCCTTCACTCAAGCTGCAACAGGACGAAACGACCTCCCTGTTTTCCCTCTCCCTTTCCACTCTCTTTCTTCTTTCCTCTCTCTCCTTAGAATCAATCCCAAGAGTTACAGTGCTCTTTATAGCAGTGAGAGAGAGAGAGAGCATTCAACGGTCGAATTTGCATGTGGGCAAGGGGTGGCCATGATCTTGCCAGCCCCTGCCTTTCCAAGAGAGGAAGTTCTTCTCTCCCTCTCTCCTTCCATAGGCCTTGCCTAACCATTTTTGGTAAAAGGAAGAGCATGCCTGCAACGAAAAAATGGACAGATGGGATTGCACGATCGAACTGATCGTGAGCCGTCCAACAGATTTCATCATGGTCCCGCCCCTCGGATGCCTTCCAGGTGTAATGCCTTGGATGGCTTTAACCCATCTCTCTCGTTCATTTACAAGGGGTCGAACGGCTATAGGGTTTTGTTAAGTTTGGCCCTACAGAGGATTTGAACAGATCAAATGGCTTGGAAAGTGGCCATGGTGGGCCACTTTGAGGCTCAAAGATCTTCGGTTCAAATTTAAAAATGGCGGGAGGGAAACCATTTCTCTCATTTTCGAATAAGGCTCGGTCAAAGGTCATTTGACCGATCCCATCGTCCCGGTGCATACCGTGCGCACATGCATGGGGTGCTCATGCACTCCGTGAGAGGGCCCATCATGATGGTTGTGACAAATCCATACCGTCCATTTTTCTTGGGACCCAGGAATAGGGGTCCCGGCTCATTTTGGTGCGGGCCCGAGGCCTAGGTGGGCTGTTACACACTTTCTTGGGCTATTATCGGTCCAAATGACGCGTTCTGTTGATCGGGTGGGCTTGATAGTAGTTTTCAACGGTTAATATAAGGTACTAGTTATGATAAAGGCTTAATTTGTCACTAACTAACTCTTAAGTGTTGGTGACAAGTGTGTTATACATGTATCAATCGACATAATGACTTTAATTTAAAGTGTTCGGATAGCCTCACCTTCTTGATCGTTGTAGGGTGCGTTCTGGCTCCTGGAGACCCTAATGGATGGCCTTAACGTCGATGGGAATCCCCATCCTGTGTATGTTGAGTTTAAGTTATTTAGTCAAGCTAATCTGATTTAGGTTGATGTGGGTTTAAAAGGTAACACCCATGTTCCAAAGGTACGGGGTATTACATTATCCTAATCCCAAATCCTATGAAAGCAATAAACCTAACTACATCTCCGTCTAGCTAGGAGGTCAATCCTAGTACACAGGATCAGTCAGAGGCATTGACATGCCTTCTAAATCAAACTTCTCAACAAATGGCTTGAGACGATGTCCATTCACTTTGAAAACATTATCATTTGTCGAATTCTTTATCTCGATAGCCCCATGATGATAGACATTAGTAACAATGAAGGGACCGGTCCAACGAAATCGAAGTTTACCTGAAAAAAGATGTAACTGAGAATTGTACAGAAGGACTTTTTAACCGGTTATGAATGATTTTCAAAGGATGTTCCTGTCATGGAATGCCTTTATCCTATACTTGTAAATTCTCGAGTTCTCATAAGCGTCGTTTCAGATTTCTTCGAGTTCATTCAATTGAAGTTTGTGTAGCGAGCCAGCATTGTCCAAATTAAAGTTCAGATTTTTGATAGCCCAGTAGGCTCTATGCTCCAGCTCCACAGGTAAGTGGCAAGCTTTCCCATATACGAGTATAAAGAGAGACATTCTAATGGGAGTCTTAAAAGCTGTAGGGTAAGCCTATAAGGCATCGGTCAAGCGAATTGACTAATCCTTACGGTCAGGGTTAACCGTTTTTTATAGAATTTGTTGAATTTCTCTGTTGGAAATCTCAGCTTGCCCGCTTGTCTGCGGGTGGTATGAAGTGCTCAATTTATAATATATGCCATATTTCTTCATTAAGTTCTCAAATGACCTATTACAAAAGTGTGAACTTTCATCACTAATGATGGCCCGAGGCGTTCCAAACTGGGAAAAGATATTTTCTTTTAAGAATCGAATGACCATTTTATGATCATTATTCCAGCACGGGATTGCTTCGACCCACTTAGTGACATAGTTTACTGTTAATAAAATGTAAATATTCCCAAAGGATTAGGGAAATGGTCCTATGAAATCGATGCCCCAACAATCAAATGCTTCAATGATAAGAACGAGGTTCAGATGCATCATATTTTGACAGGAAAACCCTCCCTATTTCTAACAATGCTCACAAGCTTTACAAAATTCATGAGTATCTCTGAACATTGTGGGCCAGTAAAAGACGCATTGTAGAATTTTGACCATGGTCTTTTTAGCAGAAAAGTGACCACCACAGGCTTGAGAACGACAAAAGGAGATGACACTCTGATGTTCATTGTTTGGTACACATCTCTTTAGAATTTGGTCTAGGCAATATTTAAACAAATAACGAGCATCCCAGAAAAATTGATGTACCTTGGCGAAGAATTTTTTCTAATCTTACACAGTCCAGTATGTTGGTGTGAGACTTATAACAAGATAATTTGCAATGTGAGCAAACCAATGTAGTTGGGAGAATTTAAACAATTTTTCATCATGAAACATGTCGTTTATCAGTGTCAGTTCAAGGGAATCAGGGAGGTCAAGTCAAGAAAAGTGGTCGGCTACTGCATTTTTAACTCCTTTTTTATCATGTATTTTAATATCAGTATGAGGATCCATCTTATCAAGTGAGGCTTGACATTCGTCTTAGAAAGAAGATACTTTAGCACTGCATAGTCTGTGAGATGATGATCTTGGATCCGATCAGGTAAGACTTTAATTTGTCCAAAGCGAACACTATGGTTAAAAGTTCCTTCTTTGTATTAGAGTAGTTCACTTAGGCAGAATTTAGAGTTCGACTTGCATAGTGAATAACGTAGGGCTTATTTTCTTTTCTCTGGCCTAATAATATCCCAATAACATAGTTAGATGCATCGCACATAATCTCAAAAGGGATGGGTTCATGGCATTGTCAACATGATAAGAGCGGTAGTCAACATGCCCTTGAGCTTAGTGAAAGCTTCATGGCATTGTTCAGTTCACTCGTATGGTGCATCCTTTTGAAGTAAATTACATAAAAGACAAGAGAGATGAGTAAAGTCCTTTATGAATCATTTATAGAATCCAGCGTGTCCTAGGAAGGATCGTATGTCACGTACGCTCTTGGGTGGAGGTAGGTTAGAGATAAGATCAGTTTTTACCTTGTCATCCTTAATTCCCTTGGACAAAATTTTATGTTCAAGTACAATTTTCTTAAGAACTATGAAATGATATTTCTCCCAATTCAGATCCAAATTCGTTTCCTCACATCGCTTCAGTATACATTTAATATTTTTTAAACACTCATTGAGAGATGGACCAAAGATAGAGAAGTCATCCATGAAGACATTTAAATATTGCCCCACCATGTTAGAAAAAATATTTAACATGTATAACGAAAAGTGGCGGGGGCAGTACACAGTCCGAATGACATCCTTGGGTAAGCAAAGGTGCCAAATGGATATGTGGATGTTATCTTTTCTTGATCTTCAAGGGCTATCTCAATCTGGTTGTAGCCCGAATAGTCGTCAAGGAAGTAATAGTAAGAGTGACCAGCTAATCTTTTCTTAATTTGATTAATAAAGGGCAAAGAAAAGTGGTCATTCTTTATGATGGTATTTAAATTTGTATAGTCAATGCACATCCTCTAACCAATAGTAACTTTAGTTGGTACAAGTTCATTATCGGCATTAGCTACGATGGTAATTCTGGACTTCTTAGGAACCACCTGAGTTGGATTCACCCATTGACTGTCGAATATAGGGTATATTATACCTACATTCAACAACTTAAGTACCTCAGCCTTAACTACTTCTTTCATATTTGGATTGAGTTGACGTTGTGGTTGTCGAGAGGTTTATGCACTATCCTTAAGATGAATGTTGTCAGTACAAATCAAAGGATCAATTCTCTTGAGGCCCGCGATTGACCATCTAAGGGTTCCTTTATACTCAATGAGAGTAGAAATAAGCATACTCTCTTGTTCTTTCTCTAGGTGGGAAGAAATCACCATCAGATATGTCTTATATTGATCTAAGTAGACATATTTAAGATCAACGAGCAAAGGTTTGAGGTCAAGCTTCGGAGCTTTGAGGCTAGACGGTAGAGGCACTACATCGATTTGGGACAATTTCTCAAATTATGGCCTCCACCGAATAACTTCAAGTAATGGCGTAACATCAAGCAAGGCATCCATCTCCATAATCATGTCATCATTTAAATCAGGGGACTAGGCCAAGCATGTCTCTAGAGTGTCGGAGTATAAAGTCAAAAGTGCTCTATCTTCCATAAAAGAATCAATCATGTTAATGTAGTGGGTATCATCATCATCCTCTGACTGTTTGTTCATATTGAAAAATATGTTGAGCTCTAATGTCATATTTCTGAAAGATAAATTCATAATTTCATTCCTACGATTAATGATAACATTTAATGTAGTAAGGAATGGGCAACCAAGAATGATAGGTATTTAAGTACTTATATCTATGATGGGTTGAGTATCCATGACAATAAAATCTACTAGATAGTAGAATTTATCAACTTAGGACAACACATCCTCAATCATCCCTCTTGGTATATGAACTAAGCGATCGACAAGTTGTAATGTGGTCCAGGTGGGTTTCAATTCTCTTAGACCCAATTGTTCATAAACCGAGTAAGGGAGCAAGTTAACACTTGCCCCTAAGTCAAGAAGTACGTGCTCAATCTAGTGGTTCCCAATTATACAAGTGATGGTTAGGCTACCGGGATGTTTGTATTTTTATGGCACATGATGCTTGAGGATGACACTCACTTTTTCTATCAAAAATATTTTCTTTTGTATATTTTGTCATCTTTTGATAATGCATAGATCTTTCAGAAATTTAACATATGAAGGTATTTGTTTAATGACATCAAGTAGAGGAATATTGACCTTCACTTACTTAAGCACCTCTAGAATATCTTAAGAGTTAGAGAGAGGTTTTGGTGCAATCAACTGTTGAGGGAATGACACAATTGGCTTGTGTTGAGGTTCTGGTTCTAACCTATGTGGAGCGTTGCTGGTCTATCATTCTCAATTTCTTCCAGGTCCTTCGGTTTTTTAGCTCCCGCTAGAATGGTTTTATCAATAATCTTCCCACTCTTAAGAGTGGTGATAGACTTAGCTTGCTCCATCTAATTTGAATAACTTGTATCACTTATTTTATATTATGATTTAGGATTGGGGAGGGGTTGGGCTGGAAGCATCCCTTTCTCCCCATTCGCTAAGCATGACTCAATCTTTTAAATTGATGATGCAAGCATTCCCATTGTTGTTTTAAGATCCTGGAATGCTTATACCGTATTTTAGTTGAATAGCTCTTAATTTTGCATGAATTTTTAAACCGTATCCTCTTGAGGATTCTTTTGATTTAAGAATTGCGTAAGGGCCTCTTGTGGGTTAACCGTTTGTCCATTCCTCCAATTGAAATTTGGGTGGTTCCTCTAACTGGAGTTGTATGTATTTGAGGTGGGTCCTCTAAAAGGTCTTTGGTAATTATTTACAGCATTTAATTGCATATTCAATATCTCTTGAAAGCAGGAATTTTTGGGTAATTCTCAGTTTTATGTATGTTACAAGCACAAGTACCACAAACAACTTCCGTAGCCTTTTCGTATTTTACCTTCTTAAGTTCCATGGCCTCGACTTTTCTTGTGAGTTTGGCCATTCTTACATTTATATCATCTTTCTCTTTTAAAATATAAATTCCTCTCCTTTCCTTTGATTGAGTAGGCTTAGAAGTAGTAGTTCTTGAGGAGGTATCTTATCTATGATTGTGCATTTTCAGCAAGTTTATCAAAATAATCTCATGCATCATTAGCTTCCTTGTTCATGAATTCTCCATTACACATCATCTCCACAAATTGGTGTATGGGTGAGGTCAATCCCTTATATAAAAATCTTGTTATACGCCATGTTTCGTAGAAATATTGTGCACATGAATTTATGAGATCCTTAAATCATTCCTAACATTGGAAGAAGGTCTTGCTAAAAATTCATGATTGCTTTCTTTAAGGTATTTGTTTTATGATAGGGGAAGAACTTTTTAAGGAACTCCCATGTCATCTCGGCCCATGTGCTAATGGACCTTAGTCTTAATGAATGTAACCATGACTTAGCCTTTTCTTTCAAAGAGAAAGGAAACAATTTCAGTCTAACTGTGTCCATACACACGTTTGGGAAGTATAATGTAGATATTATCTCATCAAACTCTTTCATATGCAAGTATGGACTTTCAGATTCTAGTTCATGAAACTTAGGGAGGAGTTGAATTACCCCTGGTTTAATATCTATAGTTCCTGCATTCAATGAAAATATCATGCACGAAGGTGTACTCACCCCTGCTGATTGTAAATAATTTCATAGAGTACGAAGCGGGGGTGCATTATGCACCTCATTTTCACCTTGAACTTCCTCAACTAGTGGTTGAGGTTGATTTGCAGCAATCACTTCAATTAACTGAGAGGATCTCAAGTGGAATCTAATCTTGTGATGGATAGGTAACCCTTTGATTAATCCTCCTTCACTCAAAAGACAGAGGGTGTTGTCATGAACCCACTTGGGCATGAAACACTCTCAGCCCTCAAGTAACTAAACAATTAAACCTAAAAAGAAAACTAAAAAAACTAAGACAAATAAGATATCTAAAAAAAAATAAGAGAGAGGGTTGGAACAAAATTACCAATATAAGAGTTGGTATGTTAGGATCCTACAAAATGGAAAACAATGTTAGTTTCTAAAAAAAATTTAGAAAAAATCATAACCTAAAAACATAGTAGAAAAATAAATCCTATTCTTAACCTAATTCTAATACCAATTAATTTCAGGAAAACATAGCAGTAGTTCCCAGCAACAGCGCCAAAAACTTATTCATAACCTCAAGTGTAGGGTCACGATGTAGTAATAACTCGGTAAGACTGAGGTCGAATCCACAACGACTAAACTTGTACATATTCTCAAAATAACTAGAATTAGAAAAAGATCTAAATTGAAATCTGAATAATTGAGAGTAATGGTGAATAATGTTGATTAAAAGTTATAAATTTAAAGGTGGGAACTAGGGTTCTAAGGATCCACTTGTAGTTATCAAGATGCTACCTTACTTGATTCAAGGAATACGATTGGAATTGGAGTCTTATCCTATCCAATAGGAAGATAAAATAATTTAAATCAAATATGAAATTTTCATTGACTTAATTATTAATGGAGGAGAATTGTGATGATTGAAAGGGATTTCTTCACCCTACCATGTCCAAGAGACGATGGTGAACAACAGGATTTACCAATCTCACAATCTCAAAACAGGAAAAGAAGATATCCCAAACTATCACATTATCTATTATAATTTGAGTCATAATAAATTATAGAAAACTAAAAATATTTCTTTAATATCAATCTAAAAATCAATGAGGTCAAATAAGAATAAGAATCAAAGCAAGATAATCATCAAAACATGCTACAAGCTTTATCTCTTAGCCCTAGCTAAGAGGTTTAGCCAACTATAGACATGATTGAAACTAAATCTATTAAAAAAAGCATGAAGAATAAACAAGGGAAGAAGAAAAACTCTTTAATGGCTACTCCACCCTTGTGCAATGCTCCTTGAAACATTTTCAAACCTTAGAAGATACTTTGAAGCATCCTGGGGAGTCTTATTTGTAGTTGTGGAACTCTAACTTTCGCACCATGTTGAAAAAATCTAGAAACTACCTCAAATTTACGCACTCTGCGCAGTTTTTCAAAATATACTTCCAGAACTTTTCTTTTTTAAACTCGGAGTTTTTGAATATATTTTTTTAGGACAATTTTCAGGAATATATTTTTTAGGACAATTTTCAGGATTCCTTTTCTTTTTCTTCACTTCAAATCTTCAATTTTCTTCATTCCTCACTTAGTTTCCTAGGATCATTGGCATGTGAATTCTCATTAATGACTTCCAAATCTCCAAATCTTTATTTAGTAATCTTTTGAGCATAAATATTCCTTTTGGCATCAGTTTCACCGTAAGCTCTCGAAATCACCTCTCACATGAAAACATGCATAATTAGATTGATTAAGTACTATCATGTTTATAAAACCAATGTATAAATAGGGGTAAATATGCAATATTTCACACTCAAGAGTCAATTCATGAATCAAAGGATTCAGTGCATTAAGGACAGTCTCAGTGATAGGGTCACTGTGTTTTTCATCTTTTTGAGGTGGAGTCCTTAGAGCTGGAGGAGTACAAAGATGAAGGATAAGCATACACGATTTCTGAGTATCTGGTAGGTGAAGTGGAATTGATACCCTCTTCCTCGAAAAGGTTAACTTTCGATGGACTATCTACATCCACCACTCTCTCTGAAGTGCCCACGACCTTTGTTGGTGTTTTTGTTGATCGTTCTGCCCTCACTGCTGACACAATTAGAACTTGAGCTCATTCCTCGGATACGACTAAAGCATCACTCCTAATAGTTATCAGCAGTCGAATACCATTCACTAATTGATAACAAGCCACCATAGGGAATAATAATTTGAGGATAAGGCCAAAAAGTAAATATGAAGATCGTACACATGTACTCAATGAGCTATTAAAAGATTTACCACTCAAGTGGTCACTGGCGTAAGTCACCCCATATTTTACAGGCTCGGCTAATGCAAAAGAGACTTTAGGAAATGTTGGTAGCTCCTCATCGAATAAAGGTAATTATGTTTCACCATTTTTCCATTATTGCACTTGAAGCTGCTCATGACGCCGTAAAGCCTCTAGCATATATGGCCGATATACATCAAGAGGTATCATGGAGTTGAACTTCAAACCATGAAATTGTTCGAACCTTTGTATGACAGAAATTTGATTAAGGATACCTGGTTTAGTCGAGACGGGTGTAGTATGTTTTTATCTCTTCTTTTACTCTTGATCTTGTGTCTAAGATGACTCCTTGGACGAAGGACCATGCTTGGTTCATTTTCTTCATATTGAAATGGTGGATGATGAGATTCTAGCTGGTTGAACCTTGGGAGATGAAAGAGGAGGTGATAATTTTTTAGTAGTCGATTGGAGCTATAAAGTCCAACGATTGTTATAGTAATTGGTCCACCAAGACTTAAAAGAATTGAATGCAAAAGGGGTTATAAAAAAAAAATAACTCAAATCCTTGGATATTCCAGGCATGATTAGATAAAGTAGTGATGATTGAAATTACATTTTGCACCGCACTAATAGAAGTATGAAACTGTACTCATAGTCCTAGAAGGAGGTGAATAGGACTTTTCAAGTGATTGTAAAACTTTTATTGCCTTACTTAAATGATTTACAAATAAACTTAGCAAGGCAATGTAACTCTAATAGCTTCCAAGCCAGTTAGAGGGTCCAGTCACATAGGTTTCAATAAAACAACTAGCCTATATCATTGTGAGCTTGTGTGTGGGAAGTGCTTCTTATCAATCAAATAATATTCATTCAATCATGTATAAGAATTTAAACATTCAAGCATATATAAGCATGATTAAAAAAATGTGCAAATGACAATCCCAAATACAAGAATGTATAGCAGTTTGGCCACATGCCTACTCCACTCTCAACATCTACACTCAATCCTAGAGTGCACTGGATTTTATAAGTGCTATGGTTTCTAGCTCCTATGATTGTCAAATTTTATAGTTCCAAAACCACTTGGAATCTGTGTCTTGTGTAGCGCATCTACATATTTAAGACTGTGCATCTCATGCACAAGATCAAAGGTCTTTATCTCAAGAACTTCAAATGCAAGATCAAGAGATATACAAGTTCAAGTACATAGTTCACTCCAAGCTTCAAAGTTCAAGGTTTCAAAGCTTTTTCTAAAGGCAAGACAATAGTCTTCATTTTGGTACTCAAAGCTCAAGGTGAAGTACAACTTAAGTACCTCAAGGTCAAGCTTCAATGTATTACAAAATTAAGCTTCAAAAGGTCTCAAGTTCAAGCTTCATCATATGTCAAGATCTCAAGCTTCGTAATCTTCAAAAAATGACTATCAACCGAAGAAAAAGAAGATTCAATATTCATACATTGCTTATAAGGTATGAATGACCCTATATTGACCGTAGGATAAGTCATTTTGAATACATAATTTAATTGGGTCACTTTATAAGTGTATATACTATTTTTCGACTAGTCTTTGACTAAGTTCGACTAGTCCTAGCAATGGCTTGACCAGTCTAAGAAATCCTCGACCAGTTCTAAGATTGTTACTTACTTTTAGGATTTTTTTGTTAAAGCCTCGACCAGTCCTGGAGACTGCTCAACCGGTCGTGTGAATAGCACTCGACCCGTCCTGCAGGCTCGACTCAAAGTCCAGTAACTAATTTGAGTTCCACACGACCAGTCGTGGACTGAACTCGACCGGTCGAGCAGGTCCTTCTACCAGTTGTGGAACGGTCTGATCTTATCGCGATTAAATTTTCAAAAGTTTGTTGGTGGTTCGACCAGTCGAACCGACCTCAGGACCAGTCGAAGATGCGATTTCTGCACTTATAAATGGAGAACGAATTTCAGAGTTTGATATCTAATTCAAGCAAAATCAATACCCCACTCTGAGAGATAAGTTAGTGATATTCTTAAGCTATTTAGTGCTCATTTCATATTCTCTTTAATTAGCTTTTTGCATTTGATTTTGTTTTCTACATTCCAATTTTATTTAAAAGAGGGATTAAAGTTTTTCCATTTCTTGGAATCAAAATCAAATCAAGCTAGCTCAAGGTGATTTAATTTAAAATCAATTTAGAACTTAGAACTATTTCACAAGTGAGTGTCAACATTGAACTTCTACGTTGAACTTCTGTAAGTGCTATGGCTGATAGATCCTTTGGTTGTCAAATTTTATGGTGTCAACATATCAACCTGTGTCTTGTGTAGCATGAGGAGATGTACATGTTCAAGACACTGCATCACAAAGTTATAAATTGAGAATGAATCTCTACTTCAAGACATGTAAGTACAAGCTACAATGAAAGAAGTGATCTTGTTCAAAGACTCAAGTTAATGTTTATCTCTTAATGAAGTGTAGTGCAAGCTTTAGAAGATCTCAAGTTCAATGCTGAAGTGTAGTGTAAGCTTTAGAAGATCTCAAGTTCAATGCTACATCAAGAATAGAGGTCTCAAGCTTTGTAATTTTCAAAGGTCAACTATCATATGAAGTCTTGATGTTCATATCTCACTTTTAAGGTATGATTGACCTTAGATTGACTTTAGGGTAGGTCATTTTTATACATAATTCATATTAAATCTTTATATATGAATTTGGTCTGTTCCAAGACTAGGCTTAGACTCTGTTCGACTAGTCTTAGCACTGGCTCGACCAGTCTTAGATAGTTCAGGACTAGTCCTAAGTTTGTTGTAAATTTTCAAAAATTTTGGTTGTGCTACGACTAGTCCTAGAGACTATTCGACCAGTCATATGAACAATGTCGACTCGTCCTATGACCAGTCCTGGAACTATGACTCAAACTCTAGCAACTAAATCAGACTGCCTTCGACTAGTCGTGTGCAGGTCACAACTGGTCGTGGACAGCCTTCGACTGTTCATGAACACCCTACGACCAGTTGTGGAATGGTTTTATTCGATCACGCTAAAATTTTTAAATATCCATTCTCCTACGACCAGTCATAGACAAATTTCTTTAACTATAAATAGACGATGAATTATAGAGTTTGATAACTCAATTTAAGAAAAATCAAGGGAACACTCTGAGATAAGTTTGTGTTTATTTTAAACCACATTGTGCATATTTAAAATTCTCTTTTGTTAGCTTTATAGATTTGATTTTGTTTCTATATTCCAATATGATTTGAAAAGAGGAATTGCTGTATTTCTTCTTCTTGGAATCAAAATCAAATAGAGCTAAGCCCAGCTGGTTTAATTTAAATTCAATCTAGAACCTAGAACCATTTTAAAGTGAATATTGGACATTGAACTTCTACAACCGAACTTCTACTCCGATTGGTTCTTCCGGGCTGCTACAAAAGGAGAAATCCAGGTATTTTAATTTATTATAAATTCCATTCATTTTGGTTTTTATTTGAGATTAAGCCAGAAAAATCTCATTGTATTGGTTATCTGAGGAGAGCTAGAAAACTCAGAAGTGGGGTTTTTTCTTAATTGTGTAAGCCCATTAGAAAGACACAATTGTGAAGGTTTTATGCGAACCTGAGAAACCTATTTTGATAGTGAATGCTAATATCCCCTGTGTGAGGATATTAGGAGTGGAGTAGCAATCTGTGTGGCTGGTGTTTAACAGTTGGTGAACACACAGGCGAACCACTATAACTCTTTATACTTTGTGGATGTGCGCTTTATTTTCCTATCTTTGATCATTTAAAATTGTGGGATTTATATGTGGATGTGAATGTTATATGTTTACATTTCAAGCATTGCGGGGAATGTTGTAATAATTTAGATTTAAATTCCTGTAATTTATTTGAATTCCTTGCTATTCTTTTATTCCTCTTTAGTTTGAGTTTTTGATACAAAGACCTTTATAGAAATAAGGTTGTCCTACCATAAACTCTTGGTTTTTGGTGTAAGGTTGTCCTTAGAACAACATTTGTATCAATCTCTCAATACTTGTTTATTGAGGTTATTTTTCATTTCAGCATTGTGAATTGATTTTATTTATTTGGCTATCTCATTCTTTAATTTCACTGTTATTATCTTAAATTTGGCACAGTCCTATTCAACCCCCTCTAAGACTTATAGTTAGGCCTTTTTAAGTGGTATCAGAGCCTAATAACTCATTTTAATTCTTTTTATTTGGATTTATTTCCTGAGCCAATCGATCTAAGCTATATTTAAGATCTCAAATTTTGATAGCCTTTTAGTCACTAGGCCTCTACCTTTCGATGACACCAATTATGCCTATTGGAAAGCCAGGATGAGGATTTTTCTTAAATTCATGGATGAAAGTATGTGGCTAGCCACAGTGAATGAATGGACCCCACCTACCACTGAAGTAACCGGTATCGATGGATTAAAATCAATGAGAGTAACACCTTATTTCTCTTGGACCACACTTCAGAAAAGTGAGAGTAGTGCAAATGCTAAAGCACTGAATACAACCACTTGCGTACTATTACCGGATGAATTCAAAAGAATTATATCCTATGATTCTGCAAAGTAATCCTGGGATATTTTAGAAATGACACACGAGGGAACATCAATTGTCAAGAAATTTAAGATTCAAATCCTCACAACCAAATTTAAGGAAATTCGTATGAAAGAAAATAAAATGTTCATGGATTTCTATACAAGATTAAATAATATTGTGAACTCTATGTGGGGTCTTGGTGATAAAATCCCAGAAAATAAGATTTGTGAAAAAATACTGCGCTCACTTCCTGAATGGTTCAATTTTAAGGTTACTACGATCCAGGAACTTCGTGATATGGACAATATGAGGGTAGAGGAGTTAATTGGCTCTTTAAAGACTTATGAGTTGACTTTTAAAGCTCCAAAAAGCAAATCTATTGCCTTAAAATCTTCTAAAAATAGTTTTTAAGAAAAAGATAACAATTCTGATTTGGAAAATTTTGAAGATGATATGACCCTTTTAGCGAAAAAGTTTTACAAAATTTCAAAAGTAAAAAGAGGGTTGATTTTTAAAAATCGAATGATAAGAAGAAATCTAAACCTAAAACTTGAAAATCATTAAAAGACAGTCAGTGTTACAACTTCCATGAATATAGGCATTTAACAAACAAGTGTCCTAAATATGACAAACCCAAAAAGAAGGGTATGTTGGCTACCTCGGACGAATCCTTTGATTATGAAGCCTCTTTTGAATCAGAAGGTTCTGAAACTGAGTCGGGTAATGAAGTTAAAGCCCTTATGACTCTAGCTAAATTCATATTTTTAGATAATAATTCAACAAATGAAGAAAATCTGAATAGTGATTGCGAAAATGAAGATGATCTACAAGATGCTTACAATGCCCTATACAATGAAAGTTGTAAAATTACTGTTAAATTAAAACTTCAAAAAGAAAAATTTTCAAAGCTTAAAGAAAATTTTGAATCCCTTATTTTAGAAAAATCCCATATTTTAGATTGTTTTAAAAAGACTAAATGTGATTTAGAATTCAAAACCTCATGGATTGAAAATCTGAAATCTGAAAATGAAAAACTTAAACTTGAAGTCTCTTCTCTTTTAAGTTTAAAGGATACATGGAAGTATGCCCAAGGAGATCTAAAGTTAGAAAAACTTTTATCTAGATCAAGGAAATATGGAGACTGATCTGGTCTGGGCGATGATAAAAATGTTCCTCTTAAACAGAAGAATAAGCCTCCTAAGTTTATAAAAGAAGAGACCTTAAACTCAAAAGGAAAAAGTACAAATCAAGACTTTTCTAAAAATAGTAAAACTTTTCAAAAACTTAAAAGAAACTACTTCAACTATAAAAATCAGAACCAAAACTCCTTAGCTGAAAAAATAGTTGATTTGCTTAAGGAGCTTTTAAAATTTAACTGAGCAGGTCATTCTTACAACAACTACAAACAAAAGAAGGCCAACTATACACCTAAACCCAAAACAGTTATGAAATGGGTTCCTAAGGTTACCTGCTTGGTTGCCCACACTGCTTTTAAAGCTTCAAGTCATTCAAAGTGGTACCTAGACAGTGGATGCTCAAGGCATATGACTGGTGATAAAGGTCTATTCACCAATGTCAAAGTCATGGCTGATGGTTCAGTCACCTTTGGTGATGACAACAATGTTCACTCCCCAAGTGCAGGGTTGTGATGTAGTAATAACTCAGTAAGACCGAGATCGAATCCCAAGGGACTGAAACTTGTACGTTATCTAAAACTAACTAGAACTAGAACTAGAATGAGATGGAATTTAAACTGAATGTAATTTGAGGAATAATGGTGAAAATATTAATCTAAAATTTATAGAAATCAGAGGAAAGGAAACTAGGGATTCAGAGGATCCACTTGTAGAGATCAGGGAGAACTTATGCTTGCATAAAAAATTATGAAAATTACTAAACTGCCGTTGATCTAGTTTTCAAGAGATGAAAGGTATATGAATTAGAGTGGATTCCATCACCAAACCATGCCCAAAAGACTATGGCAAACAACAGAATTAAACTAATTACCAACCCATCACATGTATGAAAGTTAGGAAGGGTACCGACATCCAACCATGCCCAGGAGACTATGGTGAACAACAGGGCTTCCTAACATCATAAACATTAAAGAGAACGGAAATATTCAAAGCCATTGCAGACCCATTGTAATTTCAGTCACAACAGACCATTAAAAATCTAAAACATTCCCATAATAATTAACTAAAATCAACGTTAATTCATGCATTAAAATTAAAATAAAATCAAATCTGCCATCTCACTACAAGCTTCACCTCTTAGCCCTAGCTAAGAGGTTTAGCCTGACATGGATGGGCTAAATCTCTTAATAAAAGAAAAGAAAAAAAAATACTCTCTCCCTCACGTCTGCTTCAAGTCCCTGCCCGAGCCTCCACGTCTCTCTTTTTCTTCCTTCCTAGACCTGAATGAATGCTCCCCACGTCCAAAACCTCCTTATATAGCTGCTGGAGTGGTGAAAATCGGATTTGAATCGGATTTGGAAAGCTATGCATGCCCATTGAAAGCTTTTTCGCAGCCAAGTTCGGTGCCTCGAAACACGCCACTTTCCTTGCTCAAATTCCAAAGAAACACCGTCTCTTAGGATTTTATTGGGTCCTCTACATGATAGACGGTTCAGATCTGCCATATGATCAAAGATGGTGGGCCAAAACCGCCCGAAAAAGTCAGTTTTTGCGGATGTACGAAACTTTTCGCACCATTTTGCTGTTGTGATCGGTGGGCCCCACAGAAGCATTTTAAGGAAAATTCACCCCGTCCATTGGATTCAGAATGAAATTTCAGTTAAGAATGGGTGGTTTTGAACATCCATTGACGTGGCCCAGAGAAGAAATCACAAAAGAATCAGTTTTGAACGTTGCAGGGCAGCCCTTTTGTGGCCCCTGTATCGAACACGTGTGTACGCATGGATGAAAAGAATCAACATGGTTTTGTAGTGTTTGCAGCTCTCTAAAAGATGGTCGGATCAGATGAGTCATACGGTCCATAGGTGGGGCCCACAGTCGATCGCAAAACGGACGCAGGCCGTCCGTGCGTAAGCAAAAACGAAACAACACTTGCTGTTTTAGAAAGGTACGTGTCAGCACTGCTGACCCGCGTGCGTTTTCTTTGGTGCACGCATGCTTATATTGTGCAGTGCGCACACACCCTATACACAGGGCCCACTGTGATGTTTACGAGAAATCTACACCGTCCATCCTCTTCCTCATATTATTTTAACCGTCGAGAACAATTTTGAGGCAGTTCCAGATATCAGGTGGGCCCCACTTAATGAATTAAGGGGCTGATCAGTCCGTTGGCCCACTTCCAAAGATCTTCAATAGCTGAAATTTGACGTGTACGGTTCATTTATGGTCCTCAGGCCATGTATAAAATTTGGAGCTGATCTGATGGTGGAAATTCTATGATCTTGCATTCTGGCTGACTTTCAGGCCACCTGAGCTTCAGTTTCTTAGTTTTCTCGGATCCTTGGCGTGTAATTTCAGTCGATCTTGGTCCCCTGGAGTGCGTCCCTTGTCTTGGTGCATCTTGAGCGCTAAAACTATACTTTTAGCACCTTTTTGCAGTTCATGCTCTCAATTACACCCTGAAACATAAACACGATAAAAACAGGCCGTTAGACAGCATTATGTCCGTAAATCTAGGCAATATCTGGGGTCTAATATGCAATATTTGACCCTCAACATAACCCCCAACCAGCATTTTGCTAGTCCCGAGCAAATTATGCGAAAAAATAAGCTGAGAATTATAGGAGAACTTTCTATGAAATCGAGTGAGATTTTGAACAAAATATGAGAAATTTAATATTCATGAATGTTAGAAATTGTTTTCTCCTGAGCTCAAGCACACGGTAGACTTCATAATCAAGTGTAAAGCATTAATCCATCAATTAGAAAAATTTTAAACATTGAGATCCATGGATGTATAGTGTAATCTCAGCTAATCACATTAAGATTGAATTTGTTATTTCAGGATCTCATTGGTAACCAGCAAGAGAATTCATGATAACCAAACTTGCCTCATAAATTCCATCTTTTGATCTTTTCAACTTTTTATTTTTCCATTAATAGTCATGCCAAAAAGAGGAATCGAATCCTTACCAATAGGGAGCAAACCTATGGCAAAAGACCAATTACCTAATAAATTTTTTTTTTTTTTTTTTTTTTTTTTTTTGTTTAACCTTGGGGAATCAAACCTTCACCTATAGGGAGCAAACCCATGGTGAAGATTAATTGCCCAACCTGTTCAATTTTTATACCCTGATGGCAAGATATTTCTGGCTGGTTCCTTTCATGCTTAGTGATTACTAAATTAACCATTCAATATCAAACTGAAACCTTAATGTGAAAGCGAGATGTGACATGTGAAACCATGACTCAATCAATGTTTAAAATCTCTAATCATGGATTGATAATTCAAACTCAACTGTGGAATCTATCAAGTAGCTAAATCCAAGAGTCATAAATTACCAACATCATATATCTCACAATTCTAAATCAAGGATATTCGTCAAAATCAGAAAAATTTAAAAATTTTTCACAATTGTTCCTCAAGACAAAGAAAATACTGATTAGGTTACCTAATCCCCCACCCCCAACCTAAAATCTACATTGTCCTCAATGTAAAAGATATAAACATGCAATGCACATGGGACAACGAAAGTAAATGAGAAGTGATGGGAAGATAGTACCTGAATAACGAATCAAGAGAGTTTTTTCAAGAGATCGCTGGGAGAGAGCAGATTAGCACAAGAGAGAAAATAAAATAAAATTAACAAAAATAAAATCCTATCTATACCACTTTCACAGGTGCTCTCGATTGCATTTAGCATATGAAACAAGCCTTTAAACCCCTAGGTTACCCCTAGTGGACGAGTTGTAGTCTCGTGAGGGTTTGCAGTAATGTTACCCACAAACATTGAATCGATTATGAAACTTGATCATGCCACAAGGTTCTTCTTCCGACCAATATCTTGGTAAGTTTCTCAGTAAGTTTCTCAATAGGATCATCCAAAAGCCCTTTTTACAATAGGCTTGGATGCCCTGGAGCTTGACTTTTCAGAGAAACTTATTTACCTCATTAAAAATGTGTTGATGATTTGCCTGAGGTATCCAAAGTATAAATGATTCACCTGTGTCAGAAAAAGTTTCAGAGTTAGTATCCCATGATGAATCAGAGACTACAGATAGATCAAGTTGAGAAAAATTTTCAGGAAGTGGTGTAGTCTCAACACTTTCCGAAGTATCAAACTTCGGTTCAATTTTCAGCTCCTCCTCCCCTAATGGTAAACATTCAGGATCTGTGGAAGAAGGGGCTTTAGAGTAAGGGTTCTCTCGGTCAGTGCTGACTGTCGAGATGTTGTCTTGCAAGGCATTCACTATGTCTCTTATTATGGGATCATTTGAATCTGCAAAGTGTGTCATGCAATCATCGAATTCAGCTGAGAGTGACTTATTTTCCACCTTGGAGCTCGTGATAATCTGCCCAAGGAATCCATCATCCTTGACAGTGGACGGATGTATACTCTCTTGCTCCAGCCCTGCACAGACAGATTGAGGATCAGTATGCGAAGCATTGATATGATCACTCTGTTCATTGAAATTACTCAGAAGAGACATTGAATCGTCCACATTCAACAGTTTAGATGGTGGCCTCAACTGGGTGGTTTCAAATTTCAGAGTCGTAGCGCGCAACTCCTCTTTCTCCCGAATCATATCATCATTCAATTCAGGGGAGTGGTCAAAATATGTTTCACAAGAGTTATAAGGGTCGGTCATAAGGGGCTCCTCCACTTTTAGATCAGACATGTCAGGTGAGTGAAGTATCTCATTATGACCGTTCTCTTCGCGTGCTTCTTGATCATTAACTTGGACCAAACTTGAGATTAGTTCCAGGGGAATTGTGGTTATACATTCAGGATTGTCATCCCAATACTCATCATATTTTGGTTCAGTGCAGTGCACACTTGGGATGAAATCACTTTCCTCATATTCTTCACCTAGAATGGGTTGAGATTCGCATAAACTAACATCTTCATCATCATTAGAATCTAGTGTGTTATGTGATTGAAGTGTATCATTATATTTGAAAGACAGCCATGTCTCTTCCCCATTCTTTTAAACAGTTATAGAAATCGACTCATCGGTAAATTGGACCGTATGCTCGTTAATGGAATCCAACTCCTCATTCCAAATTCTAGAGTTCTTCAAAGGCGAGTTAGGATCACTTTCCTCGCATTGTATTTCTGGAATGAGTCATGGCTGGGATGACCGAGCCTCCTCTATCCTATCGAGGCGCGAATTGAGTCCTTCCATTGCTTTTTTGAATTCTGCAAACCACTCAATGTTATGCTGAATTGAATTTTCCTGGATCGTTTCTAGTTGAATCTCAAAGGTAGAGGGTCTAAGAGAATAATCACTTGAAATAAGTGCTTCCAAAATTTTTATACTTTCTTCAACACGGGCCAAGTGATGATGAAATGAATTCCCTTGGATCGTTTCTGGTTGGATCTCAATGTTAGGGTATCCAAGAGGATAATCCTTATAACATGTTGTTGGTTCATCTTCACAGCTTTGATGTTTCCACTGGTTATAGTCATACTGATCATACATGGGAGAATATGATGACTGATAATAATCCTCATTCCCATAATTACGATCGTATATAGCCCTATTAACCGATGGAAGATAACGTTCTAGTCGGTTCTCAATGTCTGTTTGTGATGGAGAAAAATCTTGAGGTATACGTTGAATTCCACAACCCTCGGGCATTCCCCAATATCTCCTATCCATCTCAGCGTATGCACGTACCCACGATTCCATGGTAGAACCCTGACTCTGAGTCTAATCTTAGAACAAAAGAAAAGTCCTATAGAAATATGGAAAGTAAGAGAAGAAGTTAGAAGGGTGTTACCAAATAAGAAGTTCCTATATTAAGATCCTGCAGAAGAAAACAAAACAAGTTAGTTTCTAAAACAGTTAGTCTAAGATTATAAAATTTTTAAAAACCTTAATATAGAAAAAATAAAGAAATTAGAAAAAATATCACCAAATTATAAGTTTCTATCTCAGAATCCTACAAAATAGGAAGAATAGGTTAGTTTCTAGAAATTAGGAAAATAAAAATAAAAATCTACGGTTAAAATAATCCTAATCTTAAATAATTCCAAAACTAATCAATTTCAGAAAAACGTAGTCGACAGTCTCCGGCAACGGCGCCAAAAACTTGTTCACTCCCCAAGTGCAGGGTTGTGATGTAGTAATAACTCGGTAAGACCGAGATCGAATCCCAAGGGACTGAAACTTGTACGTTATCTAAAACTAATTAGAACTAGAACTAGAATGAGATGGAATTTAAACTGAATGTAATTTGAGGAATAATGGTGAAAATATTAATCTAAAATTTATAGAAATTAGAGGAAAGGAAACTAGGGATTCAGAGGATCCACTTGTAGAGATCAGGGAGAACTTATGCTTGCATAAAAAATTATGAAAATTACTAAACTGCCGTTGATCTAGTTTTCAAGAGATGAAAGGTATATGAATTAGAGTGGATTCCATCACCAAACCATGCCCAAAAGACTATGGCAAACAACAGAATTAAACTAATTACCAACCCATCACATGTATGAAAGTTAGGAAGGGTACCGACATCCAACCATGCGCAGGAGACTATGGTGAACAATAGGGCTTCCTGACATCATAAACATTAAAGAGAACGGAAATATTCAAAGCCATTGCAGACCCATTGTAATTTCAGTCACAACAGACCATTAAAAACCTAAAACATTCCCATAATAATTAACTAAAATCAACGTTAATTCATGCATTAAAATTAAAATAAAATCAAATCTCCCATTTCACTACAAGCTTCACCTCTTAGCCCTAGCTAAGAGGTTTATCCCGACATGGATGGGCTAAATCTCTTAATAAAAGAAAAGAAAAGAAAATACTCTCTCCCTCACGTCTGCTTCAAGTCCCTGCCCGAGCCTCCACGTCTCTCTTTTTCTTCATTCCTAGACCTGAATGAATTCTCCCCACGTCCAAAACCTCCTTATATAGCTCCTGGAGTGGTGAAAATCAGATTTGAATCGGATTTGGAAAGCTATGTATGCCCATTGAAAGCTTTTTCGCAGCCAAGTTTGGTGCCACGAAACACGCCACTTTTCTTGCTCAAATTCTAAAGAAACACCTTCCCTTAGAATTTTATTGGGTCCTCTACATGATAGACGGTTCAGATCTGCCATACAATCAAAGATGGTAGGCCAAAACCGCCCGAAAAAGTCAGTTTTCGCGGATGTGCGAAACTTTTCGCACCATTTCGCTGTTGTGATCGGTGGGCCCCATAGAAGCATTTTAAGGAAAATTCACCCCATCCATTGGATTCAGAACGAAATTTCAATCAAGAATGGGTGGTTTTGAACATCCATTGACGTGGCCTAGAGAAGAAATTACAAAAGAATCAGTTTTTAACGTTGCAGGGCAGCCCTTTTGTGGCCCCTGTATTGAACACGTGTGTATGCATGGATGAAAAGAGTCAACACAGTTTTGTAGTGTTTGCAGCTCTCTAAAAGATGGTCGGATCAGATGAGTCATACGGTCCATAGGTGGGGCCCACAGTCGATCGCAAAACGGACGCAGGCCGTCCGTGCGTAAGCAAAAATGAAACAGCAGTTGCTGTTTTAGAAAGGTGTGGGTTAGCGCTGCTGACCCGCGTGCGTGTCAGCACTGCTGACCCGCGTGCGTTTTCTTTGGTGCACGCATGCGTATATTGTGCAGTGTGCACACACCCTATACACAGGGCCCACTGTGATGTTTACGAGAAATCTACACCGTCCATCCTCTTCCTCATATTATTTTAACCGTCGAGAACAATTTTGAGGCAGTTCCAGATATCAGGTGGGCCCCACTTAATGAATTAAGGGGCTGATCAGTCCGTTGGCCCACTTCCAAAGATCTTCAATAGCTGAAATTTGACGTGTACGATTCATTTATGGTCCTCAGGCCATGTATAAAATTTGGAGCTGATCTGATGGTGGAAATTCTATGATCTTGCATTCTGGCTGACTTTCAGGCCACCTGAGCTTCAGTTTCTTAGTTTTCTCGAATCCCTGGCGTGTAATTTCAGTCGATCTTGGTCCCCTGGAGTGCGTCCCTTGCCTTGGTGCATCTTGAGCGCTAAAACCATACTTTTAGCACCTTTTTGCAGTTCATGCTCTCAATTACACCCTGAAACATAAACACGATAAAAACAGGCCGTTAGACAGCATTATGTCCGTAAATCTAGGCAATATCTAGGGTCTAATATGCAATATTTGACCCTCAACAAATAACTGTAAGATTATTGGCCAAGGTACGGTTCAACTCTATAGCCTCCCTTTGTTTAAAATGTTTTATATGTTGAAGGATTAAAACACAATCTATTAAGCGTATCACAAATATGCGATAATAATCATAGCGTAAAATTTTTTAACCAAGGTTGTGAAATTCTAAATAATAAGGGTTCAGTAATCTTAAGTAGTCGCAGAACTTTTGAAAACTGCTATATAGTTAGTGAATCTAGCTCATCTAGTCAAACGTGTTACATGGTCCATACCAATGAGATAGATTTATGGCATAAATGCCTTGGATATGTACACTACCGTAATTTGCATAGACTGAGCAAAAGAGAACTGATAAGAGGTCTACGTAAATTACAAAAGATAGACAAAATATGTGGCGAATGCTAGATTGACAAGAAAATCAAGGAGCTCTCACAAGAAGGTGAACTCCAATGCCACATTAAGACCACTCAAGCTTCTCCATATGGAACTTATAAGACCTACCAGGATGGAGAGTCGAGGTGGTAAAAAATATATTTTAGTAATCGTGGATGATTTTACCAGATTCACTTGGGTAACCTTTTTAAAGGATAAATCAGAAACCCTTGAAGAAGTGAAAAGGGTTCTCAAATAGATCCAAACTGAAAAAGGTTTTCAAGTTTATAAGATCTGTAGTGATCATGGATCTGAATTCGAGAATAAGAGTTTTGAGAAATTCTATAGCGATCAGGGGATATTACATGAATTCTCTGCACCTAAAACTCTACAGTAAAATGGAATTGTAGAAAAAAAAATAGAGTGCTTCAAGAAATGGATAATGTAATGTTGAATAGTATGAAGCTTCCTAAAAATCTTTGGGCTGAAGCTGTTAATACTCCATGCTATATAATCAACCGGGTTTATACGAGAAAATCCAGTAATAAAATTGCTTATGAAATGTGGTTCGATAAAAAGCCTACCGTTAAATACTTTCGAGTTTTTGGCAACAAGTGCTATATTTTATGTGACCGTGAAAATCTAGGTAAGTTTGACACTAAAAGTGATGAAGGGATCTTTTTAGGATACTCTTTAAATAGTCGAGCATATCGACTACTGAACAAAAGGACCGGTGTAATACAAGAATCTATAAATGTAGTCATAGACGATCACTGGAATACACCTACACCAAGTTTAGATAATGATGAAGTTTTTTTAATCGACAAACTAGATACTTCATCAAGTCAAAAAAATTCTGAATTAAGGACTGTTAAAGATCATTCAACCACTCAGATTCTCAGAAACCCTCTCACTAATGTGCACACTTGTAGACAAATAGAAGATATATGTAATTATGTATGTTTTACATCTCAGATTGAACCAACTAATGTAAAAGAAGCCCTTATGATGAAAACTAGATTGTTGCGATGCAAGAGGATCTTAACTAATTTGTGAGAAATGATGTTTGATACCTTGTTCCTAGACCGAAAGATAAACATATTATTGGAACTAAGTGGATTTTTAAAAATAAGTCTAATGAACTTGGAAATATAATTCGAAACAAGGCTAAGCTGGTTGTTCAAGGATACACTCATATTGAGGGTATTGATTATGATGAAACTTTTGCCCTAGTAGTTCGTCTTGAGTCAATCAGACTATTTATTTCCATTGCTTACTTTAGAAAATTCAAAATTTATCAAACGGATGTGAAGAGTGCCTTCTTAAATAGTGATCTGCATGAAGAAGTGTATGTTGAACAACCTATGGGGTTTGAAGACCCTAAGAACACAGATCATGTCTATCGCCTTAAAAAGGTTCTCTACGGCTTAAAACAAGCTCTCAGGGCATGGTACGAGAAATTGACTAAGTTTTTACTAAGTCATAATTTTCAAATGGGAAGTGTAGATAAGACTCTTTTTATTAAGAAACTTAATGATCACATCTTAATTGTGCAAATCTACGTTGTTGATATTATTTATAGATCTACCTGTTCTAACATGGCTGTTAAGTTTGTAGATTTAATGAAATCTAAGTTTGAAATGAGCATGGTTGGGGAATTGAACTATTTTCTTGGGTTACAAGTAAAACAACAACCTAATGGTATTTTCATTTCTCAGATCAAATATGCTCAGAACTTGATCAAAAAGTTTAGATTTGAAAATGGTAAGAATTTTAGTACTCTTATGAGTACAACCTTAAGACTCTCAAAAGACTCTACAGATAAAAATGTGGATCCTAAATTATATCGTAGTATGATTGGCAGTTTACTTAACTCCTAGTAGATCTGATATTTCCTTTGTGTTGGTATTTGTGCACGATATTAATCCAACCCTAAAGAGTCTCATTTAACTGTTATTAAGCGGATTATGCGATATGTTGCAAGTACTGTAAATCTCAGTCTTTAGTATCCTCATGAAACTAGTGTTCAATTGGCTGGGTACTTAGATGTTGATTGGGCTGGCAATATCGATAATAGGAAATCAACCAGTGGTGGTTGTTTTTATATTGGAAATTGTTTGGTTTCCTAGTTTAGCAAGAAGCAAAGTTCTATATCACTTTCAACTGCCGAGGCTGAATACATCGCAACTGGAAATGCATATACTCAGCTTGTTTGGATGAAACGCATGTTAAGTGACTATGGAATTGCACAGGATACAATGGTTTTATATGGCGATAATTCCAGTGCCATAAATATTTGAAAAAAATCCAACCATCATTCACATACTAAGCACATTGACATTATGTTTTATTATATTCGTGAATTAGTGGAAGAAAAAATAATATCTTTGGAATATATTCCGACCAAGACTCAACTTGCTGACATTTTCACTAAACCACTCGACAAAAACAGGTTTAATAAATTGAAATTTAATCTTAGTATGTACATTTTACATTGATTATTCATGCATATGTGTATCATAATGTATATATACTTGATATTTTGTTTCAAATTTTTATGAAAATTGCATACTTTAGTTGGTACACGACCAGTCGTGAATGTGCTCGACCATTCATGGTACGAACAGTCAAGGATAGCTCAAGACCGGTCATGGAGTGCGTTGGGACTTTTAAAATTTGGGAAAAATCTCATCTTCCTCATTTCGTATTTCCTCTCCAACGAGCCGACGCCCGCCCTAATTTTCAAGGTGAGTGCATTTTTTCAGTCAATCTTGTAGATTCATGTTTTATTCTCTTTTTTTTGTCATTAGAATACTTGATTTCAAGCTTTGTTGAGATTTTGAGGTTTTTCTTCTCCATTTGTTGATATAGAAAAACCCATCTCTACTTCCTTTGTGATTTCTTATTTCTTATTGGAAATGGATGCTAGAGGGAAAAAGAAAACTTTTCGTGGTCCATCTTCTTCTAGATCTACTAAAATAACTCGGCACCACCTTCGGTCACCTGAAGATGATCCCCCATATGTATGGATTTACGTTTGCGCAAAGTTATTATTGAGTGTCATGTATTTCTTGATCACAATGCTTCATTTGGTATCTGAAAGGGCCTAGCTATATGCCCTAGAGGAGGGGTGAATAGGGCAATGCCAAATAAAAATAATAACAGCGGAATAATAAAAGATTTAAAGCACAATGCTGAATATAAAACAATCACAATAGTCTAAAATAAAGAGATTGATACTTTATCAGGTCTAAGGACAACCTTGCACCAAAAACCAGAGGTTTAAGGTAGGATAACCTTATTTCTAGAACGTCCTTGTATCACAAACCAAAGAGGAATAATAAGCAATGAAATCAAAATAACTTGCAGAAAATAAATCCTAAGTTATTACAACATACATCCACACTTGCTTGAAGTGATTACAACATTCATCCACAAACACTCTTCACAAAACAGAATGAATAAAAGAATGAAAGAATAAAACACATCCACAACACAACGATATATAGTAGTTCGCCTGTGTGTACACCAACTATTATCCAACAGCCACACAGATTGCTACTCCACTCCTAATATCCTCACACAGGGGATATTAGCATGCACTATCAAAATAGGTTTCACAGGTTCACCTAAAACCTTCACAATTGTGTCTTTGATCTTGGGCTTACACAATCCAAAAACCCCACAATATGAGTTTTCTGGGTCTCCTCAGATAACCAATACAATGAGGATTTTCTGGCGAATCTCAAACAAAAACCAGAGAAAGTAAATTACAAAACATGTAAAATACCTGAATCACCTTTTGATGAAGCTCGGTAGAACCAATCGGAGTAGAAGTTTGATTCGACGTTCAAAGTCCAATACTCACTTTAAGAATGGTTCTAAGTCTAATTAATTTTAGCTCAAACGGGCTAGATCTATTTGATTTTGAATCCAGAAGAAGGAATAACAGAAATTCTCCTTTTCTAATAAGATTGGAATGTACATCAAAATCAAATAAGAATAAGCTAGCAAAATGAATATTAAATAAGCACAAAGCAGCTTAAAATAAACACAAACTTATCTCAGAGAATAGCCTAAAGAATGCTTGAATAGAATTGATTTGAAGTTCTAAAACTCTGAAGTTCGTGCTCAATTTATAGACTGAAAAATCCCGTCTACGACTGGTCTTAGGATCCTAGGACTGGTCGTAGCTCCAAAGATTTTCAAAAGATTTCCTCGGGATTTGATTTTCAGTTCCACAACTAGTCGAGGGTGGTCTACGACCGGTCGTGGGCCACCTACGATTGGTCGTGAGACACCTACGACCGGTCGTAGGACCCCAAAAATGGTTGCTGGAGTTTGAGTCGTAGGTCTACGACTGGTCGAAGGATGATTCGTAGAACTCACAGGACTGGTCGTACGATGTCCAGGACTGGTCGTAGGACAGCTAGAAAGATCTAAAAATCTTCAACTACCTAGGACTGGTCCTGAAAAACCTAAGACTGGTCGTAACAAAGCTAGGACTGGTCTTGAAGTCCCTAGGACTGGTCTTAGAACACTCCAAACAAGCATATAAAGATATATGAGTTATGTATCCAGAATGACTTACAATAAAGCCCATCCTAAGGTCAATCTAAGGTCAAACAAACCTTAAAAGTGAGATAGACATTGAAAGTCTGTACACTCAGATGACCCTTAAGAGAAGCTTATGAATATTCAAAACTTGTAGTAGGCCTTCATAAGCTTGATCTTGACTTGATAAAATCTTCTAGTAAACTTGAACTTGATCAAACCTTGAACATGCAACCTTGAATACTTCTATTCTTAATTTCTTCATCCAAGACTTGAAAACTTTCTTCTTTTAAGATCTTGACTTGAAATGCGATGTTGATTGCAATGACTAGTCTTCAAACATAAAACACAAGATATACAAGACATAGAAATAGGTTTTGGCACCACAAAATTTGACAACTAAAGGGATATGAAATCATAGCACTTACAGTATCCTTCCACTCCTCCAAGCTATAGGATGAGATAACATCTTACATTGGGGTGGGCCTGCATACCAATCTATTGCTCAATCCATGTTTACATGTATCTTTGATTTTTCGTCTGAGAACTTGACTTTTAAAATTGATACTAGAGAAGGACAATTTGAAGTTGACCGCCATCTGATTGCAGGATTAATGGATGTTCCTGTTAATGATGAGGGTATTCCTATTCATACTCTAGCTGAGAAACCCTTAGAATCTGAAAAACGAATGCTCATTAAAGATTTATACAATATGAATATGCAATTGACTCATAAAGGGAATGCACTCCCCTCAAAGTACTTATTACCCAGATAAAGGGTTCTTCATAGAATCTTTATTTTCAATTTGTATCCACGTTCTAGTAATAAAACATAGATGACTTCTTTATGGTTTGGGTTTTGCATTCTGTCATCTCTGGTACTAAAGTTCGCCTTCTATCTTTGATATGTCATTCCATCATTCAGTTTTATCTCCATCCAGGTCATAGTGATATCCCATTTGCCTATCTTATGATTGTTTTAGCTTCTCATATGTTGGTCGCTATGCCTATTAGAGAAGCTCCCATCCATCATCTTATCTGTAATAACTCAAATCTATACAAGATGAAATTAGAATTGGCTCCTGGCCAAGTGGATGGTCATGGTGGTGGAATGAAGAAGAATCTGATGATCTTCCACCAAATGATATAAATATGGATGATATTTTTAATGAAATTGAATCTGATTTTGCTAATGATCCTGACTATGAGCCATCTGAGTTTGACGCTCGTATTCTTGCACTTGAGGAGAAGGTTGAAAATATGAATGCTGCCCATGATTTACAGTTCAAATATATGTGTAAGTATCTTAGACGCTTAAACAAGGGCATGCATCAACTTGATCCTTTCATACCTGCTCCTTCTTCAGGTTCAGATTAAATGATTTACTCTTTGATCTGTAATAACTTTAAGTCTACTTGTGTCGCTTTGTGAACTTTATCTGGTTGACTGAGTTCTGTTTGAACTAGTTAATGGTATGTGGACTTTATTTGATTATATCTTGACCAGTTAATCTTTTATTACTCCTGTTTATTATCCTTTTCTTTTTTTTTTTTCCTTTGTTATATTGTGCTAAAAAGGGAGAGAATTTATATGGATGGATTGTGAGTAGTAGCATTTTATTTTTTTTCTTGCATATATATGAGCTACTCAGGGGGGAGTATGTGAGAAGTTATTTGTGCCTAGTTCATGGTGTTATATGCTAGTTGATGATAACTGGTGCATGATTCTTTAACTAGACCGGTGCATGATTCTTTAACCAGGCTGTAACTGGTTTCAACTGGCTTTCTCTTATAACTTATGTATACTTATTGTGTTATTTATTGTTAAGTATGTTTTTTCACAAATTTGATAAAGGGGGAGATTGTAAGTGCTATGGCTGATAGCTCTTTTGGTTGTTAAATTTTGTGGTGCCAAAAAATTAACCTGTGTCTTGTATAGTATGAGGAGATATACATGTTTAAGACACTGCATCACAGAGTTACAAGTTGAGAATGAAGCTCTACTTCGAGACATGCAAGTACAAGCTACAATGAAAGAAGTGATCTTGTTCAAAGACTCAAGTTAATGTTTGTCTCGTAATGAAGTGTAGTGCAAGCTCTAGAAGATCTCAAGTTCAATGCTGAAGTGTAGTGCAAGCTCTAGAAGATCTCAAGTTCAATGTTACATCAAGAATAGAGGTCTCAAGCTTCATAATTTTCAAAGGTCAACTATCATATGAAGTCTCGATGTTCATATCTCACTTTCAAGGTATGATTGACCTTAGATTAACCTTAGGATAGGTCATTTTGTATACATAATTCATATTAAATCTTTTTATATGAATTTGGTCTGTTCTAAGACTAGTCTTAGACTCTGTTTGACTAGTCTTAGCACTGACTCGACCAGTCTTAGATATTTCACAACCAGTCCTAAGTTTGTTGCAAATTTTTAAAAATTTTGGTTGTGCTACGATCAGTCCTAGAGACTGTTTGACCAGTTGTATGAATAGCGTCGACTCGTCCTATGACCAGTCCTAGAATTACGACTCAAACTCCAGTAACTAAATCAGACTGCCTTCGACCAGTCATGTGAAAGTCACGACCGATTGTGGACAGCCTTCGACCCGTCGGGAACACCCTACGACCAGTCGTGGAACGGTTTTATCCGATCGCGCTCAAAATTTTAAAAATCCAATTTCAGAGTTTGATAACTCAATTCAAGAAAAATTAAGGGAACACTTTGAGATAAGTTTCTGTTTATTTTAAGCCACATTGTGCATATTTAAAATTCTTTTTTGTTAGCTTTTTAGATTTGATTTTGTTTCTATATTGCAATCTGATTTGAAAAGAGGAATTGCTGTATTCCTTCTTCTTGGAATCAAAATCAAATAGAGCTAAGCCCAACTGGTTTAATTTAAAATCAATCTAGAACCTGGAATCATTTTAAAGTGAGTATTGAACATTGAACTTCTACATTTGAACTTCTACTCCGATTGGTTCTTTCGGGCTGCTACAAAAGGAGAAATCCAGGTATTTTACTTTATTGTAAATTCCATTCTTTTTGGTTTTTATTTGATATTAAGCCAAAAAAATCTCATTGTATTGGTTATCTGAGGAGAGCCAGAAAAATCAGAAGTGGGGATTTTTTTAATTATGTAAGCCAATTAAAAAGACACAATTGTGAAGGTTTTAGGTGAACCTAAGAAACCTATTTTGATAGTGAATGCTAATATCCCTTGTGTGAGGATATTAGGAGTGGAGTAGCAATCTGTGTGGCTGGTGTTTAACAGTTGGTGAACACACAGGCGAACCACTATAACTCTTTGTGCTTTATGGATGTGCATTTTATTTTCCTATCTTTGATCATTCAGAATTGTGGGATGTATATGTAGATGTGAATGTTGTAAATTTACATTTCAAGCATTATGGGGAATGTTGTAATAATTTAGATTTAAATTCCTTTAATTTATTTCAATTCTTTGCTATTCTTTTATTCCTCTTCAGTTTGAGTTTTTGATACAAAGACCTTTCTAGAAATAAGGTTGTCCTACCATAAACCCTTAGTTTTTGGTGTAAGGTTGTCCTTAGAACAACATTTGTATCAACCTCTCACTACTTTTTTATTAAGGTTGCTTTTCATTTCAGCATTATGAATTGATTTTATTTATTTGTTTATCTCATTCTTTAATTCTGCTGTTATTATTTTAAATTTGGCATAGTCCTATTCACCCCCCCTTTAGGACTTATAACTAAGCCTTTTCAACTTTTATTCCGAATTTTTTCTTCCGGGCTGCATCAAAAGGAGAATATCCAGATATGTATTTTACTGTTTTATATATACATTCTTTTGGTTTCATTTAGACTATGACAAAAAAATCTCTTTGTTTTGGTTTGTCTGAGGTGATTCAGAAAACTCAGAGTGTGGGGGTTTTTGAATTTTGTAAGCCCACTTGAAAGACACAATTGTGAGGGTTTTAGGTGAACATTAAAAAATCTATTTTTATAGTGAACACTAATATCCACTGTGTGAGGATATTAAGAGTGGAGTAGTCGTGTGGCTGCTTTTCTAAATAGTTGGTGTACACACAAGCGAACCGCTATAATTTCTGGTATTGTGGTGATTGATTGCTTATTTCATTTTGTGGATGTTATAATTTTTCTTTATGCATTTGTGGAGAATGTTGTATTTCTTTTATGCAAGTGTGGAAATATTGTAATAACTTCGTTATTTTCTTTGCTATTTATTTCTTTATTCCTCTGTATCAGTTTGAGATTTTGATACACAAACCGTTCTAGGAATTAAGTTGTCCTACTATAAACCATTGAATTTTAGTGTAAGGTTATCCTTAGAACAACATTTGTATCAACCTCTCAATACTTGTAAACTTGAGGTTGTTTTACATTTCAGCATTGTGAGATTGTTTAATTGCTATCTTTATCTGTATTTATTTAAATTTTGCATTTATTTTTAAATTTGGCATAGTCTTATTCACCCCCCCTCCCTCCCTCTAGGACTCTTAGCTCGGCCTTTTCAAGTGGTATCAAAGCCTAATAACTCGTTTTAATTATTATTTCTTTTAGATTAATTTCCTAAGCTAATCGATTTGAGCTTTATAAGATGTTAAATTTTGATAGTCTTTCAGTCACTAGGCCTCCACTATTTGATGGCTCCAATTATGCCTATTGGAAAGCCAGGATAAGAATTTTTTTAAAATCAATGGATGAGAGCATGTGGTATGACACGATGATTAATTGAACCCCTCCTACCACTGAAGTGACTGGTACCGATGGATCTGTAACTGTAAAAGTAACATCTTATTTTACTTGGACCAATCTTCAGAAAAGTGAAAGTAATGTCAATGCAAAGGCTCTGAATGCAATCACTTGCGCTTGATCTCTAGATGAATTCGAGAGAATTATATCCCGAGATACTCCAAAGCAAGCCTGGGATGTTTTAGAAATGACACATGAGAGAACAACAATTGTCAAGAAATCTAAAGTTCAAATCCTCACAAACAAATTTGAGAAAATACGTATGAAAAAAAGTGAAACTTACCTGGACTTTTATAAAAGATTAAATGACATTATCAACTCTATGTGGGGTCTCGATGATAGAATCCCAGAAAGCAAAGTCTGTGAAATTATACTACGCTCACTACTTGAACGATTCAATTCAAAGGTGACTGCGATCTAGGAATTTCATGATATGGATAATATGAGGGTAGAAGAATTAGTTGACTCATTACAGACCTATGAGTTAAACTTCAAAGCTCCTAAAGGTAAATCCATCACTCTTAAATCTTCTAAAAGTATTTCTCAAGAAAATAGTAGTAATTCTAATTTAGAAAATACTGAAGATGATATGGCCTTTTTGGCTAAAAAGTTTTATAAGATTTTCAAAAGTAAAAAGAGGGTTGATTTTCAAAAACCTAATGAAAAGAAATGATGTAAATCTAAAACTTGGAAATCTTTAAAATATAGTTAATGTTACAACTGTCATGAATATGGGCATTTAACAAACAAATATTCTAAAAAGGACAAACCTAAAAGGAAAGGAATGTTGGCTAGTTAGGATGAATCTTGCAACTCTAAAGCCTCTTCTAAGTCAGAAGATTCAGAAACCAAGTCGGGTAATGAAGTCAAAGCCCTTATGACTCTAGCCAAGTTCACTTTTCAGATAATGATGATTCAACTAGTGAAGAAAATCTGAATAGTGATCATAAAAATGAAGAAGATCTTCAAGATTCATATAATGCCCTATACAAGGAAAGTTGTAAAATTGTTGTAAAACTAAAACTTCAGAAAGAAAAGTTTTCAAAACTTAAAGAAAATTTTGATAATCTAGTTTTAGAAAGATCTCACATTTCAGATAGTTTTAAAAAAACTAAGTGTGACTTAGATTTCAAAACCTCCCATGTTGAAAACTTAAAATCTGAAAATGAAAAGCTAAAACTTGAAGTCTCTTCACTTTTGAGTTTAAAAGACACATGAAGGTATGCCCAAGTTGATCCTAAGTTAGAAAAACTCTTATTCGGATCTAGAAAATGTGGCGACTGATCTGGATTGGGCTACGACAAATGTATTCCTCTTAAACATAAGAATACTCCACCCAAATTTATGAAAGAGGAGTCTTTAAACTCAAAAGGGAAAAGTCTAAATCAAAACTATTTTAAAAAGGTTAAGACTTTTCAAACCTTAAAACTTAAAAGTAACCATATCAACTATAAAAATCAAAATTATAATCCTTTAGCTGAGAAAATTGTTGATTTACTTAAGAAGCTCTTAAAATCTAACTCAATGGGTCGGTCTTATATCAACTACAAACATAAGAAGACCAACTATATTCCGAAACCTAAGACTGTAATGAAATGGGTTACTAAGGTTACTTGCTTTGTTCCCTACGCTGCTTTCAAAGCTACAACCCATTCAAAGTGGTACTTAGATAGTGGATGCTCTAGACACATGATAGGCAACAAAAGTCTGTTCACCAATCTTAAAGATATGATTGATGGTTCAGTCATATTCGGTGATGGTAGCAATTGCAGAATAGTTGACCAAGGTACAGTTCAACTCTTTAACCTCCCTCTATTTGAGAATGTTTTATATGTAGAATGGTTAAAACACAACTTATTAAGCATCTCTCAAATATGCAATAATAATCACAGTGTAAAATTTACTATCCTAGGGTGCAAAATTTTAAATAAAAATGGTTCTGTAATATTAACTGGTCATAAAAATTTTGAAAACTACTACATTGTAAGTGATTCAAGCTTATCTAATCTATCGTGCTACATGGTCCATACCGATGAGACCGAGTTATAACATAAACACCTTGGACATTTACACTACTATAACTTGTATAGATTGAGCAAAAGAAAGTTGGTAAGAGGCTTACCCAAAATACAAAAAATAGATAAAACATGTGGCGAATGCCAGATTAGCAAACAAACCATGAGTACTCACAAAAAGGTGAATTCAATGCCACATCTAAACTGCTCAAACTTCTCCACATGGATCTTTTAGGACTAACCAGAACGGAGAGTCGAGGTGGTAAGAAATACATACTGGTAATTGTTGACAGCTTTACCAGATATACGTGGGTAGTCTTCTTAAGAGACAAATTATAAACTCTAGATGAAGTACAAAACGATACTTAAACGTATCTAAATGGAAAAAAGATCTCAAGTCTGTAAGATCCGTAGTGATCATGGATTAGAATTTGAGAATAACAGTTTTTAGAAATTTTGCAGTGATCAGGGAATATCACATGATTTCTCTGTACCCAAAACACCACAACAAAATGGTATAGTAGAAAGAAAAAATAGAGTTCTTCAAGAAATGACAAATGTAATGTTAAATAGTATGAAGCTCCCTAAAAAAATTTGGGCTGAACCCGTAAATATTGCTTATTATATAATAAACCATGTTTATACTAGAAAATCAAATGGTGAAACGGCTTATGAAATTTGGTTTGATAAAAAGCCTACTGTAAAAAACTTTCGAGTTTTTGGCAGCAAGTGCTACATTTTACTTGACCGAGAAAATCTGGGTAAGTTTGACACCAAAAGTAATGAAAGGATATTTTTAGGGTATGCTCTGATAGTCGAGCCTATCGTGTTCTTAACAAGTGGACTGGTGTAATTCAAGAGTCTATTAATGTGGTTATTGACGATCACTTAAATACACCTGTCTCAAGTTCAAAAAATGATGAAGTTCTTTTAATTGATAAACCAGATACTTCATCAAGTCAAAATAACTCTGAACTAAGGACTGTTAAATACTCCAACTAATTATCTCTCACTAGTGTGTGCACTTGTAAATAGTTAGAAAATATATGTAATTACGTGTGTTTTACATCTCAGATAGAAATGGCTAATGTAAAAGAAGCTCTTACCGATGAAAATTGGATAGTTGCAATGTAAATAAAGCTCAATCAATTTGTTAAAAATGATGTTTAGAACTTATTCCCTAGACCGAAAGATAAATATATTATCAGAACAAAATAGATTTTTAAAAATAAGTCTGATGAACTTGATAATATTATTAGAAACAAGGCTAGACTAGTTGTACAACGGTATACTTAAATTGAAGGCATCAATTATGATGAAACCTTTGCCCCAGTAGCTCATTTTGAATCAATCAGACTATTTATATATATTGCATGCTTTAGAAAGTTTAAAATATACCAAATGGATGTAAAGAGTGCTTTCTTGAATGACGATTTGCATGAAGAAGTGTATGTTGAACAACTAACGGGTTTTGAAGACCATAAGAATGCTGATCCTGTATACCGCCTAAAAAAGGTCTTTTACGGTTTAAAACAAGCTTGTAGGGCATAGTACAAAAAGTTGACTAAGTTTCTACTTAGTCATAACTTTATAATGGGAAGTGTTGATAAGACATTGTTTGTAAAGAAACATAATGTTCATATTTTAATAGTGCAAATTTATGTTGATAATATTATATATGGATCTACCTGTGTTAACATGACTGTTGAGTTTGCAGATCTTATGAAATCTAAGTTCGAAATGGGCATGATTGAGAAACTGAATTATTTCCTAAGGTTGCAAGTAAAACAACAACCCGATGATTTCTTTATCTCTCAAACCAAATATGCTCTGAACTTAGTTAAAAAATTTGAATTTGAGAATGAAAAAAATTTTGATACTCCTATGAGTACTACTTTAAAACTCGTAAAAGACTCTATAGGTAAGAGTGTGGATCCTAAATTGTATCGCAGTATGATACATAGTTTGCTTTATTTAACTGCGAACCGACCTGATATTGCATTTAGAGTAGGAATTTGCACTAGATATCAATCTGACCCTAAAGAGTCACATTTAATTGCCGTTAAGCGCATTTTAAGATATGTCGCTAGTTCAGAAAATCTTGGTCTCTGGTATCCACATGATATTAGTGTACAATTAGCTAGTTATACAGATACTGATTGGGCTGGTAACATTAATGATAGAAAATCAACCAATAGTGGTTGTTTTTATGTAAGGAACTGTTTAATTTCCTGATAAAGTAAGAAATAAAGTTCTGTACACTCTCAACTGTGAGGCTGAATACATTGTAGCAGGTAATGCATGTACTCAGCTTGTGTGGATGAAAAGAATGTTAAGTGATTACGGAATTACGCAAGATACTATGGTTTTATACTGTGATAATTCCAGTGCAATTAATATATCTAAAAATCCAATCCAGCATTCACGAACCAAGCACATTGACATTAGATATCACTACATTCGTGAATTAGTAGAAGACAAAACAATTTCTTTGGAATATATTCTAACTGAGACTCAACTTGCTGACATATTCACAGAACTGCTCGATAAAAGTAGGTTTGTTAAATTAAAATTTGATCTTGATATGTGTAATTTGAATTGATTATTTATGCATTTCTGTATCATAATATACATATTTGTTATTTTAAATGTTTAAAATTTCAAATTTTATGAAGATTGCATATTTTGGGCTGTGCACAACCCATTGAGTACATACTCAACCAGTCGTGAAATGACTAGTCGAGCATATACTCGACCAGATGTGTAGCGCGGGTTTGATGCTTTATTTGGGGAGAAAATCGATTTTTTCTCATTTTAGGTGTCTTCTCCAATGGCTCCTAAGTTGACCGGTCGAACCCATCTCCTATTTCTTCAAGGCTAGTGTATGGTTTTCATTTTCCTTGTAAAATCAAGTTCTTTGCACTCCCTTTTCATCATTGGTGTGGTTTATTTCTTGATTCATAGTTGTTTTTGGAGTTTTCTTCACAAAAATATGATCTAGTGAAAACCCTCTCTACCTCTTTTGTAATCTTTTTGTTCCTTGTTATCTTTGGTGCAAATGGAAGTAGAACCAAGAAGAAAGGATCTCGTGGTCCTACTTCTCGATCAACTCCTATAACAATGCGCCACCTTCGGTCTCCTGAAGATGATCTCTCTTATGTGTGGGATATTAGGTTGCGCAATGTTATAGTTGAACGACCTGTTAATGTTGATCATTTAGATCCGTTTGATATCCTTCATCTCCTTCAGTCTGTAGGATGGGATAACATACTGCGTTGGGGTGGGCCGGCATACCGCTCCATTATGCAGGCTATGTATGCTTGCATTACTAATTTTTCTGCTGAAAACTGACATTCACTATCTCAACCAAAGAAGGTCCAATTGATGTGGATCGACATCTTATCTCTAGCTTAATATATTTACCTGTCAATTATGAAGGTATTCTCATTAACACTCTAGTAGCAAAACCATTTGAAATTGAGAAACGTATGCTTAGTAGAGATTTATGCAATATAGATGCGGAATGAAATACTAATGGAAATGCACTTGCCTCAAAGTATTTGTTACCCAGATAGAGAGTCCTTCACAGGATATTCATTTTGAATGTTTATCCTCGTTCTGGTAACAAAATCGAACTCACTACATTCATGGTCCGCATTCTTCATTCCATCATCTCTGGTACTTCTGTATGTCTTCCTTGATTTGTTATTGCATCATTTAGTTCCGTCTCCATCTAGGACACAGTGACATTCCTTTCGCGTATCTTATGACTGTATTGACCACACATAGTTTAGTGGCTATACCTGTATGAGAAGCTCCCATTCATCACCTGCCATTCAACAACTCCAATATTAATAAGAAGAATTTGAAGTTGGCCCTAGGCCAAGTCAATGTGGGTGTTGGTGGAGCTGATGCTGCAAATGAAGAAGAAGGTGATTTGCCTCAAGATGATATCAATATGGATGATATTTTTGATGAGAATCCGATTCAGCAGAATTCGATTCAACAGATGACCCTGATTATCATCCATCTAACTTTGATACGCGTTTGCGCTCGCTTGAGGAGAAGGTAGAAAACATGAATGTATCCCATGATTTGTAATTCAAATATATGCGCAAATATCTTAGGCACTTTGTTAACAAGAAACTTCATCAACTTGATCTTACCATACCTGCTCCTTCTTCGGGTTCTGATTAGTATTTGAATATCTGGTTTGTAGTAACTTTTAAGATACTTGGATTTCTTTTATTTTCTGGGTTAAACATGGTTGATCATGCTTGAACAATGCTTATTTATGGATTTATTATCTTGAATATCTTATTCATCTATTCCTCATTACTCTTCTTATTCTTCCTTGTTTATCTACTTCCGTTATCATTTATTGGTTCCTTCCTTTATCATATTGTGAAAAAAAGGGGGAGAATTTTATCATGCTTGTGAGAATTTTATCATGCTTATGATATGTGGCATGTGGTGGATTGTGGATGGATTGTAGATAGGTAGCCATCCATTATTTTTGTAAGGGGGAGTAGATGCGATTTTTTTTGACCTATTTATAACTGGTGCATGATTCTTTAATCAGGTAGTAACTGGTTTATATTGATAACTGATGTACAATTCTTTATTGTGCATATTATGCTTATTTTTAACGAAGTGTGTTTTGTTATATATTCAAGATTTTAAGTGCTATGGTTTCTAGCTCTTATGATTGTCAAACTTTGTAGTGCCAAAACCTCTTGAAATCTATGTCGTGTGTAGCGCATCTACATATTCAAGACTATGCATCTCATGTACAAGATCAAAGGTCTTTATCTCAAGAACTTCAAATGCAAGATCAAGAGATATACAATTTCAAATACATAGTTCACGCCTTCAAGCTTCAAAGTTTAAGGTTTCAAAGCTTTATATAAAGGAAAGACAATAATCTTCATTTTGGTACACAAAGCTCAAGATGAAGTACAACTTAAGTACCTCAAGCTCAAGCTTCAATGTATTACCAAATCAAGCTTCAAAAGGTCTCAAGTTCAAGCTTCATCATATGTCAAGATCTCAAGCTTTGTAATCTTCAAAGAACGACTATCAACTGAAGCAAAAGAAGATTCAATGTTCATACATTGCTTATAAGGTATGAATGACCCTAGATTGACCATAGGATAGGTCATTTTGAATACACAATTTAATTGCGTCACTTTATAAGTGCATAAACTGTTTTTCGACTAGTCTTATACTAAGTTTAACTAGTCATAGCACTGGCTCGACCACTCCAAGAAATCCTCGACCGGTCCTAAGGTTGTTACTTATTTTTGAGATTTTTTTGTTAAAGCTTTGACTAGTCCTGGAGACTGATCGACCCGTCGTGTGAACAGTGCTCGACCAGTCCCATAGGCTAGACTTAAAGTCTAACAACTAATTTGAGTTCCACATGGCCAGTCTTGAACAGGACTTAACCAGTCATGGAGACCACTCAATCGGTCGAGCAGGTCCTTCAACCAGTTGTGGAATGGTCTGATCTTATTGCGCCCAAATTTTTAAAAGTTTGTTGGTCCTTCAACCAGTCAAACCGACCTCAGGACCAGTCGAAGATGCGATTTCTACACTTATAAATAAAGCACGAATTTCAGAGTTTGATATCCAATTCAAGCAAAATCAATACACCACCTTGAAAGATAAGTTAGTGATATTCTTAAGCTATTTAGTGCTCACTTCATATTTTCTTTAATTATTTTTTTACATTTGATTTTATATTCTTCATTCCAATTTTATTTGAAATAGGGATTGAAGTTTTCCCATTTCTTGGAATCAAAATCAAATCAACTTAGCCTAAGGTGATTTAATTTAGAATCAATTTAGAACTTAGAACCATTTCACAAGCGAGTGTGAACATTGAACTTCTACGTTAAACTTCTACTCTGAATTGGTTCTTCCAGGCTGCATCAAAAGGAGAATATCCAGATAAGTATTTTATTATTTTATAAATTCATTCTTTTGCTTTCATTGAGACTATGATAGAAAAATCTCTTTGTTTTGGTTTTTCTGAGGTGATCCAGAAAACTCAGAGTGTGGGGTTTTTGAATTGTGTAAGCCCACTTGAAAGACACAATTATGAGGGTTTTAGGTGAACCTTGAAAAACCTATTTTCATAGTGAATACTAATATCTACTGTGTGAGGATATTAGGAGTGGAGTAGTTATGTGGCTATTTTTCTAAACAGTTAGTGTACACACAAGCGAACCACTATAATTTTTGGTCTTGTGGTGATTGATTGATTATTTCATTTTATGGATGTTGTAATTTTTCTTTATGCATTTGTGGAGATTGTTGTAATTTCTTTTATGCAAGTGTGGAAATGTTGTAATATCTTAATTATTTTCTTTGCTATTTATTTCTTTATTCCTCTGTATCAGTTTGAGATTTTGATACATAGACTGTTCTAGGAATCATGTTGTCCTACCATAAACCATTGGTTTTCGGTGTAAGGTTGTCCTTAGAACAACATCTGTATCAACCTCTTAATACTTATATACTTGAGGTTGTTTTACATTTCAGCATTGTGGGATTATTTAATTGCTATCTTTATTTATATTTGTTTAAATTTTACATTTATTTTTTAATTTGGCAAAGTCCCATTCACCCCCCCTCTAGGACTCTTACCTTGGCTTTTTTAGATTTCACTATCAATGGTTTTAAACATGTTCACCAATAATCTTTACAGTCCTACACTAAGGACACAATTTATGCTTTCCGTAAGAGCAAAGGTCCTACACCTAGAACCCATGTTTAGGCCCATTGGCCAAGGTCCTACACAAGGCACCTACAGTTTAGGCCCACCGGCCATGGTCCCACACAAGGCACCTACCTTTAGGCCCACTAGTCAAGGTCCCACACTAGGAACCAAATCGAGTTTGTTGATAGCAAACTCTTAGTCTCAATCTTACACGAGGAAGGAGACTAAACTTTAGAACTCGTAACTATTACATTTACGTGTCGGATTAAGTTCACTTTTGTAGCTCGTCTTGGGATGCTTGATCTTCGTGCTTCCATGCTTGAATCAACTTCCTAATGCTCCCTCGATCACATCGCTTGGATTTTCTTATTGGCTCAACTTTATGATAAAAAACCTGGCATATGATATACCAATAAAGGCAACTAAGGGTATGAGAGATGGTTGAATCTCTAATAGAGGTAATGAATGAGTTTCTTAAGAGATTCAACTAATGGATACACTAGATCGTATGATTGAGATCAAGGATATACCTATATGTTTGGTCTCAATACTCTAGTGAAGGTTTGAGATCCTGTTCTTCATAAATTCAAGCTTTGAATCATCTTTAGATGATGAATCACAATGAAAAGAGCATGAATCTCAAATGGATAGAGTCTAAGTAGGTTAAGATAAGCTTGGGTTACATTAGGGACTCTCAATAACCTTAATCTATACTTTCTGCAAGTTCTTACGAGCCATTTTTATAGGCAAAAGCTTTCAAAGGAAAGAAAATGGCTATAAAACGGTTAGTTCTCAGTGCTACCGAAGTGACCTTTGGTACCACCGAACTTGTTTCGGTAGTATCAAATTATCTATCGATAGTACCGAATTAAATTCCCCAAGTTGCTGATTGAAATCAGTCTCTTTCAGTGGCACCGAACTTTGTTCGTCGATGGCAGTCAGTGTCACCAAAATACTCAGTCAGTGATACCAAATTAACGTTATAAGCTTGCTGGACTGTTTTGATCCGCTTCGATAACATCGAAGGTATCTTTAGTGGTACCGAAGGTACTATTCGGTGGCAGCTTCGTCATACCGATAGTTGACAAATTTTCCTATTTTTGTCCAATAGTTTAACAACTTAAGACTTGCTTAAGCCAAGATTATGGGATATTTGTAACATCCCAGATTTCTGCAACCTGGAGTTAGACGTCCTTAGGCAACGGGTCAACCATAACACCTTGGTAACCTCTTAGAACTCAATTCCAAAGCCAAAGGAATCATTTAGAACCCAATTCTTTAGAAATTTAACATGAATTAGCCAGCGCTACAGTAGATTTCCTGCAAAATTAACACTAACCACTTTAAATATGATCTGTAAGACCCAAAACCTCTAGAATTGTTAACGCTACGTTACCCTGAAATCTATGATCAATCTCTAAATCCAGTTGCTCACGGGAACATTCAGAAACTCCGTATCGACCTGGACTGTACATCGAAAGTCTGATAGCTGTGAACTTAGACTATTACGACCGCCTAGTTGGACTTGACTATCGTTTCGAAAATTAAGCCCAACCGATGTCGTGAGACCATTTCCTTGGGTCCGAAGTAAAGAGAGTGAGAAAAGGAAGATTTTTAGAAAATAAATTAGAATCTGTAATGTTTCACTTGCACGTTATTTTTAAGCGTTCTGACCGTCATAATTCGACCAAATTTCACCCTCAGATCAGGAAAATTTGTCCTTACATGTCCAAGTACTTGTGGCCTTGATCGGAGTTCGGTAATCGTTGAATTGACACTGGTCCGCCACGGACGATCTGAAAATCTGATCGGACTGAAAACCTGACTGAATAAAGATCCGATGTTAGTGACCTTAAGTCCAACTGCATTTGATAAAAGGACCTCCAGAAATACTCTGTTGGATCGAAACAGACCCACTTTGGTTATAACTTAAGTATACCTTGGCCCCAAGTCTATTTCCATCATTTTTGGGCTTATAAAAAGGCCTTAAGCCCTCACTCTCTCCTCCCATACGAATTTGGGGAAAACCCTAGGAGAGAGAAGAGAGAAAAGAGAGAGAAAGTGAGAGAGAGTTGGAGTTTCTCCTAGGGATTCTACCCTGTCACTCCACGTACTTCAACACCTCTACCGTATCGCTATTACGACATTTCTGACTCCGTTCTTGGGTAAGTGAAGCTAACCCTAGCCTGTTTTGAAGCTTAGGATAGTTCCAATGATGTTCTAGCTAACCTGTTTCTTTCCATAGGTAGCGTATCCACCGTTGATGAAGACTTATCGTCTGAATCATCTTGAATAAGTCTTTTCTGGTTCAAGGTACGGACTATATACGTTTAGATTATGATTTCCAAGACTTTCAATGTTAAGTAATGATTTATTCTTGCTTAGGATGCTATTTCACATGTATAAAGTGTTGTCCGTTTCATTTTTCAGTTATACGTTAATTATATTGAATATACTATATTCTTCGTATTTGTAGAAAATGCCATATATATATGAAATATGAATTTGTGTTTGCCATGATTAACTACCGTCTATGTATGCTAGATGTATGTGTAACAACTCCTGGGCTAAAGGTTTAGTCCAAATACATGATATGCCAACATATGATATGTATTTAATATGTGTAGCCTGAGTGTATGTGAAAATGACTGAATGAGTATAGACTTTGTATTCGTGCTTGCCATGAAAATCTGTCGTGAATATATGATTGTTGTATGGACGACTACCCTTTGACGAAAGGAATTGCCGTAATACGTATGATAACTAATACATACCATGTGTGATATAATGTGTATGCTAAGTATTTGTAAATATGTCTTTATGAATAAATACGTGTAAACTGTTCTTTAAATGGATGTTGAGATAAGATTCTCAGCTACTCTAATGATGTGTATGATTTCCTTCATGAATTATATAACTTAGATTATTTAAGTTAAATGAGAGTATGATTTCCTCCATGGATTGATTAATCTAGATAAATCATATTACATGTGCGTATGATTTCCTCCATATATTGTATTTACATTTAAGTTATACTTCATGAATATTCATATGAAAATAGGATATGAATCATATTCCTGTATTTAAGCTTGTTCGTGATTGGGGCTGTACTACAGTCCAGGTAATCTGTAAGCTACTACAAATGGTGGTTAAGGTTGTTCGCCACGTAGGATGAGTTTAATGAATCTGAGTCGTGCTTGGGATGTTCGGCAGTGGTTAGGCCACACGGAGTGCTTATGCATTCCATGTCATTTAACTCAACGTTTGCTTGGCCTAGTTGAACTTATCAACTAACCCGATTGACCGATGTTTGTTCACCATGTTTGGTCGCAACTGTTTGAATCTAAGACACCGAGCTTAGCAGTGAAACTCCCGTTAACCATGGTACCAAGATCCCCTAAGACTCATGAGCCGGGCATGGTGGTATGGGACACCGTGGTCATGCTGTCGGCCTATGCTGGGGCCACAAACCTCCCTGTAGTGACCAGTGAGCACCCTACTCTGAGCAATTATGGTGGTATGAGACACTATATTCTTGCTGTCGGCCTACACTGTTTGGTGATGGGGGAGTGGAGCAAAGATTGTGCGCAACAGCCCTGGCAGCCCTCTGTAGTGACCTTGAGTTTATCCTGACACTGCATAGGGGCAACGAGTCCTGTTGTAGTCTTAATGATATAAATAGGCCTGTATTGATAAGGTGATGGGGGAGAGGAGTAACGATTACGCGCAACAGCCCCGACAGCCCTTGCAGCGACCTAGAACCATAACATCGTATGAGATTCCTAGGACTGACGACCCTAGAATGGATCAACGTTGGGAAATGATACAAGGGAGGTGTATTAGCTTCCCAATCCTACTATGTAAAAAGGACTAATAAGAACTTGGTAAGCATACTCATATCATCGCATTGCATATGCTATCGGTGTTGGCGTAAGAGCACTGAAGAAGTGACTGGCATGCGTGATAATAAGATGAAGATCGCAGAGGGAGTTTGTGGTGAGGGCATGTATCATTCTTCATACCATCCTTGCATTAACAAGAGTATCTAGGGCCTGTTTGATTGTACTGCCTTATCATTACTGCTTGATTGAATTGATAACATGTTAACCTTTGTAGTATAGTTTCCACTGAGTTAGCTACTCACTCCCACGTTATGGGACAGTGTTGTACACACGAACCAGTCTCTATTTTAGTTGCAGATGATGGTGATGCTTGCGAAGCAGAGCCGGACTTGATGATGATGAGGAGGATTCCTCCTATATGCAGGTTCTAATCGACGGGGTTACAGGGTTATTGATTAGATGTCAATACACTTGGTATTTTTCCTTTTATTTACACTCATGTATATTCTTTTTATTCATTTTTGGAGTATACATGTATTTAGTTAACCTGGTAACATGTTCACACTCTAGAGACTTACAATTAATTATACATTTTATATATTTATCACAGTCTTCCGCTTGAGAAACTTAACTGTCTCTGGAGTATGATATGCTGTTTTGGTCTAATCTCACTCATGTTTTCTGCACTAATATAAACAACATTCATCCATCATTGAAAATGTTACATAAGTGATGTTCTGGAACTCGACAGTGGAGTTTATGCTCGACCCCCAATTTTTGGGATGTTACAATATTCAATATAGACTTGGGTTTGGCTTAGAATAGATGACCTAGGAGGGTTTTTCTATTTGGGCTGTGATCATCTATTTGGAAGGTTTAAGATTGTTGAAGCAGTTCTTCATCTTCAATGTAGTTTTTCCTGCTTCAGCTTTAGTTGCGTTGCCGGTCTTCACTTGTTAGGAACTCATCCGACTACAAGACACAACTAGTCACTGTAATTGACAAATATGGGTGCAAATAAGTGTACTAACAATCTACCCCTTTGTTAATTACATGACAAAAACACCCTAACCTACAACCATGTCATGGTCCACACCAATGACATACCAAAACAATAAAGATTGCATATCAAAAATAAAATTTATAACTCAAGACTTGACATGTGATACAAAGTCATGCTTCTCCCCCTTAATGTTTACCAAGAATAACTTATAATAAGGGAAACAAACAATTTCTGCAATAAATAACATTGTTTTGGCGGGTATTTTTTTTTCTCCCCTTTTTTGTCAGTTATTGGCAAAGAGTTAATCAAGAAATATACCATTAAAATTTTAGAATGAATAAAATGAGGGTAAGAGAATAGAATAGTTAGGTCAGATAATAATATAAGTTTAAAGATCTTCATTCAGACAGCAAAATATATCATCATAAGCAGTCAAACCATATGTTAGATAGAAAAGATAATATCAGAAGGAGTATCTAACATGCGTAAAAAAGATATTACCATAAATTCTTCAAAATTACTACCCCAAGGTTAGGTAGATTAAGCTATTATATATATATATATATATATATATATATATATATATATATATATATATATATATATATATATATATATATATATATATATATATATATATATATATATATATATATATATAAAGAGCACTTAAGGGCATAAATATCCAAAAAGAAAATGTACTATGATTCAACAATAACATAATGAAAAATCATCTGGATGATCCACCTTCATACGGAGGGATATAAGAATGACAAGTCAAAAGGAGTTCAATGATGTGCTCCCCAGTATGTTGAAGAGTGTCAAGACGCAGTTCAATCTCAGATAGACGATTTTCGCACTGCTGGAGGTAAGCTTCTATATTTGACTATCCTTCAAGAAGTTGATGAGCTAGATTGTTTTGGGGAAGAAGACGCCTAGTGCCGACTGATAGTGGACTTGATGCAGGCACTGGGGTGTGACAAGAGTCCCAGCCAGTGGCCATGAGAGTGTCTTGAGCGTCTTCGCCGCTACTCCATTCTTGATGAGTTTTGACGATTTTGAGTAAATTTTTCTTGGTAAGATATACTGTCGTATATATTGTATCATGAGTAGGGGGCATTGCAAGAAACATGGAGAGTTTGCAGATGATACTGGGAAAGGGAAGACTTGTGTTGTGCATACCTTTGACAACTTGAATTAACTGTCTCATGATTAGAGTGGGTAAGCATATGTTGGTTTTTCCATAGATATCATATAGGGTATTTAAAGCAACTGGTGAGAGTATGTCTCCAGAAACTTCATAGGGATATGCATTGGTACTCAATATTTCACGAAACAATTTTGTGGTAGAGTCCATATGCAATGAAAACAAGTAGTTCTTTCTGTTACAAAATATCATTTTGTGGTGAGGTGTTCTTGTCACTTCTTTTTAGACACTTGATCATTTAAGCAACGATCAGTTGGTGAGATATGTGTTATTGGAAGATCCAGAAGTTCTCCCAGCATTAAAGGAGTGATCTCCTTAGTTTGGTTCATGTAATTGATGCTGATCGACGAATGATCATCTCGAGTATTATGACAAAAATTCAGAAGTTGATAAACAAGGTCATATTGTATCTCTCCTTCTAAATAAAGGACGTTGTCCCACCCCATTGATTTTAGATAGATATTTATCATGTATGAATCTATGCCGTCTAATAAATTGGTCAAAGGTAAATTCTTTTGCCCTGGCATTAAAGCGCAGATAAGGAGCATAAGGTCTGATTTTTCTAGATGAGGTTTCTCCTTTCACATCATCCTTTCCTTTGTTCTTGATCATTTTGTGCTGAAATCATAAGTTAAAACAATAAATATAAATAAAATAATAACTAATCTGAAAGGATACTTGTTTCCTTTGACATAATGAGGTTACAAACACGTATTTTCCAATCAAGCACATACAGATCCTATAATGAGTTCCCTTTTACAGAAACAACCCTTTTTTATTCTACATAATTGTAATTTAATAGGTTGTTTTAGAACACAATGATATCCTTATAAGAGTTGATATGTGGTATGGAGTGATTTAACTATTTGACCATTGCAATCAACATCATAACCCCCAGATAGTGTGTAATGGGACAAGGTTAATTGGACCAAGATTTCGTTGACATTTTTGCACACAATCTTTTGTAAAATTTTTGCAGTAATGAGCCTGAATGGATTAGGATTTATGCCTAGTTTCGGTTGATTCTTCAATGTCATGTTTCTTCTTGGATCAACTTTTCTCTAGATGGGTATAACTCCATTATGCAAAATGAAGTAGAATGACTAATCAAGAGAAGATAGGCTTAAGTCAAATGATCCTAGTTTTTGAGATGTAAATAGAAAGTACTAGGAGATACCCTAGATTTTGCTGATTTTGGTTGCACAGCCCTTCAATTGAACTTTGGAAGAAACAAGAGATAGTTTAAGCAGAATTGAGCAATAAAGAATTTAAATAACTTGATGTGGCTCGATTTTGGTAGCACCAAAGGCAAGTTCGGTGTTACCGAAATGTTCCTGGAACTCAAAGGATCTTTTAAGGATTGATTTTCCTACTATGCACACCTCTAAAATAGGATTCCATGATATGATTGAGAGTGAAAATGTAGCATGAAATAACCAAAATGTTAAGAGGCCAAGAATTTTTGTGAATTGATTCAAAAATAATATACTCTTTAAAGTTCCAGAATTAATTTTAACCTATTGTGATTTATTCCTTGACCAATCAATATATATTTTTCGTTTTCCTCTTTTCCTCTTTTTTTTTTTTTCATGGTTCACTTTTAATTGACCCATTACAAAACATATCAAAAGATGGGTCAAGATAACTTGTCAATTTACATGGACCAAATGTTACAAGGGCCCGAGTCATTTCCACGGCACTTGTGTCTGTTTTGTGTTACCCATTTGGTAATCACTTTCTTTGATCCAGATGAGTATTTCTTTGAGTGACTTCCAAGTGATTTAGATGTGACTTTGTGATTCTTCTTGAAAGTAACATCAGATTTCTTGACCATATGACATTTCCATTTGTAGTGTCATATCTTTTCATAGTGATGGCATTCAACTAAATCTTTCTGATTTGGAGTAGTTGAATTTGTTATCATTGGTGAAGTAGAGGGAGATTCTGATTCATATCTTAGGCCTGTCATATTTTTGAATTTTCTACCCATGCCAAGAAGTTTTTCAAATTTTTCATTGCTTTGAGAAAATTTTTCGGGTTAGTTCAGCTGTCTGGTCAGAATATTTTACTTCCATTTTTAGTTTCTTATTTTTTCTTTTTAATTTTTCAACTTTTAATTCTAGGAGTTCAATTTTCTTGATCAAATTCTCAATAGTTATGCTTCTAGCTCTAATTCCTCTCCCCTTTTTAATTTCCTCTAGATCAAGTTCATCTTCCTCATTCAATTTTTTGAAAATGGCTGTAGTGGTAGAGGCCATGAGAATCTTTAGTGACTTGTGTGTCTCCATCACTACCTGTCTCATTAGAATCTAAATTTGAGTCGTCAGTGTCATCCTAAGTCGCCGCCATAGATTTTCCTCTGGACTTCTTTGTAAGACATTCAATGGATATGTGTCCACATTTTTGGTAGTTATAGCATTAGAGATCTTTGAAATTTTTAAAAGATTTTCTAATCTAACGTTTGTTGTCCAATTGTTTCTCCTTAAAGGACTTGCCACGGTTCTTATTAAAGAATCTTTTAAACCTTTTGGCCAGGAGAGCCACTTCCTCATAATCTTCTACATTTTTCAGATTCTTCATCTTCCATTATGGTTTTAGAGATTTTGAAGACATTGTGTTTTGATTTTGTGGGAGGTTTAAAGTGTAGCTCAAAGGTTTGTAACGATCCCATGAGTTCTTCAACTTTCATCTCATCAATGTTCCTACATTCTTCTATTGTGGTGACTTTAGAATTGAACCTTTCCGGTAGGGATCTTAAGATTTTCCTACAAATTTTGGGTACCAGAACTTTTTCACTTAGTCCTCCCATGGAAATGCATATGACATTCAATTTTGTGAAAAATTCCATGAAGGTTTCATGTTCTTCCATTCTTATGTTTTCGAATTGGGAGGTTAGCAGCAGTAGCCTTGATCTTTTTATTGTGTTGGTTCCCTCATGGGTGGTTTCCAATAAATCCCATGCTTTTTTCGAAGTTCCACACTTACTGATTTGATTGAATAGTTCTTGTGAAAATCCACAGTAAATAGCATTCATGGCTTTGGCTTCATGTAATTTCATTTCTTTATCATAAATAGTCCATTTCTCTTTTGGTTTTGGTTTGGAGACAATTGTATTGTTATCTAGTACCACTTGTTCAATTGGAGGTACATATCTATTCTCAATAACTTCCCAAACTTCAGTATCTATAACTTGTATAAAATATGATATCCTGGACTTCCAATAAGAGTATTTTGAGCCATCAAAGAGAGGAGGCCGAGAGACAGCTGGTCCTTCTTTGCTCATTGTTCCAACTTCTGTTTAGGATCTCCCTCTAGGTTGTTAAGCCCTTGAAGAGGAACCCGCTTTGATACCAATTGAAATTGTGGTTTGCACTACGCTAGTAGAAGTATGGAATTGTACTTATAGTCCTAGAAGGGGGTGAATAGGACTTTTCAAGTCTATTGCCTTATTTAAATGATTTACAAATAAACTTATCAAGGCAATGTAACTCTAATGGCTTCCAAGCCAGTTAGAGGGTCTAATCACATAGGCAGCTTAAGATATTTCAATAAAGCAACTAGCCTATATCATTGTGAGCTTATGTGTGCCTACTCCTATCAATCAAATAACATTCATTCAATCATGTATAAGAATTTAAATATTCAAGCATATATAAGCATAATTAAACAAATGCGCAAAGAACAATCCCAAACACAAGCATGTATAGTGGTTCGGCTATGTGCCTACTCCACTTCGACATCCACACTCAATCTCAGAGTGCACTGGATTTCACTATCAATGGTTTTAAACAGGTTCACCAATAACCTTTACAGTCCTACACTAAGGACACAATTTATTCTCTCCGTAGGAGAAAAGGTCCTACACCTAGAACCCACATTTAGGCCCACCGTCGAAGGTCCCACACAAGGCACCTACAATTTAGGCCCACCATCCAAGGTCCCACACAAGGCACCTACAATTTAGGCCCACAGGCCACACCTACCTTTAGGCCCACCGGTCAAGGGCCCACACTAGGAACCTAATCGAGTTTGTTGATAGTAAACTCTTAGTCTCAATCCTACACGAGGAAGGAGACTAAACTTTTGAAATCGTGACACTTACTTGTCGAATTCGGTTCACTTTTGTAGTACGTCTTGGGATACTTGATCTTCATGCTTCCATGATTGAATCAACTTCCCAATGTTCCCCGATCGTGTTGCTTGGATTTACTTATTGGCTCAACTTTATAATAAAAAACCTTATATATGATATACCTATAAAGGCGACTAAGGTTATGAGAGATGGTTGAATCTCTAACGGAGGTTATGAATAAGTTTCCTATGAGATTCAATTGATGGATACACTAGAGTAGGATTGAGATCAAGGATATATGTCACGCCCCAAACTCAAAAATCGGGCTCACAAAATTCTCAATCGCCGAATCTGGTGCCGACAGCCTCCGTAAAACCCTATTCTTGACTCTCAGCTCCCATTCGCCAGCTTCCGATCCTGGGATGCTACGAGGAGGATTTTTAACGTCAGTTTGATTTGTAATAAGCATAACCAAAGGCATAACCCACAAACAATAACCAAAAACTCCATTACATTTCCACTATAATAAAAACTTTACAAGTGTAATGAGCATAAATGGAAATACAATGATAGTGGACAACAACTCCAAAATGATCTGCAAAGCGCTCCTGCCTCAGTGCTACTGTGCTCCAACGTCACTTGCATGCAATGGTCGTGTATAAGCTTATAGAAAGCTTAGGGGGTGGTGAAAGTGTGTGCATAAGGTAGTAATATGATCATGCAATATCAGAATAATGCGGAATATGTAGACGAATCCATGAATATCATTAGTCGTACCAAGGCTATGCGATGCAAGACATGAATAATATCGGCCATACTAAGGCCATGCGATGTGAGATGCAACTCAAGCATATGAATCCTCATCTAAGTCCACATATCAATACAGCTCAAATCTGGGATATCACCAGGGTCTAATACACTCTAAACCAGATCACTGCCCCATCGCGTGTAATAAGGTAAGTGGAAGAGACCTCACTATCCGCCTGCCAATATTGGGCTCGACTCGTCGATAGTGGACCCATTCCTCGAGCTAGTCAAACTCAGCCTAGCTTTGCCCCCTCCACTCGGGCGGGTAAGGCCGCATCCCATTCCAACCGACCCTGACATAGTGAAAATCGTGGCCTTCTGGTAATCGGCATTCGGTGCTCGTGCACCCACTCGGTCTAGACGTTGGAGCAATCTCTTGGTACCATAAGGATTTAGGGACTTTCACCCAGGAATATCTATAGCACCTCATGTAGAATAAGATTTTCGGTATCCAATCCTGCCAATCACGATACGCCTGTAGAGGCTACGACCCTGATGTCGCTAGGGTGTACAGTAACCATGTCACACAATGCGAAATGTATGAATCACACTATCCAGTCATGCAACAATCCTACATGTATAGTGTGCTCATGTAGGGCAACATCGCTTAACCGAAAGCCCATAAATAATCTGTCTGAAGGCATATGCTATGATCAGTCACTTCTCATATCAAGCATACATATGATGCGTATGATCATGAATCATGAAACTATACTAATCATGTTATGAAGTAATGCACTACCCTTACAACGCAGGTGGCCTAGACGGCTTACACACGACAAATACAAGTCTATCAATGGGCCCTAGGGAGAGTCATAATGAGGACATTTAACCAACATTATACTCAAAATGTGGACGTCAAACCATTATTGCTCCCAAGGCATAGCCCGTTGTAAACATCATTACATAATTCGAGTTGGGATGGCACATTGCAATGGACCTTAGGTACATCCCATTGGGCCTTAAATACATCAAATGAGGTATATCATATGGGCCTTATATTCATCAAGTGGGCCACATCAATGGGCCGCACCAATGGGCCTTATGTGCATTGCAATGGGCCATAACCCATGGGCCTTAGAATGCATCAAATGGGACTAATCTCATGGGCCTTATGTGTATCAAATAGGCCACAACAATTGGGCCTCATATTGTACATCAAATGGGCCTCAACCCATAGGCTCTAGTACATCTCAATGGGCCTTAACCCATGGGCCCCTAATGCATCAAATGGGCCTCAACCCATGGGCCTTACATATAACAAGGTCGGCCCCATACATATACCAAAGTGGGGTCTTAATGGACTATAGACCTGACTCATTCCTTTTAGCTCAAGCCATAAAATGAGCTTTTAAAATGGATGGACGGTTTGGAGGCAACACATGCATCAAGGGTGGGTCCCACAAGTAAATGGCATGGATAAAATAAGGGGGACCCATGGAGCTTGTTGTTGTGTACATCACCTAGTGGTGGGGCCCACGTATAATATATATATATATATATATATATATATATATATATATATATATATATATATATATATATATATATATATATATATATATATATATATATCATAGCTGCAACAGCAGCTTTATGCATTAAAGGTATGTATATATATAAAATATATATTTAAGATATAGCAGTTGCTGGGCAGCTTTTTAACCACTGAAAGGGTGAGGTGGGTCCCATGTAAGGCCCACCATTTCATATGAAATATTTATATCTGTAATATATATATATATATATATATATATATATATATATATATATATATATATATATATATATATATATGAATATTTAATATATAACAAAAAACTTGGTTGCTGCACATGCAACTCTTCTGTATTTAAAAGAGAGGTGGGTCCCACGTAGGGCCCACCATAATAATATATAAAATATATATATTATATAATATAATACATAATATATATAATATAATATACTATATATATATAGCATTTCTAACGTCCAGGCCATGGCCTGGACGGTCACACACATTAAGGATGGGCCCTACACATGGGGTGTGTCCCACCGTCCTAAGACAGTGGACGGTTTGGATACATTCATGCATGGTGGTGAGGCCCACTAAAGTGGATGGATGACGTGGGTGGGTCCCATGGACCCACCGTCAGGTCACACCCATGTCAGTACACACTCCATATTAGCCACCTCCACAGGATTAATACCAAGACCTCAGGTGTTGCAGCAGGGCATCCTCACTCAGCCTGTCAGTTGAGCTAGAGGTGTGGGCCCCAGCGCTAGAACGAGGTATCTCCTCTCAGTCTGCCAGTTGCGCTATGGATCTGGGTGTGAAAATGGGCTCCACACAGATAGTGGGTCGCACCGTCCAAGTGCAATGGACGGTTTGGATAAAACACATGCATCATGTGGCCCACTCAAAATGGATGGGTAACGTGGGTGGGTCCCATGGACCCCACCGTTAGTCCACACCCATGTCAGTACACACACCACGATAGCCACCTCCTTAGGGATTGATACTATGACCTCAGTGTTTGAAACGAGGCATCTTTCACTCTGTCTACCACTTGAGCTTTGGAGCTGGGTGGGCCCAGTGTTAAAATGAGGTATCTTCACTCGGCCTGCCACCTGGACTATGGAGCTAGGGCCCACGGTAGATCACACTCCACTAGCAGCCCCACCCCACTCTAGCCACATCAAGGTGGGCCCCCTCATGGTTGGTTGGGATGAGATATAAACATCATGGTGCGTCCCACATGGATGGGATCCACCGATAGATGACTTGGATGCAAACATCATGGTGGGCCACACATCTCATCATCATCATACAAATGAAAGGAGAGAGAGAAAGAGAAAGAAAAAAAAAAGAGACAACGGAGGTGATGGAGGGGCCCTGCCACTATGGGCCCCTCTTTGATACAAAATAAACATCAAGGTGGGTCCCACATACATGGACCCTTAAATCAAATAAATGGATGAAAGACAAAAATCAAAGTTCACCCATCGGCTTCTTCTTGCACCTTAGGCTTCCTTAGCTCCTTAGTTTTGATTCCAACGAAGGAGATGGTGTATGGATGGTTGAGATGGGAGATGATGAGGGTAGGGAGTGGACCATACTAGAGTTTCTCCATGAGAGCTCTTGGGAAGCTCATACGTGGGGTATATTTTTTTTTGTTGCTTAAAAAGGTGATTTGAGGAATGAGAGAGAGAGGTTTGTAAAGGGAGAGAGAGTGTGATGGGTGATGGAGTGATGGATGTGGTGAGTGATGGGTGTGTAAAAGATTTTTGACTTTTATGGTAAATGGTATAAGAGAAGTATGGCTTGTATAAGAACTTTTTGACTTTGAGGCTTGCTTGGGAAAGGGTGAAAGGTGATGCGTACTTGACATGTACTTGACCCTTGATGGGATTGATTGATGGATTGAGGTGATATGTCGTAGAGATTCTCTTGCATTTTACAATGCACAACATTTTCCTCTCACAGAACGCCGGCCCACATCTCCTGACTAGGGTATTGCCTAGGCGCGTGAGTCACGGCATCGGAACTACGACGATGGCGCAGTCGCTAGGGTACAGGTCCTGGGTTGAGTCGACTCGGGTTGACGATGTGTGAATCAGGGTCACGTGCAAATACAGGTTAAGGGTCAAAGGTTGCCGAAATTTGACTTAGAAGACCATGAAAGTCTATGGAATGGTACGGTCTAGGATACGGGTCTTACAATATACCTATAGGTTTGGTCTCAATACTCTAGTGAAGGCTTGAGATCATGTTCTTCATAAATTCGAGCTTTGAAAGCGCTTTAGATGATGAATGACAATGATAAGAGCATGAATCTCATACGGATAAAGTCTAGGTGGGTTAAGATAAGCTTGGGTTATATTAGGGACTCTCAATAGCCTTAATTCACACATTCTACAAGTTCATAAAAGCCATTTTTATAGGCAAAAGCTTTCAACGGATAGAAAATAGCTAGTTCTCGGTACTACCGAAGTGACCTTTGGTACCACCGAAGTTGCTTCGGTTTTACTGAATTATCTATCTGTAGTACCAAATTAAATTTCTCAAGTTGTTGATTGAAAACAGTCTCTTTTAGTGGCACCAAACTTTGCTCGCCGGTGGCAGTCGGTTTCATCAAAATACTTAGTCGGTGATACCGAATTAACATTGTAAGCTTGCTGGACTATTTTGACCCCCTTCAGTAACACCAAAGGTATCCTCGGTGGTACCGAAGGTGCTATTCGGTGGTACCGAAGGTGCTATTCGGTGGCACCTTCGTCCTACCGACAGTGGACAAATTTTCCTGTTTTTGTCGACTAGTTCAACAACTCAAGACTTACTTAAGTCAAGATTATGGGATATTCAATATGAACTTAGGTTTGGCTTAGAATAGATGCCCTAGGAGGGTTTTCCTATTTGGGTTGGGATCATCTATTTGTAAGGTTTAAAATAGTGGAAGCAGTTCTTCATCTATAATGTAGCTTTTCCTGCTTCAGCTTCAGTTGCGTCACCGGTCTTCACTTGTTAGGAACTCATCTGACTACAGGACACAACTAGTCATGTAATTGACAAACATGGGTACAAATAAGTGTACTAACAATGATTTCATTGATATATATATGATATGGCAATACTCATAAGTAGGTTGATTCAAGAGAAGTTGATTGTAAGGAAACAAGATTTTCTGATCGAAATCAAATTGACAGGTGAGAAAATTGGGAGAATATAACTCTACGCCAATTTTAATGCTTTTCCCTCAGTGAATTTCAGCACCACTGATGGGAAGATCTCAAGCCAATAAATAACTGGCCTGAACGTCATGATGCTCTCTGACTTAGAGAAGATTGGCTATATTGAAATTTTTGTCGGTAAACCAATTGGGACCAATTTGTCTTTTGAGAAAGGGACATAATAGATGATTGTGTCAATTGGGTTGAAGAGAAAAGAAATTGTTTAGATAGTCATTAAAAAATATGAGTTTGACATCTGAAAAAACTCTCCGTTGACTATAAAAAGGTAATTGGTCGACAAGTTTGGTAACTTCTTCACTAAAGTCAGGAAAATATTCACAAAGCCACATCTGGAGCAGCCAGAAAGAACTTCGATTATTTGAGGACCCTTGGTTGAAAAAGTGTACAGACCTCAATACAAGCGGGATAGAAGGAAAGGAGCTAGTGCTACCTTTTTGCTGGCTATGAGAGTCTCAACCAGGCCAAGATATTCTTTCGACACTCCATTAGCTTTAACACAAAGAAGAAAAATGTTAAATCTACATCAAGACAGAAGCATATTTCTCCTGATGGGTGACCTCACCTTTAATTTTAGCCTATGATTTCGTAAAGGGGCTGTAAGACCCATATCCAGACGGTACTGTTCCATCAACTCCCACAATCCTTCCCATCGATTCTGGCAACCTGCAACCTATGATCGACATTTGCACACGACCCTAAGTCATATCCTGTAGATTTGAGTTAGCTTAATCTGAGACGTGTACCATTGCGACTGTACCGTCGCTGCGGTTCCAACGCCGCGACTCGCGCACCGACCCTATACCCAGGTCAAAAGATGTGGGCCCGCGTTTATTTTGAGAAAACACCGCGCGTTTGTAATCCCAAGAGAATCTCTACAACATGTCCCATTAATCAATCACTCAAATTAATCAATCAATCACCTCATGTCAAGTATAAGAGCAACCCATACTTTCTTTCTCCATGAGTCAAGCAACCACTAAAAGTCAACAAATCTCTCACCTCACCCATCACTCACCTCACATCCATCACCCATCACTCTCTCTCCTTACAACCACCCATTCTCTCTCTTTCTCTTCACACATTTTCTAAGCTAGCAAGAGTGGTGGACGTCCAACATTTCTAAGGAGAGAAAAAGTGCATGTGTGTGGCCCACTTTCCCATCCCAAAATTCTTCATCTTAGTCATTCATCTCTCATCATCCTCTATCAAAGTAAAGCACGAGGAGATTGACGTTTCATCAGACCAAGAAAATCAAATGGTGGGTGCTTATTAAGCTAGATTTTTTATGTTTTAATAATGGGCCAAGTGAGGCCTACCGATTGATGGTATGAATTTCACTTTGGACCCTAGGTGTGGCCAATGGCCCACCTTGATCCTCATGATCATTCCACGATGGGGCCATTCTCTATAGACCCCATCATGATGTTTATTCTCCTTTCATGAATAGGGTCATCTAGACCTTACATCTTAGTGGAGAAAGGATCTCCACTGTTGATTTTTAATTTGATGGGCCCACGTGTAATGGGACCCACTTGATGTATAATTGATTGCAAAGGAGGGCCCATAGTGTCGGGGTCCCTCCATCACATGTGTCCCTCTCTCTTTTACTCTCTCTTTCCCTCGCTCTTTTTATTATTATTATTTTTGTATGTGATGATGTAGTTGGGTGGCTCACCCGAATGGACCCCACCATGTAACATGTATTTCATCCAAGCCATATATAGGTGTGGCCCACTTTATATATGTGTTGAACCCACACCATCCACCATCTGGTGGCCCACCTGAGCGGGGCTCACCTCACATACGTGTATACCTAAACTGTCCAGCGTCCAGGGACGCTGGACGTTAACCGAAAAATACAAATATCAGCTTGGTTCAACAAGCTTTGAGGAGGTCCACTTGTGTAGGCCCCACCTTGATGCAAGAACCCAATCCACACCATCCATCCCTTTCTCCAGACCATTTTAGCCATTCAGCCGAAAAATGGGGCCAATCCGACTTTCTGGCGGGCCATAGCATAGAAAATAGTGGCTGTCACCGTTAAAAATTCACATGATGTTTTCACACCCCAAATTATATTGAATATTAAGCTTGTTTAGCTTGTCTTGGGCTATGGGAAGCAGTGGACGGGGTGGAATTTGCTAAAGCAGGCCACACGTGTGAAAAACCTCACGAAAACCATTTTTTTAAAAAAAATAAAAATATAGGCAGCAGCACCTGTTGCCGTTGACGTCAGAGCAGCAGGCGCTGTTGCGCTATGACATGATTCAAAGACAGGGACTGTGGGTCCTAGTCGTGGACCCCACCATGATGTGTCTTCCACATCCACACCATACACTTGATGGCCCCTTAGGGCAGTGGACCCCCTCCAAAATTTAGCCGTATACGTGGCTCAGGTGGCCCACATCATAGGAAACAGTGAGATTGAACGGCTGCCATTGAAACCCTTTTGGGTGTCCCAGGAGTTCTGGATCATCTTGAAATTTGTTTTCCCTCTTCATTTGGGTCTATCTGACCTTATCAACAGATTGGATCGTGAATAAATCATTATGGTGGGCCCCACGCGAGACCCAAGGATGTAAGTGTTTTATTCACACCGTGTACGGACTGTAGAACCCGCCATGGTCTATGTGTTTTGTCACCACCGTCCACACCACTAGACGATGGGACCCCAATGATGCATGTGTTCTCTCCTCACCGTCCATCCTTATGGGACCCACCATGATGCATGTGTTGCATCCAAACCGTCCAACCCTTTTAAAAGCTCATTTTATGGCATGAGTTAAAGAATGAGTCAGATCCACGGTTCAAGTGGACCCCCACCCTTGCACTGATGGGGATAGTGGCATTCACCGTTCAAAAACTTCTTAAGGGCCACGGTAGTTTTGATCAAGACGATGTTTTTGCTTTCACTTCATCTACCCCTATGGTAACTTATGAATAGGTCGGATCTCAAAAATATAGAAGGGTGGGCACGATTGATTTACATGAAGTCCATTTGATTTGGCCTGTTGAAACGACCCATTTGATGTATTTGGGGCCCATGAGTTGAGACCCATTATGATGTATTTAGGCCCATGGGTTGAGGCCCATTGTGATGCATTAGGGCCCATGGGTTAAGGCACATGGTGATGTATTTGGAGCCCCTAGGTTAAGGCTCATAGTGATGTATTAGGGCCCATAGGTTAAGGCCCATGGTGATGCATTTGGAGCGCATGGGTTAAGGCCCACTGTGATGTATTAGGGCCCATGGGTTGAGGCCCATTTTGATGTATTAGGGCCCTTGGGTTGAGGCTCATGATGATGCATTTGGAGCCCAAGGGTTAAGGCCCATTGTGATGTATTAGGACCCATGGGTTGAGGCCCATTATGATGTATTTGGAGCCCATGGGTTAAGGCTCATTGTGATGTATTAGGGCCCGTGGGTTGAGGCCCATTTGTGTATTTGACGCCCATGGGTCGAGGCCCAATGGGATGTATACAAGGTCTATTGCATTGTGCGATTCCACCATGGGTTATGTAATGACATTTATGGTAGGCCACGCCTTGGGAGTAATGTTGGTTTGACACCCACATTGTAAGAATAATGTTGGTTAAATGTCCGCATTATAACTCTCCCTAGAGCCCATTGATAGGCCCATACTTGTTGTGTGTAGGCCATCAAGGCCCATCTTCGTTAATAGTTCATTATCATATAAAATGCTTAGTATAACTCCATAATTCATGCTCATGTGCATCATACGTATGCCTGATATGAGGAATGTTTGATCATAGCATACGCCATTGGGCAGATTATTTATGGGACTCCTTATGAAACGAAGTGCCCACATTATCGCGTCGTACGCGCAGGATTGCTGCATTACTGGATAGTGTGACTCATGCATCTCTCATATATGTGATTTGATCATTGTATACCCTAGTGACATCAGGGTCATGACCTCCATAGGCACATCGTGGATGACTAAATGGGACACCAAAAATACTTGGTTCAAGCGTTGTGGGTACTTAGGATGTCCTTGGGTGAAAATCTCAGAATTTTCGAGGCCAGGAGGTGCCCCAACATCTAGACCGAGTGGAACATGAGCGCCTGAGTGCCGAATACTAGTAGGCCGCATCTCTCACTATATCGTGGTCGGTTGGGAGGGGGTGTGGCCTTATCCACCCAATTAGGGGGCTATATGCTAGGCTAAGTATGACTAGTTCGTAAATGAGTCCGCTATTGACGAGTCAGGTAGGTATTAACAGACTGCTGGCTAGGCGGATAATGAGGTCTCTTCCACCTGTGCAACTAGGGAGGAGGCAGTCGGTGTGTAGTATAATGGACCTCGGTAATTTTCTCAGAGAGCAACCGTACTGATATGTGGACTTATTGAGTAAGAATTGTATATCCATTCATTCATTCATTCACTATCCACTCGGGCTGGTGGTGCATAATTATTTGTTACGTGTACCATCGCATGGCCAGGATTTTTGTTAGGCGCATAACTAATCTGAGATCATGATTTTACCACATTATGTCTGACTATCCAAATTTAGGTATGAGACTGGTATGGATAGAAGTCCCTTGTGATGGATCCCATAGCCTGTGATACTTCGTACGATAATCCCGACTTCACATTCCAGCATGGTCATTTCATTCGCACCGCATACTACATTGCATCCGCAATACTTAGCATTTTAGGTTACTATGTTTTTGCACTTATATGGCCTAGATGAGGTTGATGATATTCGTGGCTTATCAAGATTTGCATATTGCATTGCATCCTCAGTATCTGTTATTGTCTTATTATGTTATGCATCGTATAGTCTTGGTACGATGGATAACACTCATGTACTTACCAGTATATTTTCGCTTACTCTGATATTGTATAATTCATGATCTTGTCAGTATTTCTGCTTATTTCGATGATGTATGACTTATGTTCTTTATGGTATACTTGACACTTATCTTGTGCACCCACTTTCACCACCCTCTAAGCTTTTGTAAGCTTATGCACGATAGATGCATGCAGGTGGCATTAGGTTGCAACAGCGTTGAGCTTGGAGCGTGCAGCTTTCCTCTGGAACTTTGATTTTGATATATGTATTTTCCTTTCCGCATTGTATTCAAAAGATTATATTAGTGAATATGTGATGATGATGTTGCCTTTATGATTTGGTTATACTTGTGGTTATGCTTCTTACGAGACAAATGTACGTTGAAAAATCCTCCATGTAGGATCCCGGGATCAAAAACTAGTGTATGTATGCTGGGGGTCGAGAATGGGGTACTACGGAGGCTGTCGACACCGGGTTCGACGATCAGGATTCCTTTGAACCCGATTTTCGGGTTTGGGGCGTGACAGGGGCCATAGGACTGATGAATGATGGAATATTCAAAGGACGATTCGACAAGACCTTTAAGAAAATATCTTGGGTAAAATTCAAGACAAGTGGCCAACAGGCTAGTTAAAACACAAACATCTAAGATGGTCAGACTCATGGGACCACACCATAAATGAAAAACATTGGTTGAACAACTCTAAAAGTAAATTGTTATTACTATGAGAGCAGGATTAGGTTTAATATCATAGACAGATAAATGAATGTAATTGGCAATGCCGGGTGCTTCTTATAAACTGAGGTATTTGCATTTCACTCTATTGGGTCATAGTATGGGAACCTTTTTGGGATGCCAATGTTTTCATTTAAGGACGGTCAACTGATCATGAAATCTTTATGTTCATTGGTGGGAAAATGTGGAGAGATATCAAGTAAGTTTGGGGAAGAGAAAGAGGAAATGTAAGACCCAAAAATAAAGATCGATCGGGAATAGTAGATTCAGAAAAGAAGATTACCTACGAGCAGGCAAAAGAGTGGCTCTGATAGGGGGAGACAATGAGAAGTTGAAGGTGCTAGAATATCGAAACATTTTGACTTCTTTAGAACCATGGCGATTATTAAGGAATGAGAGAAGTGGAACAATAGGGTTTGGAGAGACAAATAGAATGTTAAAAGAAGAATAAGAAAGCTGAACTAGTGTATATAAGTCTGCCACATGCATAGCATTTATTATCGAATGATGATACAAATGAATTCCGTGACAAAAGCTGCTGTTGAAATATGGAAATACATTCTCTGAATGATGTGTGGTTGCGTACAGCGAAAAGAATGAAACAACAGAGACACTATTTAGAAATCTGACGAATGAAGAGCATGACACGTTGTCACGCCCCAAACTCAAAAATCGGGCTCACAAAATTCTCAATTGCCGAATCCGGCACCGACAGCCTCTATAGTACCCCATTCTCGGCTCCTGGCACCCATACACCAGGTTCCAATCCTGAGATCCTACAAGGAGGATTTCTAATCATCAATTTGATTCGTAATGAGCATAACCAAAGCATAACCCATGAACAATAACCACAAGAACACCATCACAAAATTCATTATGATAAAAAATTTTGAGTACAATGCATTTGAAGGGAAATAGAAGTTAATACAAATAATAAAAACTCCAAAAGCTCGACTGCAGGCTCCTACTGCTACTATGCTACGGCTGCATCCTGGCGTCACCTGCACGCATCGATCATGCATAAGCTTATAGAAAGCTTAGAGGGTGGTGTAAGTGTGTGCGCAATATGAGCGTGCTCAGAATGTAAGGTCAGAGTATGCGGAAACATGTTGATGAGTACATGAATGCAATCAGCCGTACCAAGGCTATGTGGTACAAGATATGAATGCTATCGGCCATGTCAAGACCATGCGATGCGTGATACAACTCAAGCATACCAATCCTCATCCAAATCCTCATACAGGTCATCAATATCAATACAGTTCTCATTCTGAATAATCATCGGGGTTTAGTACACTCCAAATGGTACTACCGCTCTCTTAGCCGCACAGTCCAAGTAAGCGTAAGAAATATCACTATCCACCTAGCCAATAGTCTGCCAATACCTATCCGACACGTTAATAGCGGACCCATTCACGAGCTGGTCAAACTCAGCCTAGTGTTGCCCCCTTCTCTTAGGTGAGTAAGGCCACACCCCTTTCCAACCCACCATGACACAGTGGGAGATGCGGCCTCTTGGTATTCGGCCCTCGTGCGCTCATATATCCACTCAGTCTCGACGTCAGAGTCATCCTCTAATACCATCGGGTTTAGAAATTTTAACCCAGGGACATCTATGGCGCCTCGATGCTTAGTAATAATATTTCTGGTATCTAATCCAGTCACCCACGATGTGTCTGTGGACGCTATGGCCCTGATGTCACTAGGGCATACAATAATCATAATCACACAAATGCAAGTGCATGAATCATACTACCAGACATGCAACAATCCTGAGCGTATTGCGCGCTCATGTAGGACAACTTAACCTATCAAGGAGCCCATAGACGATCTGCTTGAAGGCATATACTATGATCAGTCACTTCTCATATTAGGCATACATATGATGCATATGATCATGAATCATGAATCTATACTATACATGTTATGTGGTGATGGTGTAACGCCCGTGAAAAATCCGTACTTGGGCTCGAGTACCAACTCGACCCGAAATCGCGTAGAATTAAATTCCATGGAAATTAAGCGTAAGTTAGCTAACGCAACGCTAGAGTAGCTGGGAAATAGTCCCTGATCACTTTAAATACGTTCTACAAGACCCAAATCGAGTAGAACAAACAACTTTACAATACTCTATAACCTCGGATCAAACTCTAAGCAGGTTTGTTCTCTGGACCACATTGAATTTTTGTATTGGATTTAGACCGCGCGTCGAAGGTCCGATACCTCCTATCTTAGACCGTTAGAACCGTCCAGCTGGACTTGACAATCATCTCGAAAATCAAGTCAAACCGATAATCACAGACTATTTCGTTGAACCCGGACTGAAGAGACCGCGAATAGGGACAGAATTGGAATTTCAAATTCAAATCTGGCACACGACTTGACGCGTCAGTATTAAGCGTTCTGACCGTCAGAATTCATCCAGATTACACCTTCGGATCAGGAAAAATTTCTATTTATTATCATGAGACTTTCAGCCCTGATCTACGTGCGGTGACCGCTGAACTGAAACTGGTCTGCCACGTGCGATCTGCGAACCCTGCCAGACTGAAAACTTAATACGTGCTACATCTGGTACGCATGAGCTTAAGTCCGATCGCAATCGACCAGGGGACCACCAAAAAGCAGCTTTTGGACCGAAACAGCCCCGAAATGGATAGGCACCAAGTAAACTTCGTTCCGGAGCCTGTTTCCGGCGTTTTTAAGCTTATAAAAGGGGTTAAAACCCTCATTTCTCTCTCCCATCCGAAAATTGCAAACCCTAGAGAAAAGGAGAGAGAGTTTGAGAGAGAGATTGGAAGGAATTTTTCCCGCTTCCGAGCCACCGATTGCTGCTACTTCAGCAACTCTTCCCAATCACCTGGACGGTGATTTCTCTGCTTTTTCAGGTATGAAACGACCCTAAAAGTTGCTGATTTAGGGATTACTTGGATTCGTAGCGTGTTAGCTAACGTATTTCGTAAATCAGGTTCTCATACTGCCGTAGACGAAGCGTACACGCTCCGTTCAAAATCCCGCATCCGTAAGAGACTAGGTGAGGATTTTAGACGCTTTGATTGACGATTTACAACGCTTTCAATGTCGTTTAATAGTAGATTATCGACGACACTTCCGTTTGACATGTACAACATGCTCTCCGTTTCCTGTTTCGTAAATTAACGAAGAATATGAGATTTAGGGCATTTTAGTCATTTGTAGGAAGTGCGGTCTACATTCATATTTCGCTGACGTGATTGACATGGTTTGTTGTCGCATTAGGGAGTTAGGAATTCTTGCATAATTAGTTCGGCGAAGAGATTCGCCTAGTTGCGCACTTTGGGTCGACATACTATATGTAGACTTAAGTGTGTAGTGTATGTGTTTGTATTAATGCTTGTATTAGTATGTATTAAATTAAATGATGTTATGTAGTAGTTTGAGATTTATTTCTTGGTTAATATGCTGACCTAAATGATTTCCTACATGTTGACCTTATGCATGATTCCATTACATGTATGGAAAGTATGTCTTGAAGATTTGCTTAAGTTGAATGTTATAACATGTGTTAACATGCTCATATGATTATATTTCAATTCCAATACCTTTACATATATTGCTAATGTGATTCCATAAATGTTTGGGACTAGACTTAGTCCAGGCAGTCGGTAACCGAGCGAATTCGTGGCTGACTGGTCATAGCCACGAACGACGCGTCGATGAACGTGATTCGTATTTGGAGTTGGCGGCAGTGGTTAGGCCACGCGAAGTGTTTTACGCACTTCATGTCGTTCGACTTGAGATGCGATCGCGCTAGTCGAGCCCGTCAAGTAACCCGACTGGCCGATGTATGTTCACCTTGTATGAGTCATAACTGCTTGAACCTAGGGTACTGAACTTACCATTATAAACCCTGTTAACCATGGTACCTTGATCCACGAAGACTCATGAGCCGAGCATGGTGGTAGGGGACACCGTGGTCGAGCTGTCGGCCTACGCTGGGGCCAAAAACCTCCCCGTAGTGACCAGTGAGCACCTAGACTCGTGAGCAGATTATGGTAGTATGGGACACTATATTCTAGCTGTCGGCCTACACTGATCAGGCGACGAGCCCTTTGTAGTGACCGCGAGCGTATTCTGAGTCCACGGGAGGCGACGACCCTTCCGTTGCAGTAGAGTACGGTAGGCCTGTATTGATAAGGTGATGGGGGAGCGGTGCAACGAGTGCGAGCAACAGCCCTGGCAGCCCTTGCAGTGACCTACGAAATATACATCGTATGAGATTACTAGGAGTGATGACCCTAGACAGGATCTGTGTTGGGATTGATACAAGGAAAGTACCTTAGTTTCCCAATCCTGCTGTTTGAATGGACTAATAACAACTTGGAATTCATATCACCATAGCATTGCATGTGCCTGGAAGATGTGGAGCACTCTAGGGAGTGTGGCATGCCGCGGTCGTAAGATGTTGCCGCATGAGGGAGATCGTCGGTGAGGGCATACATCACGTCATGTCATCTTGCATTAACAACAGTATTAGGATTGTCTGATTTACTGCTTTACTATTATCGCATGATTGAATTGTGAATATGCTAATCCTTACTCTATGATTCCACTGAGTTGATCACTCATTCCCACGTTACGGGATGGTATTTGCAACACCCACCAGACCCTGTTGTAGATGCAGGTGAGGCCGAGATCCAGGAGGTGGAGCCAGAGATCGACGAGGACCAGGATGAGTTCTCGTATATGCAGTATCACGACGGCTTCCCGTAGGCGACCTGGATCGAGGGGACTTCAGTGGGACTATTTTGAACATTATTTTTTTTGTTTATGTATATGTATATGAGACTCAGAGATGTAGTCATACTTTGGAGACAGATGAGATTTACTTTGTTTTTCCATACAGTGATATATATATTGTTTAGTCTTCCGCTTGCTTTTATCACTGGATCTGAAGTATGAATTGCAGTTTTGGTATACTTTTACTCATGTGAATGCTTTAAATCAGACGACATTGAATCATAACCATTTTTGTTGCATAAGTGACGGTCTGGAACTCGGGAGTTGAGTTTATACACGACCCAAGATTTTCAGGGTGTTACAAGTGGGCTCTGATCAAAACGAAGATGGGCCTAGACGGTCTATGCACTACAGGTATGGGCCTATCAATGGGCCCTAGGAAGAGTGACAATGCGAACATTTAACCAACATCATCCTTACAATGTGGACATTAAACCATCATTGTTCCCAAGGGCACGACCTGTCATGAACATCATTACATAAACCATATTGAAATCACACATTGTAATAGGCCTTATGTACACCCCGTTGGGCCTCGACCCATGGGCCTCTAATACATCAAGTGGGCCTTATAACATGGGTCTCATATATATCAAGGTGGGCCTTAACAATGGGCCACAATTATATCAAGATGGGCCTAATCATGTGGGGCCCTCCCTGATGTATGTGGCCGTCCAGGGACGTATATATATATATATATATATATATATATATATATATATATATATATATATATTATGATATATATTATATATTATATTATATTATATTATATTATATATTATATCTGATGTATTTATCCGTTGTGGTGGGCCCTACGTGGGACCCACCTCTGTTTTAAAATTTTTTTTTTAAAAAAAAAGAAAAGAAGAAAGAGGAGGTAGCAAGGCTGCACGTCCAGCAGCTACTTTTGCTGACGTCAGCAAGTTCTATGGGTCCCACGTGAAGTGTATATGCCTCCAAACCTTTCTGATGGTGGGACCCATTGCTGGACTGACGTCAACGAGTTCCATGGGTCCCACGTGATGTGTATGATCATCCTAGCTGTCCTGATAGTGGGACCCGCACCTGGGCAATGTATGGATGGTGCTAGCGCACCTGGACAAAAATTTGGATGGTGCTGATGTATATAGACAATGTTTGGGCAGTGCTGTCATCATTAATGGGCCATGTGCCCCATGGATTGATGGTGTACAGTGATGCATGTGTTACACCTACAACTATTGAAATGAGTTTGGTGTGGTCCAAGCCCACTTCAGGACCATGGGTGCGGCCCATCCATGAGGCCACCATGATGTATTTTGGCCCATGGCCAGGGCCACCTATTTATATGGTTAATCCCATATCGCATGGCCCATTTAATGTAATCAAGGCCCATATACGTGGTCCATTTATTGTATATGAGGCCCACCTGTGAGGCCCATGGTGATGCATTGAATCAACCCATTTGGTCGGCCCATTTGATTCGACCCATTTGGTCGGCCCATTTGGATCGACTCATTCGAATCGGCCCATTTGATCGGCCTATTCAAATGGCCCGATGCGATGTATGTGAGGCCCATGAGCGGGGCCCAATGGATGTATGTGTGGTCGTTACATTGTGTATGGATTCCTTATGTAGGTCGTGCCTTGGGAGCAATGTTGGTTTAACGTCCACATTGTATAAATAATGTTGGTTAAATGTCCGCATTATAATTATCCCTAGGGCCCATTGTTAGGCCCATCCTAGTAGGTCGTCTAGGCCCATCTCTGTCATGAACAGCATCCATTACCATATAACGTGTTTAGTATAGTTTCATGATTCATGATCATACGCATCATATGTATGCTTGATATGAGAAGTGACTGATCATAGCATATGCCTTCAGGCAGATTGTTTAAGGGCTCCCGGTTAGACATTATTGCCCTACATGAGCGCACGATATGCACAGGATTGTTGCATGACTAGATAGTGTGATTCATGCATTTCGCATTATGTGATATGGTTACTGTACGCCCGAGCGACATCAGTATCGTAGCCTCCATAGGCAAATCTTGTTCTACATAGGGTACTATAGATATCCCTAGGTGAAAGTCCCTAAACCCTTATGGTACCAGGAAGTTGCTCCAACATCTAGACCGAGTGGGTGCATAAGCACCGAGTGCCGATTACTAGAAGGTCGCGCTTTTCATTATGTCGTGATCGATTAGAAGGGGGTGCGACCTTACCTACCCTAGAGGAGGGGGCAAAGCTAGGCTGAGTTTGACCAGCTCGAGGAATGGGTCCGCTATCGACGAGCCGAGCTCGATATTGCCAGGCAGATAGTAAGGTCTCTTCCACTCACCTTGTTGCGCCGATGGGGCGACAATTTGGTTGGAGTGTATTAGACCCCGGTGATATTTCAGAGTTAAGCTGTATTGATATGTGGACTTAGATGAGGAATCGTGAGGTTAAGTTACATCTCGCATCGCATGGCCTTGGTGTGGCCGACATTATTCATGCTTTGCATCGCATAACCTTAGTATGGCTAATGGTATTCATGGATTCATTAGCATGTTCCGCATTACTCTGATACTGCATAATTGTATTATTACCTTGTGCACATACTTTCACCACCCTCTAAGCTTTCCATAAGCTTATGTATGACTGTTGCTGCAGGTGACGTTAGAGCGCAACAGCACTTAGGTAGGAGTGGTTTGCAGATCATCTTGGAGCTTTTTATTCATCATCATTGTATTTTCCTTTATGCTTATTGTACTTATAAAGTTTTTGATAATAGTGAAAATATGACGGAGTTTTAGGTTGTTGTTTGTGGGTTATGTCATTGGTTATGCTTATTATGAATTAAACTGATGTTGAAAATCCTCCTCGTACCATCCCAAGATCGGAACCTGGCGAATGGTCGCTGGGAGCCGAGAATGGGGTACTACAGAGGCTGTCGGCACTGGATTCGGCGATCAAAAATTTTGTGAGCCTGGGAGTGACAGAAGTTAGTATCAGAGCACGTGGTTCACCTATTTAAACCACCTGATATTTATGGTGGGTTTGACAAAAGACAGCATGGATAAACAGGGACATCATGGTGGGTCCCACGTGCACTTGGCCCACCTGTTTGGACCACCTGCTATTTATGTCTTCCTTCCATCTGGGCTAGTTAATGGGCTAGATGGCGTAGATCCAACGCATTCATCCAATGGGTCCCACGTGGAATATATGATTCATGATGGGCCACACTCACCCCTTCATCATCATCACCATTTAAAGAGAGAGAGAGAGAGAGAGAGAGAGAGAGAGAGAGAGAGAGAGACAGTGATAGAGGGACCTCGCCACTATGGGCCCCTCATGGATACAACACATATATCAAGTGGGTCCCACAACAAGTGGGCCCTTAAAAATTAAAATTAACGGAGGATCACCCACCTCTAGGCCTTCTCCTTGCTCCCTTAGGCTCTTATGCTCCTTATCTTGCCTTTTAATGGAGGTTGATGGGGTTTTGATGGTGGTAGATGATGATTGGAAGGTTGAGATGGAAGATGAGAAAGTGGGAAGAGTGGGCCACACTTGGAGTTGGGAGTGAGGAGCTTGGACGTATGGAGTTTGGGTTGCTTGGGAGATTTTAGAAATGAGAGAGAGAGTGAGGTGATGGGAATGATAAAAGGTGATGGAGTGATCGGTTTGTTTGAAAATTTTGTAAAAGAGGTATGGTTGTGTTTGAATTTTAGAAAAAGAGGAATGGGCAGGGATAGAGAGGGTTGACTTGTGGAAAAAGAGGGATGGGTTGTTGTACTTAAGGTATGATTGTACTTAACATTGATTGATTGATTGATTGATGGGATATGACATAGAGATTCCCTCAAAATTCACAACTCGTGGCATTTCTTCAGAATGAATGCAGTCCCACATCTCCTGGCCTGGGCAACGGTTCGGTGCGTGAGTCACGGCATTGGAATTGCGGTGACAGCGCGGTCGCTAATGTACAAGTTCTGGTTCGAGCCGACTTCGGTATGCAGGACCTGGCTTAGGATCGTACGCAAACGTCGGATACAGGTCAAGGATTATCGGAATTCAACCAGTAAGACCGCAGAAGCCAACGGAATGGTATGGTCTAGGATATGGGTATTACACATGTGGTCGTTCAATTAATGTTTGATAAGGCAATATCATGTTTCTCGCCATCCTTTATAAAATGATAAGAAACGAGAGGGGCTAGTTTTTATACCAAAATCTGGTAAAATCAGATCAATGACGTAGATTGAGCCACGTGACATATTTGATATCTTTAGGGCATGCGCCAAATATATGAAGGACAAATTATGTCTTCGAAAGATTCTTGTTATTTAAGTTATCTTTAGATAATGAAGACTAATCATTATGGCCACATCAATACCAGAGCACATTCTAAGCATTTGATGAAGAAAAACCATGATCAAGAAGAGGTAACTGCTCTTTCCCAGCTGGTTACATGTGTAGGCACCACTTGTACAAAGTGATTATTCTCACATCTCTCTTAGGGAAGGCAATAAATAGTTAAGGCATTTACAAAGAGAAAAGAATCAATCAATCCAACAACAACAACGTACAATCAAAACCATAGTGCAACGTTGTTTATATTAGTTTAGCTTACAATCTCCACCATTCATTAGCTGTGAGATGCTTAGTCTCTAGGAGTAGTTTAGTTCAAGTCTATCCCTACGATCATGCCAGACCGATCATAGTTGTAGCTAGAAGTTGTAATTCCCTTCCATATATGCATGCATGTCGGATCTGAAAGAAGACCTCAGTCTTAGGAATCATCTGCCTATGCTCATATGTTGGGTCGATATTAGTTGTAATTTTTAAAATTTCCTATACCTCTCTCATCAGTATGTCGCTTTGTGAAGCACCATGCTGCTCTCAGCCAGGTTGGTGATCCTATTGCAGTGGTAAGTATCGATCATTTCCGCATCCATTTTTCTATCTATTCCACTTGACCATATAATTGTTGCACCTTCGAAAGTCCTTAATTTTCAAGGTCAAAAAGAGCTCATATGAGGATGAACCCCAACCTCCGTCAGTCGTCTGATATCACATGCTCTCAACAGTTGGTTGAATAGACATGTGGTCTAACCACGACCGAACTCCGCTCTATCTCAACGACAGGGGTCAGTAGTAATTATTACAACCCCATTCATGGTATGAAAAAGGATGGCATAAGAAAATAAGGCCAAATCAAAGCTGGATTCAACCATCCAAATAGTGTAATTTTTGCATGGTAACCTATAAAATGTGTTGTGGACTTGATAGATGGTACATTTTAATCAATTAGACCAATACTCCGAATGTAACCAGTAGCACTATAACTTATCTTTGGCCACTCTTTCCCAAAAAATTTGGCCCCACCACCTCTCTCTCTCTCTCTATAATGTCTTGGATTTTCACTGTTTTGGATGTCCAAAAACCCTTAAAAAAATTTCTCTATAATTAGCTCGCGTTGCTACTAACTAACCCTTGATACTCATGGTGAGCCTATACGTGGGTGGTACCAATAAAGAACTACACAAATTTAATTAATCAACCATAAAAAGCCAACGAATCCGCCTGATCATTTAAACCTCAAGTATAGCCTCGTGATTTGTTCATCTAGGACCTAAATCTAGCTGACCTATCATGACTAATCAAGACAACCATAATTAAATAAAGATCTACTTAAAATCAGGATGATTAGGGGTTAAATCTTAATTAATGAACCAAATTGACTTAGTTACTAGACTAACATAGGAACTGATGATTTAGGGTGATTATGAATGAATCATCATTTTTTTTGCTAGTTGCGAATAGGCCACACTATAAACTTAGCTAATCCAAACCATAATCATTGCGCACAAGAAATCTTGATACCTAATTCATTATGAAAATGCCTTAATTATCCAAACGAGCTCTAGACCAATCGTTAGTAGACCACTAGTTCCAAAACTATAAAATAATGTCCCTCTCACTAGGCTTGAAGCTCATCGCGGGTGGCAGACCAAGAAAGTGGCCATAACTGCTCAACTTGGGCCAGAGGCCAAGTGCTTGCAACTCACGAATCCCCTAAGCTAAAATTTAAAAACTTAAGTGAAATAGACCTATCATTGTTTCGCAAAGTTGGGAATTTTTTATCATTAGATTGCAACCAAACTCAGGGTTCGAGTTAAGGATATTTTCCTACCCGTATTCGTATAACTGCGACCCTGATTGAACATCGTTGACTATTGATCTGACTCAGGGTCCCCCATGGCCAATCTGTGCATCTGATTGTGCCATAGCTATGTCCTAGCATAGATCCCTTAACGTGGCACCTACCCCATGGTCTAGATAAGCCGCAGGCCCACCTGGAGGCCCCATTAGTTAAAAATGACATCCCTTAGGGCATGTATGACAAACAAAGTGGTCCTAGGACCATTGGCATACCAACTGGAGTTAAAAATAGCTCCCAAATTGCACCTCTTTCTCCCCATCCTAATTTTTCAACCCTAAGCTTGGGAGAAAGGGAACGGAGAAGAGAGGAGAGAGGAGAGAAAAGGAGGATAGGGATCAAAAGTGTAATTGCTAGAAGAGATTGCCCCTCTTCCCTTTGGCCCACAAGCCTAGTTACTACCGTTTTCGCTGTCAGAACTCCTCCGAAGACGATTAAGGATAACATTACGAGCCTTCCTTGTAGATGTAGGTTTTCAAATGGATTTCGCTCAACCCTTACGAACCCATGTACTCGTGTAAGTGGTTGACGATCCTTCCTTAGATACACCCTAGAAACGAGTCCGAGTCGGATGTAATAGTGAGAGGTACAGACCATAAGTTAATGATTTGTGATTGCTAATGTAGAATTTATATGATAACTTAGGTGTATTTCAATTTATGTCCAATGACTTGCAAATTGTAGTATAGCGTTGCCTACGTTTTTGATGAAATGCCTTGTAATACCCCAAATTTTTGTCAACCTGGATTTAGACGTTCTTAAGCAATGAGTCAATCCTAACACCTGATTAACTTCTCAAAACTCAATCCAAAAGTCTCAAATCCCTATTTCCTTTGAAAATCTCACCTTTCACTACTTTATCCTTCAAAAGTTTCTAAGAGCTTTCATATTAGACACAAATATTAAAGTTTAGGTGATGTTGATTAATACTTAAACTAAAAAGTACTATAAATAGTAACTAAATAAATAAAAGGGATTTTTAACCATTAATCTTTTTGAATCTCATAAAATAAGTAAGTTATTTGGATAGATCAGCTTCTCCTATCTGAAAATCATATATTGCATGTCAAATAACTCATCCCAGGTTCTAAAATACACCCATTTCAAATATCAGACAGCGAAATCACCCCAAACAGGTCAGCGAGGAGTGAGGGGCTCGCCGGTTCGGCGAGGGCTCGCCGATTACCGGGCTTGGCCGGGCCGCAGTTCATCGGCTGGCCCGTTTTCGGCCACATTTTCTGTGATTTTGGTTCAACTTTGAAAACTTATATCTCCCTCATTATAACTCTGATTTAAGTGATTTAAAAGCCAGATTGAAGACAAATCAGTCTAGTTTCATATAAATATAAGTAAAAAATATAATAAAATATTTAGTATAGTTAAAAATGGGTCATTGTGACAACTGTCCGGAAAGTATAGTTTTGGACAGCTGCTTCTAGAATTTTTAGAATTTTTCTACAATAGGAAATATCATGAAATTTGGTGGAGATGAATTAGACTTAATGATGAACTACTAGAAAAATAATTAAAATAATATACTGATTAAAAATGCCAGGAAAGGGCATATAACTTCCTAAGGACTTATTCTGTCATAATTAGGTCGGAATTTGGTTAAGTACTGAACTAAACAATCAGTAGAATTAGCTCGAACCACTTTAAATATGATCTATAAGATCCAAAACCTATAGAATCATTGACGATACATTACCCTAAAACCTAGGATCAAACTCTAAACCCGTTTACTCTCAGGAACCCTTTGAAACTTTGTATAGGATCTAGACCGCGCATCAAAAGTCCGATATCTACAATCTCAGACCATTATGACCGCTTAGTTGGACTTGACAATAGTTTTCAAAATCAAGTCCATACGATGTCCTGAGATCATTTCCTTGCATCCGGAGTGAAGAGTGTGAGAAAAGTGAATTTATTTAGAAATTAAATACAATTTAAATAAATCTGGCACATGTCGCTTGCGCGACATTTTTTAAGCGTTCTAACCATCGAAATCTGACCCAAATACACCCTCGGATCAGGGAACATTTCCCACTCAGGTCAGTGTACTTGGAATCCTCGATCGAGTCTCAGTGACCGCCGAACTAAAACTGGTCCGCCACGTGCGATCTGGGAACACTGTCGGATTGAAAACTTAATGTGATCAGGATCCAATATCCATGAGCTTAAGTCCGACCGCATTCAGTCAGGGGACCTCTAGAAATGCTCCGTTGGATCAAAACAAGCCCGCTTTGGTTATAAAATAAGTATACCTTGGCCCCAAGCCTATTTTCGGCAATTCTGCGCCTATATAAGGAGCTTAAACCCTTAGCCTTCTAACCCATACGAATTTGGGGAAAACCCAAGGAGAGAGGAGAGAAAAGAGAGAGAAAGTGAGGGAGAAGTTGGGCTTTCTCCTGGGATTCTTCCCTGCTGCTCCACGTGCCAGATCCTTCCACCTGCATCGCTATTCTGGCGATTCCAACACCGTTATAGGTAAGAAAACCCTAACCTCAAGCAGTTTTAGGGATTCCATCGATACAATTAGTAAAGTAGCTAATTTATATTGAGGTTTAGGTCGTCATACAGGCGTTGACGAAGCGTAGACTTTCTATTCGAATCGATACACTTCTACGGTGAAAGGTGCGGATTTTAGATGCTTAGATTACCTGTTTTCAAAGATTTCAATGCCGTTTAATAGTAGATTACAGATAAAGATGCTGTTTGACATGTAAAACATGCTGTCTATTTTTCATTTCAAATACGTACGAAGAATATGAGATTTAGGATTTTTTGGGTATTTGTAGGAAATACTGTATACGTACGTATTTTGCGGATATGATTGCCATGAGTATTTATCGTGTACCTAAGTTAGTTATGCGTGTATGATCTGTTTGGCGAAGAGATTCGCCTTAATGCACGTATTGGTCGACATATTCTATGTAGACTAATGTGTGTAGACTAAGTGTTTGTTGAAATGCTTAAATCAATATGATTTATGCCTGCCATATGTTTGAATGTAAGAACATGATTGTTGTGTATTAGACAACTCCTTGATATAAGGATCTGTCATATTATATGTTGGAATCAACATACGTCAAGTACGTTGGAGTTGCGTAGTCTAAGTGTTTGTATAAATGTATGTATTAGTAAGTATTGAGTAAATGGTATTGTAGATTAGCGTTGAGACTGGATTCTCAACTAGTTTGATGATGCACATGATTTCCTTCATGCTTGTCGTATTTAAATTGACTACCTTAGGTGTGAAATACTCGTGTATGGTTAACTGCTTATGATGTATGTTATAACATGCTGATAATATGCTGAAATTACTTGTATTTCAATTCTGTCGCTCTCATATGAGTACTGATTCACATTACATGTGCTTGGGGCTATACTTTAGTCCAGGCAGTCGATAATAGTTCAAAATTCGTGGTTGGATTCTATTCGCCACGAAGGATGTGTATGACGAACCCGAGTCGTACTAGAGTCATCGGCAGTGGTTAGGCCACACGAAGTGCTTGTGTACTTCATGTCGGTCGATTTAACGTGCGCTCGTACTAGTCGGACTCATCAAGTAACCCGACTGACCATTGTATGTTCACCTTGTATTCGTCATAACTGCTTGAACCTAGGGTACTGAACTTACCAGTGAAAACCCTGATAACCGTGGTACCTTGATCTACTATGACTCATGAGCTGGGCATGGTGGTATGGGATACCGTGGTCAAGCTGTCGGCCTACGTTGGGGCCACAAACCTCCCCGTAGTGACCAGTGAGCACCCTACTCTGAGTAGATTATGGTGGTATGAGACACTATATTCTTGCTATCGACTTACATTGATAAGGTGATGGGGGAGTGGAGCAACGAGTGCGAGCAACAGTCCTAACAGCCCTTTGTAGTGACCTTGAGTTTATCCTGACACCGCATGGGGGCGACGATTCAGATGCAGTCTTAAGGATATAAACTGGGCCTGTATTGATACGGTGATGGGGAAGTGGAGCAATGAGTGCGTGCAACAGCCCTAACAGCCCTTGCAGCGACTTAGAAATATATCATCATATGAGATTACTAGGAGTGACGACCCTAGACAGGATCCTTGTTAAGAATGATATAAGGGAAGTACCCTAGTTTCCCAATCCTGCTGTATGAAAAGGACTAATAACAACTCGGTAATCATATTCATATCGCACCGCATGTGCCTGGAAGATGTGGAGCACTGAGAGAAAAAGCATGCCACGGACGTAAGATGGTGTCGCATGAGGAAGTATGTCGATGAGGGCATCCATCATGTCATTTCATGCTTACATTAATTACAGTATTTAGGAATGTTTGATTTGCTTACTTTATCATTATCACTTGATTGATTTGATAAAATGTTAACCTTTGCTCTATGATTCCACTGAGTTAGCTACTCACTCCCACGTTACGGGACGGTGTTGCGCACACCAACCAGTCCCTATTTTAGTTTCAGGTGATGGCGCTGCTTGTGAAGCGGAGCCGGACTTGTTTGATGATGAGGAGGATTTTTCCTATATGCTGGTTCTGATCGACGGGTTTATAGGGTTACTGATTAGATGCCAATACACTTAGCGATTTGCCTTCTATTTACACACCCATGTATATTCTTTTCTTTTTATTTTGGAGTATACATGTAATTAGTTAACCTGGTAACATGTTCACACTCTGGTGACTTACAATCATTTTTATATTTTATATATTTAACACAGTCTTCCGCTTACTAATTTAACTGTCTCTGGAGTATGATATGCTGTTTTGGCTTAGTCCCAATCTTGTTTAATGCCATTCTACAGAAAACATGCATTCATCATTATCTATGTTACATAAGTGACGTTTTAGAACTCGGGAGTTGGGTTTCTACCTGACCCCCGATTTTCGGGGCATTACAGGCCTAAATGAATAGATTACTAAACATGATTATTAAATGTGAATTGAGTTGATTAAAATTTTTAAAAAAAGGACTACTAGAGTAATATGGTTAGTCAGCAAATTCCCTGGTATGGGTTGACCGAATTAGGCTGGCCACCCCAGGCAAATTCGATTGATTTAGGCCAAACACGGATAATCGACAGTGGCTAGGCGATGTAGGGTGCTTACGCACTCCATGCCGATTACGCCGGTGTTCGGCCACATCAACTGAAACTGTCCGAAGAACCAGCTTGTCACGCCCCAAACCTGAAAATCGAATTCACAGGAATTTCGATCGACGAATCCAGTACCAACAACCTCCGTAATACCCCATTCTTGGCTCTCACGCCCATATGCTAGGTTCCGATTTTGGGACCCAATAAGGAGGATTTTTCAATGTACATTTATCTCATAAGAAGCATAACTACAAGTTTACCCAAATCATAAAAGCAACATCATCATCATATATCCATTAATATAAACTTTGAATACAATGTTGAAAGGAAAAATACATATGTCAAAAAAATCAAGGCTCCAGAAGACCGTTGCATGCTCCAAGCTCACTACTTCTGCAACCTAACATCACCTTCACGCATCTATCATGCATAAGCTTATCGAAAGCTTAGAGGGTGATGTAAGTGTGTGTACAAGGTAAGTGCCAAGTATTCAAAATAATGTCATAATTATACAATATCAGAAATACTGGCATGAATCATATGATATCAGAGTAAGTAGAAATACTGTAAGTTCATAAAAATATCATCAACCTCATCCAGGATATGCGACAAAAAGACATAGCAAGTCAATGTCATATATGGAGGAAATAATGTAAATTGGCTATATAATGCGGAAACATAATGAACCAGATATCAGATATCGAGGATCTAATACAATATGCAATTTGGAAGAGCTACTAAAACCATCAGCCTTATCTAGGTCATATAAATACAGAAATATAGCAACCCGAAATGTCGTATGCCATGGATGTAATACGTTATGCGGTGCGAATGGAATGACCATGCTTGAGTGTGAAGTCGAGATAATAGTACATCGTATCGCAGGCTACAGGGTCCATCACAAGAGACTTCTATCCAAACTAGTCTCATACCTAATTTGGATAGTCAGACTCAATGTGATAAACTCCTGATCTCAGGCTAGTCGCGCACCTCAACTGAAATCTTGGCCATTGCGAAGGTAGACGTAATAAATAGTTGCGCACCACCAGCCCGAGTGGATAGTGAATGAATGAATGAATGAATATGCAACTCCTGTTTAATAAGTCCATATATCAGTATAGTTCCTCTTTGAAATCATCACCGGGGTTTAGTACACTCCAAATGGCACTGTCTCTCTCCCAGCCGCACAGTCCAAATGAGCGTAAGAAACCTCACTATTCGCCTGGCCAATAGTCTGCCAATACCTATCCAACACGTCGATAGCGGACCCATTCACAATCTGGTCAAACTCAGCCTAGTTATGCCCTCTACCCTCGGGTGGGTAAGGTCACACCCCATCCCAACTGACCACGACACAATGGGAGACACGACCTCTTGGTATTCGGCACACGGGCAGTCATGTATCAACTCAGTCTCGACGTTGGGGCTTCTTCTGGTACTAAGAGGGTTTAGAGATTTTCACCTAGGGTCATCTATGGCAGCCCGATGCTAGTAACAGATTTTCGGTGTCCCATCTGGCCATCCATGATATGCCTGTGGAGGCTACGGCCCTAATGTCGCTAGGGCGTATAGTAATTACAACACACAATGTAAGATGCATAAGTCATACAATCCAGTCATGCAACAATCCTACGTATACCATGCGTTGAAGTGAGACAATCTCCGCTTATCAGGGAGTCTCATAAAAACCTACCCAATGACATGCAATGGTTAATCACATCTCATATCAAACATGCAGATGATGCGTATGTGCATGTATCATGATGCTATGCTGTCACATACTCATAATCAGTATCGACAAACAACCTCGATAATCAACATCGGTAATCAGCCTCGATAATATGGACATTTAACTAACATTACCCCCCAAGGAGTGGCCCACATAGAGCCTAACATATAGTGGGCCCATTGCATCACACAAGGGCCAAATATACAATACCATGGGCCTCACTCAAGAGCTTAATACACATCACGATGGGCCTTTCATATGGGCTTCACATACATCACAATGGGACTCATCACATTAGGCCTTAAACATAGGATGTATATACATCACACAGGCTGAATACACACCACAATGGGCCTTAACTATGGGTCACGTATATATCATATAGGTCTCGACAATCGGCCTAAGCAATCAAAATCAGCCCATTCAATCAGCCTCGACAAATAAGAATCGACCTTGATACGCGATCTCTACAATCAAAATCGGCTTCAACAAATCGAAATCGTTCGATAATCGGAATCAGCAAACCGGTCACAATAATCAGAATTGATCAATAATCAGGATTGGCAAATCAGTCACGTCAATCAAAATCGACAATCGGTCATGACAATTGGAATCGATCGATAATCATAATCAGCAAATCGGTCATGTCAATCGGAATCAACAATCGGTCGGAATCGATCGATAATTAGAATTGACAAATCGGTCACATCAACCGAAATCGGCAATCGGTCATGACAATCGGAATTGATCGATAATCAGAATCTGTAAATCGGTCACATCAATTGAAATTGGCAATCGGTCACGTCAATCAGAATCAGCAATCGGTCACGGCAATCGTAATCGATCTATAATCAGAATCGACAAATCGGTCACGTCAATCGGAATCGACAATCGGTCATGACAATCGAAATCGATAGATAATTAGAATCGGCAAATCGGTCACATCAATCAGTATCGGCAATCAGTCATGATAATCAGAATTGATCGATAATCAGAATCAGCAAATCAGTCACATCAATCAGAATCGACAATCGGTCAGGACAATCGAAATTGACTTGTACAATAGGCATTGACAAATGGAATTGGAATTGATCTCAACGCAAGGCGTGGTCCATAGATGGATGGTCGATAATGGACCGAGCAATATCATTGGGGCCCATTCATTTGGGTTAACTCACTAAAGAATGATGAGAATGGGCCTAACTAGGCCTAAGGAAAGGTCAAAATGTGGACATTTAACCATCACTACCAATCAATGTGGACATTCAACCAACATTGCTCCCAAGGAGTAGCCCACATAGGGTCAAACATATAGTGGGCCCATGTCCCCACTTGAGGGTCTAATATACAACACCATGGGTCACATCCATGGGCCTCTCATGCATCAGGTGGGCTGCTTCATATGGGCCACATATACGTCACAATGGGTCCCTGACACGGGCTTAATATACGTCACATAGGGCCACATCCCATGGGTCTCAAATGTATCACAATGGGCCTCTACCCATGGGCCACAAATACATCAAGATGGGCCGTACCAATGGGCCTCATATACATCAAGTGGGCCACATTAACTACATTATTCATCTATATTTTAAAGATCATTTTAGAGCATTTCCAAGAAAATAAATCATATCGAAAGATCATCTGGACCAAACCATAAATAGCAGTGGAAATAATGATTTCCACCATTTAAAAAAATTCAAGGGCCCACCATCAAGTTTATTTTTCATTCAGTCTACTGATAAGGTCACCAAGGTCTGGTTGAGAGGAAAATAAATATCATTTTGATCCAAAACCACTGTGGTCCTAAAAGGATTTCAATGGTAGGTGTTCGTCTCTCCACTATTTTCTGCAGTGTGGTCCACCTGATCTAGATCTGCCACATTTTTAGTCTCAGCCCTTAAGAGGGGCTCGCCAATTGGGTGAACAGTGTGGATTTTACACATGCCTCATGATCAGGCTACTGTCCAGGCCCCAGGACGCACGACCTAGATATAAAACACATGTCATGGTGGTCCACATCAAATGGTTGGACGGTATAGATGAGACACATACACCGTGTGGGACCCAAAGAACTTGCTGACGCAACAGCAACTGTAATTACTGGTGTGAGGCCCACACGTGTGATCCACCCAAAATGAACGGATGGACAGTCTGGATTATCATAGTACCACATGATCAGACCTGCAGCTGCTGCCCAAACAAATAGACGGTGTGGAAATAAGACACTTACACCAAGGTGGGTCCCACCCACACATGTCACACGTGTGGGGTGGGCCAAACAGATAGATGGTTATGGATATCATGCCTGTTGCACTGTCCAGTAATTGGATGGTGTAGAACCGTACATCATGGGCGGTCCACGTAGTGGCCCACCAATATAATATTATTAATATATAATATACTATAATATAATATTATATATTAAATATATCTGCACAGTGGCAGCACTGCCCATATTCATCATCCAGACCCTTCTGGACAGTGAAGATTTCACAAATAAAGGTAGGTCCCACGTAGGAGTGGCCCACTACAACATTTATTAATACAATATATTAAATATAATATTATATATATAATATGTGTGTATGTGTGGGTGTGTGAAACCGTGCGAATGGCAACCTTGTTGTATGCGAATTAAATCAAGCTACTACTTGTATAAACAGATGGGCAGTGTGAATTAAACATATGTGCTGGTGGGTCCCACCCCCACACATGTCGAATCCCACCGTCCAGCAGATTGGACGGTGGGGATACAGAATATATACATCTCAGTGGGGTCTACGCGTACAGCAGACACAACTAGGTGGGACCCACAGGACTATTGTCGTGAGGACAGTAGCCATGTACAGCTGGATGGATGGCCTAGTACAACACATACCTCATGATCGGATGCACAGAACTTGTTGTGTGAGATAGTAGCTGCTACGTGCAGCGGATAGACGGTTTAGATCTCTCACATAAATGATGCGTGCCCCATGGCTAATGACCAGCATGGGTGAAACACATACATCACATGGCTTGACGACCTGAACGGTGTGGATTTTACACGTACATAGTGTGGGGTCCACAAATCAGGCTGATGTTTGTGATTCCCTTCATCCTGGGCCTTCGAAATCTAGCAGCAAGTGGGTCTCATGATCAAACGGTCTGGTTCAAGTGGGCTACACACCATCACAAGAAGGGAGAGAGAGAGAGAGACAGAGAGAGAGAGAGAGAGAGAGAGAGAGAGAGAGAGAGAGAGAGACGGTGGAGATGGGAGGGAACCCGCCACTATGGGTCCCTCATGATACAAGGTATACATCAAGATGGGTCCCACCACAAGTGGGCCCTCAAATTCATAATAATCAACGATTAAATTTTATAAAATCACCCACAATTAGATCTCCACTTCCTTCTTCTGCCACATGTTAAGCTCCAATGAAGGAATTTCAACGGTTGAGATGAATCATGGACAGTGGGATTAGGTGGTAGGGAGTAGGCCACGATAACTTCTCTCATGGAGAGTCATGGACGTTGGGTGCTTGAGAGAGAATGAGAAGAGAGAGGTGATGTAGAGAGAGAGAGGGGATGGGGTGTGATGGGTGAGAGATGGGTGATGGGTGATGGATGTGTACTTGTTGTAAGAAAGCGTTGACTTAGAGGAGAGGTGGTTGTACTTGACATTAATGTGTGATGTGTACCTAATTGATGGGATTGATGTGATGCTCTCTTGGGATTTACAAAGCATGGCGTTTTTTCTCGAACTGAACATGGGCTCACATCTCCTGGCCCAGGTATCACCTCAACACGTGAGACACGGTGTCGGAACCGCGGTAACAGCATGGTTGCAATGAAACAAGTTTCGAGTCGAGCCAACTCTAATATGAAGGACTCGACTTAGAATCGTGCATAAACATCAGATACATGTCGAGGGTCGTCGGAATTCAATCGGAAGGACTGCGGAAGCCTACAGAATAGTACGGTCTAGAATACGGGTCTTACATAGCTAACCCAATATATGTTCATCATGTATAATCACAACTGCTTGAATCTAAGATACCCCCTTACCATTTACGAAGGTCTACTATTAACTATTAGCGTCGTGATCCTCGAGACTCATGAGCCGGGCATGGTGGTATGGGATACTCTGTCCGTGCTGTCAGCCTACGCTGGGGTGACGAGTCTCCCTGTAGTGACCGTGAGCATTACCTTTACAATTTTCCTTTCATATGTATTTCAGCTGGGAGTGACAAACCCAGACGGATCAAGAATACAGGCGTAAGACCGCTGTGATCATCCCACGCCTAGTGATTCAATTGAGACCAATGACTAAAAGGAAGGTACCCTAGCTTCCCTAAATTGTTGGATGAATAGGCTTAAATAAATACTCGACTAGCATAACCATTCACCGCATCGCACTAGAAGAGGATGTGGCGAATCAGGATTTGAAGTCGCGTGTTGAAGGAGCGTTGTCATTTACGAACCTGGTTGTCGAAGTCGCGTGTTGATGGAGTGTTGGATGTAAGTGCATGCATTATTTCACAAACCTCATTATGCGCATTAATAAGAATAATTAGGAAATGGTTGTTTACATTGCTTTATCATTTCCTGTACTGTTAGTCGTGATAACATGTGTAACTTATGCTTTATGGAACCAATGAGTTGATCACTCACTCCCACTCTGGGATGGTGTTTTAAAACACCAATCAAACATTGATATAGATGCAGGGACTACCAAGGCCGATGCATTGGACCAGGTGTGTATATACGAGGAGGAGGAGTTCTCCTACTTCCAGCTTTCACGTAGGCCGCACACTTCTCGACAGGGAGTGTTGAGTGCTTGGGCTTAGCCGGACGTCACATTGTTACATTTTTGTTATTTTTGGAAATGTATATTGAACTAGCTGTGAACCCATATTCTGGATAATCATACTCTATACATTTTGATTTACTTATCTGCTTTAATCACGTTTATTCTGGAGTATGTTATAATATTTAGTATAATTCTATGCATACTTAACTGCCTAATGTAGAAGTAATCGAAAATCCTAATTTCGTAAAGCATAAGTGATGCTCGAAATCTCGAAAGTTGAGCATTGCTCGACCCTCAAAATTCAGGGTGTCATACTCTCTCTCATTTTGTAAAAGTTATATCCCATCACAAAGACAACCTTGAATGAAAATCTGGCTGGGAATATAATCCCACTTACGTTTATCACCCACTTAATGAGTTGTAATTAAGGGTCGCAACATGCTGAGTACCCGACCCAACTTCCGGCAAATTTTGGACCCACTAGCTTGGCCCGTGGGCTGGGCTTCGCCTTACATTAATGCTCTGGTCAAATTTCGACGCAAGTTCAAAATCAGTTCATTTTAACCAGACCTAACCTGGCTTATTCCGACGGAACCTGACTTTACATGTGCACGTATGATATCTTACAAATCCGCCATTCCAACTCTCATTTAGGCAAACTATCCATCTTGAACATAGACCATTGGTTTTAGTTCTTTAAATGTCTATTTCTTTGTGAACGTGTGACCCACTTGATCAACTATATTAAGAACATTCAAGTCAGAAATAAGGATCTTATTCATTTTTGGGTCAGGCTAGGTTGGCTAGGTCAGACATGGGCCCAACCAATTTTCTGGTCTTGGGCCTGCTAGCTAGACGCATGATGGGTTTGTTTGGGCTCAGACCTTGGGTCTTAAGTATCAGGCTGGGGCTGAGCCTACCCTGGCCCAGTTCAAAATCAAACCCATTGCCACCCCTAGTTGTATACATTAATAATAGATTGGTTAGTCAAATTGGACATATAAGCTTGCATAATTGTTTCAATGAGATTTATTGTCCAATGATTACATATGGTGGGGCCCAACATGGATCGGCCAATCTAAAATGATAACCTAGAATGGGAAAACCTAACCATCTAACCATTGGTTTTTGTTTGTTGAATGTGGATCGCCAGCCAACATTCTATACTTGTTCATTATATTCACTCACATGTGGCCCACCTGATGAATGAACGGGCTTGCTTATTCAAGAAACATATCTACCGGGCAGCACGACTAAGGCTCAGGTAGTGTATATGTTCTAAAATCACTGAACCAAGACCATATTGCATTGATGAATCAAGATGGTTGAGTCTGATGACCATGGCTATGACAATCAAATCATATAACTGACCGTAAGGTCCATTAGTTGGATGGTAAGAATCATGATCCTTTTTCACCAGATTTTTGGATGAAGGTCCATTAGTGGTGGGCCCACCTGATATATGTTGGTCTTGTGCTCATAAAAACTTGTAAAAAATGCTACCAATAGTCCTTTTGAGCTTTGCAATTAGGGGGGAACAAAGGAGTAATTACAATTTTTACTATATATTGAGGCTTTAAGAACAAAGAAATCAATAGAAAATATTGTTAACTGACTCACAAAGACTTGGATTGACCTAAATGATGGACCCTACTCAATTTTTACTTATCTAGGTTAGAAATCAGGTCAAGTTGGGTCTTCCATTTTGGACAGGTTTAAAATGGGTTTAGATGGGTTTAGTTCTGGTCCATTGTCTTGGACATAGTTGGAATCGACTCAAGTTGGGTCTAGTTGATTTTATGCATGCACACACAATATTAATTAATCTAACAATAGAATAAGGTTTGCTAAGCCACATGCATTTAAGGGAGCCCATTTACACACCACATATGTCAAAAAGGCACACCTATGTGTAATCTAATTAACTCATTAGGTGGTCCAAATCACCTAGATGCCCTTATTCGACATGAACCTAACTCAATGGCAAGGTCCAATGTCCTATGGGTACCTTATGTACGGATTTTCAATCTAATGGAAAATAAAATTTAAAATTTTAATTTTAATTTTATTGCACTATTGACTTCCTCTTAGACATTTTCAAGTTTTTAGAAACGAAAAACTTAATTCTGCACCAACGATCTACCCAATTAGTGCTGCCAATAAACCATGAATTTGTCAATGATATTCCTACAACTAGAAGTTCTCCTTGAACTTTCCTATCTTAGATGAAGGAGAGGATGAGAGCCACATGTTAGCCCTCAGAGTAAGGTCAAGGGAGATGATAAGGGTCTTAAAGGTTTTAAAGGGGGCACTCATTATCATGAAATCACAATAGAGTGGTAACCTTTACAAATTGATTAAAAATACTATACGGGCGAAGCTGCTGCATATATAGCGGAGTCTATGTTAGCACGTTTGTGGGATGCACGTCTAAGCCACATAAGCAAGCGTGGCATGAAGGTACTATTTGATCATTCCTTGATTCCTATATTTAAAACCGTTGATTTTAATGTATGTAAGCATTGCATATATAGTAAATAATCGTAATTACCTTTTAAGTCAGGAAAATATATAAGTAAGGGTGTGCTTGATTATCCGCATTCGGATGTATGGGGAACGTTGCCCATGGTTTCTAGTCGAGGATCATCATTCTTCATCACACACATTAACAAATACTCCAAAAGAGTGTAGTTTTATTTTTTTTTAATTAAATAAATCCATTGTTTTCACCACCTTCAATGTGTAGAAGGCAATGGTTGAAAAGTAAACATGATGGAAGTTGAAAGTGTTGAGGACAGATACTAGTGGTGAATTCGAATTCAATCAGTTTTGTGAAGATGATGGAATAGTGATGCATAATATAATGAGGCATACACCAAAGCATAATGGTGTGGCAGAATGGGTGAATCCGACTCTCTTGGAGTTAACCCGAAGTATATAGAGCAATTTTGCATTGGACAAGGAACTATGGACTGAGGCCGTCGATATAGCTTGTAACTTAGTCAATCGGCTCCCATCTACCAGTACAAATTGTAAAATTTTAGAAATGTGGAGTAGTCATAACGTAGACTACTCAGGATTGTGAATGTTTGGTTATGAGGCTTACTCTTATGTACCGTCAGTTGATAGAGATAAGCTAGACTAAAGGGCAAAGAAACTTACGTTTATGGGTTATGGTAATGGTGTAAAGGGATACATGTTGTATGACCAGGTCACACGAAAGATCACGATTAGCTGTGATGCAGGTTTTATGAGGATTCCTTATTTCATAAGGATGAACGCAAGGAGCCAGAAAAATCAACGGTGATTGACATTAAGATAGAAAAAGGAGAGGCACAGGTAGAAGCTGAGCTACGGAAGGAGGTACATGAGCAGGTGGAGCAACCATATCTCAGAAGAAATTCATAAGAAATCACAAATTATCGGTGAGATATAGAGATGATTCGAATATTGCATTCATCCTCATTATGGATGAGGGAGATCCATCTACCTTCAAAGAAGCATTAGATGACAATGATGCTGAGAAGTGAATGACGACCATACATGCACCATAAAAAACTTCTTGAGGTCCATGAAAGTTTGGATCAAGCTGTTATTTGTATTTTCCCTTCGTCCTGGTCTGTGTGAACTTATCAATAGGTTGGATGGCAAATAAACATTACTGTGGATCTAGGAAGTTTTTAATGGTGGGTGTTCAATCACCACTGTTTTTCTGTCGTGTGGTCCACCTGGGATTTGTATCTGCCTCAATTTTTGGACCATGCTCTAAAAAGAGATGGTGAAATAGATGGATGACGTGGATATACACCACATACATCAACGTGGGCCCCACAGTTAGGGCCTCACCCACTAAGCAGTTACCCTTGCCTCACCTAATCCATGTTCATGTCACATGTGCAGCAATGACATCGGGCATGGTACCTCCCACGTCAATTTATCCGTAGCCTTTGCCCAATTTTCTGGTAGTGACGATGAGATAGATTTTTTTTTATAAGAATTAAACGTGGGAGCTGGTGGAGCTTCCCATTGGGCATAAATCGAATGGGTTCAAGTGGATTTATAAAAAATAAAAAAAAAAAAAAAGATAGGTATAAGGTAAGATTGGTTACGAAGGGATATGTTTAGAAAGAAGGCATCAACTTCAGTGAGATATTCATACTAGTTGTCATGCAAGTATCTATCAAATTTGTGTTGGCGTTGGTTAACCAATACAACCTAAAATTGGAACAAATGGATGTGAATACTGCTTTCCTACATGGAGAGTTAGAAGTGCATATTTACATGAAGCAAGTAGAGGGGTTTGATGTATAGGGGTCAGAGAATAAGGTTGATAGGTTAAGGTGGTCATTGTACATCCTAAAATAGTTGCCTAAGCAGTGGTATAAAAAATTCGATACCTTCATAATGGTTCAGTGATTTACCAGAAGTAAATATGATCATTATGTCTTTTTGAATACATCGAGTAATGCAGAATTCATTGTATTATTATTATATGTTGATGACATATGTACTACTGCCATAACATGTTAGAGATCGATATATTGAAGACTCAGTTTTCAGGGACATTCGAGATGAAAGATCTAGAGACTGCAAAGAAGATTCTCGATATAGACATACACAAAGATAGGGAGAGAAGCAGGATACGATTATCACAGAAAGATTACCTTGACAAGGTATTGGTTAAGTTCAAAATGAACAAGGTGAAATTGGTTCGCACACCCTATGCTGCTGACTTTAGGCTTTCTTCATAGTAATGTCCTATTACAGATTTAGAAAAGTAGGTTATGTATCATCTGCCTTAGTCAATCACAATTAACATTTTGATGTGTGACATGGTCTCTACGAGACTAGATATTTCACATACAGTGAGCGTTGTAAGAAAATACATGTGAAATATCGACAAACAATATTGGGAGGTAGTAAAATGACTACTTTATTATCAACAAGATACAACAGACTATGTCTTAACATTTTTGAAATCAAAGGGAAAGCTTGTAAGCTATGTTGATTTAAACTACTCAGAAAATGTGAACAAGAGAAGATTGACTTCCGACTACTCATTTATGATAGTAGGTAGAGCAATCAGTTAGATGCAGAAGTTTTAGTCGTGGTGCTCCTTCCACAACCAAAACTGAGTATATGGCGGTCATAGAGGCATTTAAGGAAGGTTTTTTGTTGTAAGGGATGATGAACGAACTCGGGCTTCACTAGGAGGTCATGCCATTTAATTATGACATTGAAAGCATGATCAATTTGACAACGAATTCTATATATCATTCTTCTAATAAATATATTGATTTGTGTATTCATTTTATCCAGCAAGTGTTTGAGGAAGACAGTGTTACTCTCGAGAAGATCCACATGAGCTTAAATTCGGCGGACATGCTTATAAAGGTGGTTCCCACAGAGAAGTTCGGATTATGTGCGACTTTTGTATATCTGAAAAAGGTTTGATGAAGACAGAGTATGCATAAGAAGTGACGATAAAACTATGATAGAATAAAATTAAAGATGGAACTCGGAGTTGTGGTTCATTGATGATTGAAGCCATGGTGGAGATTGTTGTCAGATGAAGTAAGAATTTTTCACATAAAAACCGTGTATTTTCTGTGGTGCTTGTTTACATTTATCTCTTTTTTGTTTGATTCGAATTTGAAATTTGCTTCTGCGATTCCCCAACCATCACAGTGTGATACCACTGGAGCTATTGTCATGTCATACTTTAGCACCACATCACCATCCAACATGAGTGGTGATCCCCATCCTTCCCAAGGATTATGACATGCACAACAATTAAATCTTTCTTAATAAGATGTGCATCTATATGTGAATTTCATTATCTCATGCATCCCTACAAGGCTCCAAAACAATTCTTATCATTACTTTAAAGAACTTAAATATAAGATGTGAATAACAATTGGATGGACTATCATGTTCAATCCCTAACGTGGGACACATCCTAGAGAGAGTGATTAATTCTATCATCATCACATTAGCATCATGATTCATAGATAACACTGGACAAGAGGTAGAGGTGCTGAGACAATGACACATAGAGGTATAAAGCATCAACCAATGCCATGGTTAATCCAACCCATTCAACGTGAACAGTTCAAAGAATAGGGTTTTGGACCCAAAAAAATCATCATATTTTTCAGCTATGATAGTCCCTAATGATTATGTGGTCAAAGTGATGAATGATTATACTTGAGTGTCCTTGTGAAAACATAAGATTTCCTGGCCTAGTTACATTTTCAATTTATAATAATTAAATATTTAGTTGGGCTCGATTCCTTACCTCAGTGGTAGACTCTAAGGAGTTTCAACAAGAGATCTTGGGTTCGAGACCCATAGGTGGTGAAATCCCACTACGTGCGTAGGTGCATGTGTCTTTTTTTTTTTTTTTTAAGTTAACCTGACCCAGCTAAACATCGAGTCAAATTTTTTGAGTTTATTTAATTATAATTATGGTAGGATCTTCGACTGTGAGGGATATTTATCACGCAGTTTGTCCATTACGAATTCATCTAAATTATCTAAATCATGGGCCCCACTTGTGAATTACGAATTCAATAGAAAAGCACGTCATACGATTCACCATATAGTGATTGAGATTTATGCACTAGCTCCAATGAATAATGGAAAACTGAGTAAAAGCATCCACAACAGTGCTTCCACCCACATGTTAGTGGCAAATGACATGCTATGAAGAAAGCTCCTGCAAACACCAATCAGCTAATTTAAGTAGAAAGGGCATGTTGGGCACTCAACAAACACAAGAACAAGAGATTGTGAGTGGTGGGGGTTTCCATAAATCTTGGAGACACTTTATATAAATGTGATAGTGGGCTCATAGAATTAGTAGAACTTTGGGTTGACCCATAAAAGTAACTTGAGTGAACCCTTGTTCCTTTTTTACCATGCTATGGACGCATCATAGCTAGCAAAGTTGTGGTGAACTCACAATGCATGAGACGTTCAAAATAGTATTCCAAGCACTAAGAAGAATTCACCATCCTACACTTGCTTTGCAATCGCAATATTTCAGTACAGGTAGAAAGGATTTCTTTAGATAGATTATGCATTAGTGCCTTTATTCACTCAATTTCAACTCCAACTATTCCAAGAGCTAAGAAGTTATTGACTATTTTTTAAACTTTCAGGATATAACACCACCTCCTATGGTGATTATATATCCTTAGGTGGATTTAGATAAATGGTAATCAGAGTTCCAATCTACATCACTAAAACCTCCTTATACAACATGAAAACTAGAAGAGTGAATTCTATAGTTAATAATTTTTTATAAGCATCTTAATACTCTATTCACAATATTCCAGGTGTTCTTAATTAGGATTATTGAAAAGAAAAGAACTCTTGGTACAGTTACATCTTTGGAGGAGAGAAAAGCAGAGAAGGCCGGTTTTGAATTTGAATGGCTGGCAACGCTGGTTAAGGCTTACTGTGATCATGTCAGCTGCGCACCCGTTCGTGCGGAACTCATGCTAGCTTTTTGAGAACTCATCATACGTGATGTGAATACAAAATCTGAACGGTCCACGTAATGTATCACCCCATTAAACCCATAGATCCCAACCTATACTTTGATCCAAGACTTGGTGGGCCATAGAAAAGGAAAATAATATTCTCCCTTGATTTGCATCTCTCTTTGATATGGCCCATTAGAGTTTTAGATCAGTGTGAAAATTGGTTATATAAAGTTTCATGTGATGTCACATCCCATGGACGGTTCAGATTAGACACTCATTACACATGTGAAAAGGTGCACTCGCGCACAGTTGCATAGGTGAGCATGCCTCTCTCTGTATTTGTAAATAGAGGGAAAAGGTTCTATGCCATCGAGCTCATGAGAACTTCCTGTAAGGTTGAGCTGTGTGGGCCCCACCGTGATGCGTACTGAACATCTACTCCATCAGTCAGATGAACCATTCCATTATGGATCTGGGGCTTAAAAATCAAATCAAGTCATAATTTAAAGGGGACCCATCAAGTGCACGGTGTTGGTTTTCGATATACATCATGGTGAGGCCCACACAGCTCGACCTCATGGAAAGTTCCCATGAGCTCGACCGCATAGAACCTTTTCCCACATATATATATATATATATATATATATATATATATATATATATATGAGAAAATGACTACTGTAGACAAAACCTTTTACCCAGTGATTTTTATTAAGGAATACAAACTTAAGTTACCAAGTTAGTCTAACACGTGCGGACAGTAACTTTGAGGACGCAGCTACCCCTCCTTTTTACTGCCGTTCCTTTTCTTCTCCCTCTCTTCTCTCGCTCCATTGTTTTTGAAAAAATAAGGACGAAAACTCCACCGCTACATTTGTTGCTTGGATCGCACCACGCTCTAGCTGGATCCCACCCTCTCTATTCATCAACATTATCTCATTTTTCCTTAAAAATGGTCTCTCCACGGAAGAAAGTACGCATGACAGGTATGATATACATTTACCTAAACGGCGTAAATTTTTTGTGGGCCATTGAAATGCCGAATGAAGCTCGCATCTTGGTTTTCGGTTCATCCATGAGAAAATCATCCTATGAACATGATGGATTACATGTAAAACATCATTGTAGGCGCATAATAAGGTTTCTACGGTGGAAACACTGTTTCCTGTGCTGTGATCCACTTAATATTTCAATATGCCACCATTTTGGGCTGAAACCCTTGCTTTAGATGGAAAAATGGTTGAACGTCATGGATAGTCCACATACATTCAAGGCAGGCCCAACTCAATATTTTTTTATTTTTTATTTTTTTATATTTTACTATTAATTTTTTTTTTTGGTTTTTTTAGGTTAGCTTGTTAGTACACACCATGTCAATACACACACTCCATGTTAGCCACCCCCGCTAGGAATCGATACCAGGACCTCAAGTGTTGACATGAGGTATCTCTACTCAGTCTGCTAATTGAGCTATGGATCTGGGTGTGCCCAACTTAGTTAACTCAGCACTATAAGTGCGTACTGAAAATTTTATGAACCGCTCGGTCAATTTCATTAATTGCTCGATCAAATTCACCGAAGAGAATTTCATGTAAATCTTGGTCAATTTCATTAACTGATCGGTCAAATTCAACAAAGCAAATTGTTAAGCTAGGTCAATTACATTTAAAGTTCATTCCAATTCATATTAGCCTCACCCAATTTCAAGCTTGCCCGCTCAAATTGATGTTTCCCTTGCTCAATTTCTCGGTTGCCTCGTTGAATTTTTTCGTTACCTTGCTTAACTCTTAGGTTCCCTCACTCAATTTCTAGGTTCCCTTGCTCAATCCTCGCTCCAATTTCTACGTTGCCTCACTCGCCTCGCTTAATTTCTAGCTTCTCTCGCTCTATTTCTAGCTTCCCTCGCTCAATTTCTAGGTTCCCTCGCTCAATTACTAAGTTGTCTCGCTCCAATTTCGATGTTCTCTCGCTCAAATCCTAGGTTGCCTCGCTCAATTTTTAGGTTCCCTCGCACAATTTGTAGCTTCCCTCGCCTCGATCAAATCCTAGGTTGCCTTGCTGAATTTCTTAGTTCCCTTGCTCAATTCCCAGAATTTCTTACTGAATTTCTATGTTGCCTCACTCAATTCCTAGCTTCTTTCGCTCAATCCCTACGTTGCCTCGCTCAATTTGTAGGTCGCATCGCTCAATTTATAGCTTCCCTCGCTCAAATCCTAGGATTCCTCTCTCAATTCCTAGGTTCCCTCGCTCAGTTTCTAGCATTCCTCTCTCAAATCCTAGATTGTCTTGCTCAAATCCTAGCTTCCCTCGCTCAATTCCTAGGTTACCTCGTTGAATTTCTACGTTGCCTTGCTCAATTCCTAGGCTGCCTTGCTCAATTCCTACGTTGCCTCGCTCAATTTCTAGCTTTCCTCGCTCAAATCTTAGGTTGTCTTGAGCAATTCCTAGCTTCCCTCGCTCAATTCTTAGGTTATCTCGCTAAATTCCTACTTTTCCTCGCTCAATTCCTAGGTTGCCTCGCTCAATTTCTAGGTTCCCTCGATTAATTTCTAGCTTTCCTCGCTCAAATCCTAGGTTGCCTCGCTCAAATGCTAGGTTGCTTCGCTCAATTTCTAGCTTCCTTCGCTCAATTCCTAAGTTACCTTGCTGAATTCCTACGTTGCCTCACTCAATTTTTAGGTTGCCTCGCTCAATTTCTAGGTTCCTTCGCTTAATTTCTAGCTTTCCTCGCTTAAATCCTAGGTTGCCTCGCTCAAATCCTAGGATTCCTCGTTCAATTCCTACGTTGCCTCACTCAATTCCTAGGTTCCCTCGCTCAATTTCTAGCATTCCTCGCTCAAATCCTAAGTTGCCTCGCTCAATTCCTAGGTTACCTCGTTGAATTCATACGTTGTCTCGCTCAATTCCTAGGTTGTCTCGCTCAATTCCTACGTTGCCTCGCTCAATTTTTAGGTTCCCTCGCTCAAATCCAAGGTTGCCTCGCTCAAATCGTAGGTTGTCTCGCTCAATTTCTAGCTTCCCTCGCTCAATTCTTAGGTTATCTCGTTAGATTCCTACGTTGCCTCACTCAATTTCTAGGTTCCCTGGCTCAATTTCTAGCTTTCCTCGCTCAAATCCTAACTTCCCTCGCTCAATTTCTAGCTTCCCTCGCTCAATTCCTAGGTTACCTTGCTGAATCCTACGTTGCCTCAACCAATTCCTAGGTTGCCTCACTCAATTTCTAGCTTTTCTCGCTCAAATCCTAGGTTACCTCGCTCTAATCCTAGGTTGGCTCGCTCAATTTCTAGCTTCCCTCGCTCAAATCCTAGGATTCCTCGCTCAAATCCTAAGTTGCCTCACTCAATTTCTAGGTTCCCTCGCTCAATTTCTGGCATTCCTCGCTCAAATCCTAGGTTGCCTCGCTCAATTCCTAGCTTTCCTCGCTCAAATCCTAGGTTGCCTTGCTCAATTTCTAGGTTGTCTCGCTCAATTTCTAGCTTCACTCGCTCAATTCTTAGGTTACCTCGTTAAATTCCTACGTTGCCTCGCTCAATTCCTAGGTTACCTCGCTCAATTTCTAAGTTCCCTCGCTTAATTTCTAGCTTTCCTCGCTCAAATCCTAGGTTGCCTCACTCAAATGCTAGGTTGCCTCGCTCAATTTCTAACTTCCCTCGCTCAATTCCTAGGTTACCCTGCTGAATTCCTATGTTGCCTCACTCAATTCTTAGGTTGTCTCGCTCAATTTCTAGGTTCCCTCCCTCAATTTGTAGCTTTTCTCGCTCAAATCCTAGGTTACCTCGCTCAAATCCTAGGTTGCCTCGCTCAATTTCTAGCATTCCTCGCTCAAATCCTAGGTTGCCTCGCTCAAATCCTAGCTTCCCTCGCTCAATTCCTAGGTTGCCTCACTCAATTCTTACATTGCCTCGCTCAATTTCTAGGTTCCCTCACTCAATTTCTAGCATTCCTCGCTCAAATCCTAGGTTGTCTCGCTCAAATCCTAGTTTCCCTTGCTCAATTCCTAGGTTACCTCGTTAAATTCCTATGTTGTCTCGCTTAATTCCTAAGTTGCCTCGCTCAATTCCTACGTTGCCACGCTCAATTTCTAGCATTCCTCACTCAAATCATAGGTTACCTCGCTCAAATCCTAGGTTGTCTCGCTCAATTTCTAGCTTCCCCTGCTCAATTCTTAGGTTACCTCGATAAATTCCTACGTTGCCTCGCTCAATTCCTAGGTTGCCTCGATCAATTTCTAGGTTTCCTCGCTCAATTTATAGCTTTCCTCACTCAAATCCTAGGTTACCTCGCTCAAATCCTAGGTTGCTTCGCTCAATTTCTAGCTTCCCTTGCTCAATTCATAGGTTACCTCGTTAAATTCCTATGTTGCCTAACTTAATTCTTAGGTTGTCTCGCTCAATTCCTACGTTGCCTTGCTCAATTTCTAGGTCCCTCACTCAATTTCTAACATTCCTCGCTCAAATCCTAGTTTACCTCGCTCAAATCCTAGGTTGTCTTGCTCAATTTCTAGCTTCCCTCGCTCAATTTCTAGGGTGCCTCGATCAATTTCTAGGTTCCCTCGCTCAATTTGTAGCTTTCCTCGCTCAAATCCTAGGTTACCTCACTCAAATCCTAGGTTGCCTCGCTCAATTTCTAACTTCTCTCGCTCAATTTCTAGGTTGCCTCGCTCAATTTATAGGTTCTCTCGCTCAATTTCTAGAATTCCTCGCTCAAATCCTAGGTTGTCTCGCTCAAATCCTAGCTTCCCTCGCTTAATTCTTAGGTTACCTGGTTGAATTCTTACGTTGCCCTGCTCAATTCCTAGGTTGCCTCGCTCAATTCCTAGGTTCCCTCACTCAAATTCTAGGTTACCTCGCTCAAATCCTAGGTTGCCTCGCTCAATTTCTAGTTTCCCTCGCTCAAATCCTAGGATTCCCCGCTCAATTCCTACATTGCCTCGCTCAATTGCTAGGTTGCCTCACTTAATTTCTAGGTTCCCTCACTCAATTTCTAGCATCCCTCGCTCAAATCCTAGGTTGCCTCGCTTAAATCCTAGCTTCCCTCGCTCAATTCCTAGGTTACCTCGTTGAATTCCTACGTTGTCTCGCTCAATTTCTAGGTTCCCTTGCTCAATTTCTAGCTTTCCTCGCGCAAATCCTAGGTTGCCTCACTCAATTTCTAGGTTCCCTCGCTCAATTTCTAGGTTCCCTCGCTCAATTTCTAGCATTTCTCGATGAAATCCTAGCTTCCCTCGCTCAATTTCTAGCTTACCTCGCTCTATTCCTACGTTGCCTTGCTTAATTTTTAGGTTGCCTTGCTCAATTCCTATGTTGTCTCGCTCAATTTTTAGGTTCCCTCGCTCAATTTCTAGCTTTCCTCGCTCAAATCCTAGGTTGCCTCGCTCAAATCCTAGGTTGTCTCGCTCAATTTCTAGCTTCCCTCGCTCAATTCTTAGGTCACCTTGCTAAATTTCTACGTTGCCTCATTCAATTTCTAGGTTCCCTCGCTCAATTTCTAGGTTTCCTCGCTCAAATCATATGTTGCCTCGCTCAAATCCTAGGTTGTTTTTAGCCACACCTCGTACACCACCCCCTTTTTATAAATCCTAAAAGACAATGCCCATGAAGATATAATGAAGATCTCCCAACTATTGTATTGATTTCAGATCAATCTAGTTTATTTAAGATAATAACAATCTCCAAAGATTTGGCCTAAAATCGAAAAATGCACCAAACATCCCAAAATCTTCAATAATGTTTTCCAACAACCCATAATTTAGCTAATGGTGTTGCTTGCTTTCCTCGCTCTATTCTTGATCATTTGGAAATTGTGGATCAAAGAGGTTGTGGAATGGTGCAATGGGAACTTCACTTTGTTGTTAGTGCTTGAAATCATAGAAGATGTCCTGTGTTCTACCATACAATTGGCTGCTTCATAATTGGTTTTCTCCTCCAAATGGGCCTGTGTAGACTAGCAATGCAACACTTGCTCATTTAGGCCATGTATCAGCGAACTGAACCGTTGGAATACTTCCCAGATACATTCAAATGTTTTACGGATGTGTTAATGAAATACATGATTTCTTATTAAGCATAGTAAGCACTGTTACCTTCATCAATTAACTTCTCCTGTCAATGACATGGTCATGGTGCAGTTCCTGTATTAATTACTCAAGCATGACGGTTATGCACATTCTTTCAGGTGGATGTTGCATGTGGGAGGATTGGAGTTGCATATTTCAGATTCAAGCATCTGGTACGTCTCTTGTCAAGAATGCACATGATTGGAGTGGTCTGACCATTTGGACAGGCCGTATTTATGTATTTACTCGAAATTGATGGAGCAGACCCGGATGTGCATCGGAGCTATCCGGAAAAGCGGGGGTCCCTAGAAGGTGGGAACCGCTGTTATGACCATGATGAAGCTGTTCATTTCCTATGGACGGCATTGGAGGGGCCTGGCCATTTGGACAGTCCGTGTTTATGTATTTGCTCGAAATTAATGGAGCAGACCCGGATGTGCGTCAGAGCTATCCGGATGAGCGGGGGTCCCTAGAAGGTGGGAACCGCTATTATGACCATGATGAAGCTGTTCCTATGGACGGCATTGGAAGGGCCTGGTCATTTGGACAGGCCATGTTTATATTTGTATTTGCAGGTACCATACCCTTAACCTAAACCCGAACCGATTCTCAAACCCAAAACCCTATAACCTAAACCAAAACCAAAACCAAAACCTATAACCTAAACCCAAACCCATTCTCAAATCCCAAAACCTATAACCTAAACCAAAACCAAAACCTATAACCTAAACCTGAACCCATTCTCAAATCCCAAAACCTATCACTTAAATTAAAACCATAACCAAAACCTATAACCTAAACCCAAACCCATTCTCAAATCCTAAAACCTAAAACCTAAACCTAAATCTTATCCTAAACCTATAACCTATAACCTAAACCAAAACCATAACCAAAACCTATAACTTAAACCCGAACTCATTCTCAAATCCTAAAACCTATAACCTAAACCAAAACCATAACCAAAACCTATAACCTAAACCCGAACCCATTCTCAAATTCAAAAACCTATAACATAAACCTAAACCTTATCCTAAACCTATAACCTATAACCTAAACCAAAACCTATAACCTAAACCAAAACCAAAACCTAAGACCTAAACCCGACCCATTCTCCAATCCCAAAACCTATAACCTAAACCAAAACCAAAACCTATGACCTAAACCCAAACCCATTCTCAAATCCTGAAACCTATGACCTAAACCCGAACCCATTCTCAAATCCCAAAACCTACAACTTAAACCAAAACCAAAACCTATGACCTAAACCCGAACCCATTCTCGAATCCCAAAACCTATAACCTAAACCTAAACCTAAACCTATAACCTAAACCCGAACCCATTCTAAAATCTAAAACCTATAACCTAAACCAAAACCAAAACCAAAACTTATAACCTAAACCCGAACCGATTCTCAAATCCTAAAACCTATAACCTAAACCAAAACCATAACCAAAACCTATAACCTAAACCCGAACCCATTCTCAAATCCAAAAATCAATAACCTAAACTTAAACCTTATCCTAAACCTATAACCTATAACCTAAACCAAAACCTATAGCCTAAACCAAAACCAAAACCAAAACCTAAGATCTAAACCCGAACCGATTCTCAAATCCTAAAACCTATAACCTAAACCAAAACCTATAACCTAAACCCGAACCCATTCTCAAATCCAAAAACCTATAACCTAAACCTAAACCAATAACTTATAACCTAAACCAAAACCTATAACCTAAACCAAAACCAAAACCTAAGACCTAAACCCGAACCCATTCTCAAATCCTAAAACCTATAACCTAAACCAAAATCATAACCAAAACCATAACTAAAACCTATAACCTAAACCCGAACCCATTCTCAAATATTCCAAAAACCTAAAACCTTATCCTAAACCTCTAACCTATAACCTAAACCAAAACCTATAACCTAAACCTAAACCAAAACCTAAGACCTAAACCCGAACCCATTCTCAAATCCTAAAACCTATAACCTAAACCAAAACCATAACCAAAACCTATAACCTAAACCCGAACCCATTCTCAAATCCCAAAACCTATAACCTTATCCTAAACCTATACTTATAACCTAAAACTATTCCCAAATCCCAAAACTTATACCCTTATCCAACCTATAACCTAAACCTAAACCTATAACCTATAACCTAAACCCAAACCAAAACTTATAACCTAAACCTGAACCCATTCTCAAATCCCAAAACCTATAACCTAAACCAAAACCAAAACCTATAACCTAACCCGAACCCATTCTCAAATCCCAAAACCTATAACCTAAACCAAAACCTAAAACATATAACCTAAACTCGAACCCATTCTTAAATCCCAAAACCTATAACCTAAACCCGAACCCATTCACAAATCCCAAAACCCAAACCCAAACCTAAACCTAAACCTAAAACCTAAACCTAAACCTAAACCTATAACCTAAACTCAAATCCCTAAACCAAAACCAAAACCAAAACCAAAACCTATAACCTAAACCTGAATCCATTCTCAAATCCTAGAACCTATAACCTAAACCAAAACCTATAACCTAAACTCGAACCCATTCTCAAATCCCAAAACCTATAACCTAACCTAAACCTATACTAATAACCTAAAACTATTCCCAAATCCCAAAACCTATAACCTTATCCTAAACCTATAACCTAAACCTAAACCTATAACCTATAACCTTAACCAAAACCTATAACCTAAAACAAAACCAAAACCTATAACCTAAATCTGAACCCATTCTCAAATCCCAAAACCTATAACCTAAACCAAAACCAAAACCTATAACCTAAACCCGAACCCATTCTCAAATCCCAAAACCTAAACCCAAACCTAAACCTAAACCTAAAACCTAAACCAAAACCTATAACCTAAACCAAAACTAAAACCTATAACCTAAACCTGATCCCATTCTCAAATCCCAAAACCTATAACCTAAACCAAAACTAAAACCTATAACCTAAACCCGAACCCATTCTTAAATCCCAAAACTAAAACCTATAACCTAAACCCGAACCCATTCTCAAATTCCAAAACCTGTAACCTAAACCCGAACCCATTACCAAATCCCAAAACTCAAAAATCAGTGGGGATTACAACAGGGAAAAGGAAAAAAAAAATGAAAAAGAAGCCAGCAAGTTGGGGTCGACCGGGTCAACCCGGTCGACCGGCCTATGGCTACGGATTATAACCGTAGCCATAACTATAATGCTCTGCACTTTTTTTTCTTTTTTATTTTTTATTTTTTACATGGAGAACTTTATTGTACCTACATTTTTCTTTAATACATGTTTATATAAATATGTGTGTGTGTTTTTGTATACATAAATATAAATTTTTCTCCTTTTTTTTTCATTTCTTTCTTTATTCATTTAACAAGAATATCTTCTAAACTAAAATTAGTTACTTGACGTACCACATATGATTTTGGGGTAGGAGAAGCTATTTTAGCCAACCAACCTAGTTATTTTCCAAGATTCCATCAGGTCGCGGTCAATTTCAATCACTTCATGGTCAAACTAGAAATTGAGCGAGGCAAATATGAAATTGAGTGAGTAAATTGAAAATTGAGCAGGACAAGGTATGAATTGAGTGAGGGAAGCTAGAAATTGAGCGAGGTTTAGGCTACGTTGAAATTGAGCGAGGTTCCCTTGCTCAAATCCTAAGTTGCCTCATTGAATTTCTACATTGCATCGCTCAATTGCTAGGTTGCCTCGCTCAATTCCTAGGTTCCTTCACTCAATTTATATATTGCCTCACTGGATTTCTAGCTTCCCTCGCACAAAAGCAACATAGCAAAATAAAAATAAAAATTAGTTTGCCCCGCTCAATTTCTAGTTTGCCCCGGGCAAACTAGAAATTGAGCGGGGTAAACAAAAATATTTTTTTTTTTACTTTTGTAGGTCCCATCATGATGTATGTCTTATATCCAAATCGTCCATATATGAGCGGGGCAAACTGAAAATTGAGCGGGGCAAACTGAAAATTAAGCGGGACAAACTAAAAATTGAGCGGAGCAAACATGACATTGACCCCACTGTCAATATCTAGTTTTCCCACCTTTTATTTCAGGGCTTTCATGTTTGCCCCGCTCAATTTTCAGTTTGCCCCGCTCAATTTTCAGTTTGCCCCGCTCAGTTTCCAGTTTGCCCCGCTTAATTTTCAGTTTGCCCCGCTCAATTTCCAGTTTGCCCCGCTCATATATGGACGGTTTGGATATAACACACACATCATGATGGGACCCACAAAAGCAAAAAAAAAAAAATGAGTTTGCCTCGCTCAATTTCCAGTTTGCCCCGCTCAATTAAGGTTTAGGTTATAAGTGTCAGTTATATGTTAAGGTTTAGGGAACTGAGAATAGGTTAAGGTTTAGGTTTAGGAAATCGGGTTCGGGTTCGGGTTTAGGTTTGGGTTTTCAAGTTTAGTTTTAAGTTAAGGAGTTGATATTAGGATTAGGTTAAGGTTTAGGTTTAGGGATTTGAAAATACATTTAGGTTTTAGGTTTAGGTTATAAGTGTCAGTTATATGTTAAGGTTTAGGGAACTGAGAATAGGTTAAGATTTAGGTTTAGGAAATCGGGTTCGGGACCGGGTTTAGGTTTGGGTTTTCAAGTTTAGGTTTAGGTTAAGGAGTTGATATTAGGATTAGGTGTAACTTTAGGTTTAAGGATTTGAGAATACATTTAGGTTTTAGGTTTAGGTTATAAGTGTCGGTTATATGTTAAGGTTTAGGGAACTGAGAATAGGTTAAGGTTTAGGTTTAGGAAATCGAGTTCGGGACCGGGTTTAGGTTTGGGTTTTCAAGTTTAGGTTTAGGTTAAGGAGTTGATATTAGGATTAGGTGTAGGTTTAGGTTTAGGAATTTGAGAATACATTTAGATTTTAGGTTTAGGTTATAAGTGTCAGTTATATGTTAAGGTTTAGGGAACTGAGAATAGGTTAAGGTTTAGGTTTAGGAAATCGAGTACGGGACCGGGTTTAGGTTTGGGTTTTCAAGTTTAGGTTTAGGTTAAGGAGTTGATATTAGGATTAGGTGTAGGTTTAGGTTTAGGGATTTGAGAATACATTTAGGTTAAGGTTAAGGTTAGATTATAAGTTAAGGTTTAGGGAATTGAGAATAAGTTAAGGTTTAGGTTTAGGGATTTCAGAATACATTTAGCCCTAAAAGGGTTTCAATGGTAGACGTTCAATTCCCCACTGCCTTTTACAGTGTGGTCCACTTGATAGTTAGATCTATCTTATTTTTCGTCTCAAGCCTTAATATAAGCTCGTAAAATATATGGACAGTTTGGATATAACACATACATCATGATGGGACCCACAAAAGCAAAAATAAAAATAAAATCAGTTTGCCCCGCTTAATTTTCAATTTGCCCCACTCAATTTCCAGTTTGCCCCACTCAATTGAGCGGGGCAAACTAGAAATTAAGCGGGGCAAACTAGAAATTGAGCAGGGTAAAATGAAATTTTTTTTTTTTTTTACTATGTTGCTTTTGTGGGTCCCATCTGATGTATGTGTTATATCCAAACCGTCCATATATGAGCGGGGCAAACTGGAAATTGAGCTGGGCAAACTGAAAATTGAGCGGGGCAAACTAGAAATTGAGCGGGGCAAACATGAAATTGACCCCACTGTCAAAATCTAGTTTGCCCACCTTTTATCCAGCTATTTTTATGAAAGAATACAAACTTACTTTTACAACTTAGACCTCCACGTGCAGAGACCCAATTCCAGGATGAAAATACCCCTCCTTTTCACTGTTGTCCACTTTTCCTCTCCCTTTTCACTATTTAATTTTCATCTCCCTTTCCAGGATAAGGTTTAGGTTTATGTTTGGGTTTTTAAGTTTAGGTTTAAGTTTATGTTAAGGAGTTGAGATTAGGATTAGGTGTATGTTTCGCTTTAGAGAATTGAGTTTAGGTTATAGGTTTAGGGAAAGGTTAGGTTTAGGTTATAGGTTTTAAGATTTGGGAATAGTTTTAGGTTAAGTTATAGGTTAAGGTTTAAGAATAAGTTATAGGTTTTGGGATTTGAGAATGAGTTCAGGTTTAGCTGATAGGTTTAGGTTTAGGTTTAGGTTTTGGTTTAAGTTATAGGTTATAGGTTTTGGGATTTGAGAATGGGTTCGGGTTTAGGTTATAGGTTTTAGTATTGGTTTAGGTTATAGGTTTTGGTTAAGGTTATAGGTTATAAGTTTAGGTTTAAGTTAAGGTTAGGTTTAAGTTATAGGTTTTGGGATTTGATAATGGGTTCAGGTTTAGGTTATAGGTTTTGGTTTTGGTTTAGGTTATAGGTTATAGGTTTAGGATAAGGTTTAGGTTTAGGTTATAGGTTTTGGGATTTGAGAATGGGTTCGAGTTTAGGTTATATGTTTTAGTTTTGGTTTAGGTTATAGGTTTTGGGATTTGAGAATGGGTTCGGGTTTAGGTTATAGGTTTTGGTTTGATTTTAGTTATAGGTTATAGGTTTAGGATAAGGTTTAGGTTTAGGTTTAGGTTATAGGTTTTGGAATTTGAGAATGGGTTCGGGTTTAGGTTATAGGTTTTGGTTAAGGTTATAGATTTAGGTTTAGGTTATAGGTTTTGGGATTTAATAATGGGTTCGGGTTTAGGTTATAGGTTTTGGTTTTGATTTAGGTTATAGGTTATACGTTTAGGATAAGGTTTAGGTTTAGGTTTTAGGATAAAGCTATAACCTATAACCTATTACCTATTACCTACACCTAAACCTAACCTAAACCTAAACCTAAAACCTAAATGTATTCTCAAATCCTTAAACCTAAACTTACACCTATTCCTAATCTCAACTCCGTAACCTAAACTCAAATCCCTAAACCTTAACCTATAACCTAATCTAAAACTATTCTCAAATCTCAAAACCTATAACCTAACCTAAAACTATTCTTAAATCTCAAAACCTATAACCTAAACCTAAACCTAAACTTGAAAACCCAAACCTAAATCCGATCCCGAACCCGAACCTGATTTCCTAAACCTCAACTTTAACCTATTCTCAATTCCCTAAAGCTATTACCTATAACCTACACTTAAACCTAACCTAAACCTATAACCTTAAGCTAAACCTAAAACTTAAACCTAAACCTAAAGCCTAAATGTATTCTCAAATCCTTAAACATAAACCTACACCTAATCCTAATCTCAACTCCTTAACCTAAACCTAAACTTGAAAACCCAAACTAAACCCGATCTCAAACCTGAACCCGATTCCCTAAACATAAACCTTAACCTATTCTCAATTCCCTAAACCTTTAACCTAGAACCTATAACCTAAACCTAAACATAAACCTTAACCTAAACCTAAACCAAAACATATAACCAAATTTTCAGTTTGCCCCGCTCATATATGGACGGTTTGGATATAACACATACATCATGATGGGACCCACAAAAGAAAAAAAATAAGTTTGCCCCGCTTAATTTCTAGTTTGCCCCGCTCAATTGAGCGGGGTAAACTCGAAATTGAGCGGGAAAAAGTAGAAATTGAGCGGGGCAAACTGAAAATTGAGCGGAGCAAACTGAATTTTATTTATTTTTTTTGCTATATTACTTTTGTAGGTCCCATCATGATGTATGTGTTATATCCAAACTGTCCATATATTTTACGAGCTCATATTAAGGCTTGAGACGAAAAATAAGATAGATCTAACTATCAAGTGGACCACACTGTAAAAGGCAATGGGAAATTGAACGTCTACCATTGAAACCCTTTTAGGGGTTACAGAAGTTTTGGATCATTATGAAATTTTTTTCTCTCTTCATCCAGGTCTTTTTGACCCTATAAATGAACTTAGACGAGGAGAATTTCTCACAAACATCACAGTGGGCCCCCTAAAGGTTTCTAATGGTTGACGCTCATTCAACACTATTTCCTATAATGTGGTACACTTGAGAACTGGATCTATCTCATTTTTGGTCTCATACCATAAAATGATATGAAAAAATATATGAATTGAGCGAGACAGCCTACGAATTGTGCGAGGGAAGCTAGAAATCCAGTGAGGCAATATACAAATTAAGCGAATGAACCTATGAATTGAGCGAGGCAACCTAGCAATTGAACGATGCAACGTAGAAATTCAGCGAGGCAACTTAGGATTTGAGCGAGGTTCCCTCGCTCAATTTCAACGTAGCCTAAACCTCGCTCAATTTCTAGGTTCCCTCGCTCAATTTCTAGCTTTCCTCGCTCAAATCCTAAGTTGCCTCGCTCAATTTCTAGATTCCTTCGCTGAACTCCTATGTTACCTCGATCAATTTCTAGCTTCCCTCACTCAATTCATACCTTGTCCTGCTCAATTTTCACTCAATTTCATATTTGCCTTGCTTAATTTTTAGTTTGACCATGAAGTGATTGAAATTGATCATGAAGTGAATGAAATGTATTTTCGACCATCGACCTGATGGAATCTTAGAAAATAACTAGGTTGGTTGGCTAAAATAGCTTCTCCTACCCCAAAATCATATGTGGTACATCAAGTAACTAATTTTAGTTTAGAAGATATTCTTGTTAAATGAATAAAGAAAGAAATGAAAAAAAAAAAAGGAGAAAAATGTACACACACACACACACACACACATATATTTATATAAACATGTATTAAAGAAAAATGTAGGTACAATAAAGTTCTCCATGTAAAAAATAAATATAAAAAATAAAAAAGAAAAAAGAAAAAAAAGTGCATATTATTATAGTTATGGATACGGTTATAATCCGTAGCCATAGGCCGGTCGACCGGGTTGACCCGATCAACCCCAACTCGCTGTCTTCTTTTTCAATTTTTTATTTTTTTTCCCTTTTCCCTGTTGTAATCCCCAATGATTTTTGTGGGTCCCATTATGAGGTATATGTTATATCCAAACCGTCCATCTATTCGGTGAACTCGTATTAAGGCTTGAGATGAAAAATAAGACAGATCTAGCTATCAAGTGGACCACACAGTAAAAGGTAATGGGAAATTGAATGTCTACCATTGAAACCCTTTTAGGGGTTACAGAAGTTTTGGATCATCATGGAATTTGTTTTTCCTCTTCATCTAGGCCTTTGTGACCTTATGAATAGATTGGATGGAAAATAAATGTTATGATGGGCCTTACAAAATTTTTAACGGTGAAAATCAATTTCCCCGCTACTCTTTGTGGTGTGGTCCATTGATTTATGGATATGATTTTTTCTTTTTTGGATAATGCTCCGAAATGATTTTGAAATATGGATGAACGTTGTGGATGTGATAAATACATAGCTGTTGGGCCATGTAACTTTGATCTCTCCTGAGCCGTTCGTACAACTCTCAGTTGGAGGAGCGTCAGCTCTCGTCTTCGCAGTGAAAAGGAGGGGTAGTTTCGTCCTCAAAGTCGCTGTCCGCACGTGCTAGTCTAAGTTGGTAACTTAAGTTTGTATTACTCGATAAAAACCGCTGGATAAAAGGTTTTCCCTACAGTGGTCATTATCTATATATATATATATATATATATATATATATATATATATATATATATATATATATATATATGGAAAAGGTACAATGCGCTCGAGCTCACCGCTCAGTTGCATGCGGTCGAGCTGTGTGGGCCCCACCATGATACCTTTCGAAAATCTACTACATCAGTCAGATGCGTCATTCCATCATAGGCCTAAGTCTCAAAAATCAAGTCAATCCGTGACTTTTTTGGGCCACACCACTTACAGAAGTGGAGAGGGGCCGTGCATCGATAAAATATTCATAATCATTTTTGGGACCTACAAAAGATGTGGTTTGCAAATTCAGCCCATCCATTATGTGTTTCCCACTTGTATGAGGGTTCGGACCAAGTTTCAGAAGTATTCAAAACTCAGGTGGGCCCCACCAAGTTCTTTTATACATTTTAACGGTGTTTCACATAATTTTAGATGGTGTGGCCCACTTGAGTTCCCTATACGGCTGATTTTTCATTATCCCATAATTTAAAGGGTACCCATCAAATGCACGGTGTTGATAGTTGACAGGCATCACGGTGGGGCCCACACAACTCGACCTCACGGGAGCTTATCGTGAGGTCAGCGTATAGTACCTTTTCCTGACCTCACAGTACCTTTTCCCACATATATATATATATATATATATATATATATATATATATATATATATATATATATATATATATATATACTTATTACAAAAGCTAGATCCGACCATGCTTCATGTTAAGATAAAAAGGAGTGTTTATAGGTTTAGAATTAGAATGTTAGTAACTTTTTAAGTATTTGCTCCATGTGATGAGATTGAGATTAAAAAATAAAATAAAATAAAAAATCCTATGATTACTCCTTTTTACTTTTTTCTTTCTTTCTAGAAATAATTATCCCTTGCCCAAATCTTTCATCTAAACATCGAAAATAAAAGGCTTTTCATATTCACAACATACCCAACATCATTAATTATCTACATATAAGCATCTTATCATCAATTGATTGCCAGATGTCATTCCAGTTTATACACAATATCTTCTTTGTTAATTTTAAATCCGTTAGATAAAATAGACTAAGCAAGTTAATCATGCCACTGTCACGGTGTCTATTTTAATTAATATAAAGAAGAAAAAGAATCTGTATAAAAATCAGCATTGATTTTCTTTGAAGAACATCCTGCAAATACACACTTCCCAGTTTTATATCATTGTTTAGTTCTGGTTTAGTCATCTTAAGATATGCAGGATAACTCAACACTCTAAAAAGTCAAGGACTTATCCTTTCCATGGATGAGTCTATCCGTGGGCGACTCAGCGACTGGATGCTGCGTCTAACCATGGATGAGTCATGCGCAAAAAATGGTTTATATGATTAGGCTAACCATGCATGGATGACTCATGCACAAAAAATCCCCATGACTAGAAGATCTTGTTTATGATTTTTGCAAGGTAAGCCATCAATGCTAAGGCCTAATGGATGGATGGACTCATTTATCAGATGCTCAAATTAAAAACCTACCGCATGGAAGTACTTGGAAGCCGATTGAGTCTGGAGCCATGAACGGGAAGATCTATGTGGGGTCACCGTAATGTATATGTTTATCCACACCGCCCATCTCTTTTCTCATATCATTTTAACACATGAGCTCAAAAATGAGGTTGATCCAACATTTAAGTTGGTCACACCAATCAATAAGCTTGAGTTTACATTAAATGCAAAAAAAAATATTAAATACAAGTCATCTTGTGTCATGTTAAATGCAAGAGTTATTGTGGTGTCTCTCACTTGAGCACTAGAGCTGTTACATTTTTTGGACTCATATCTTAAAATGATCTAAGAAAAGGGATGAACGACATGGATAAACAAATACATCATGATGGACCCCACACAAATTTGTCCATTCCTAGCTAGAGGCTGGCAAGTGTAGGACACAATTCACTTCCATGGAACTTATGAAAACCTATTTAAATCTTTATATCTTCATAGTGCATGCATATGATTTTCAATGCATTATAATCATCTTAACTTCATAATGTTCCACATGGCCAATACCATTAATATATTATTCAATATTTTTTACCTAATTCTATATAACAATGCACTATTTAAAATCAAATATTTTTTATAATTTAATTTATAAAAATTCCATGTTTAAACGTGCATTCACATGTCAATGTGTTCAGTTGACTAAGTATAAATAATATTTCAATTTAAGTAAATTAAGTAATTGACCCAAATAGTTGAGCTGATTACAATTGGGATTTTATAACAGGTTGGAAAGTTGGACCCAAACTCATCTCAATAAGACTAGGCAAGTCCGGCGCTTACCATTTCTTTAACTGAAACATGTGATATTATAGAAAATTTCCATTTCAATAACAACACTCAAAACCCAGCTGAATATGACTCTACGAATCGTTTGAAATAGTTATGTATCACCCATGAACAATGGCTCTATCGGCCCGTATCAGCAGTGACCGATACAGTAGAGCAAAAACGATTTGTAAACTTTGCATCTAAAGGCATAGAGAAATGAGTTGCAGCCTACAATATGTTATGGATGATGAGTGCAAGTAAAGATATGAACCAAAGCAGGCACTACCTTAGATGGGCCTTAAGAGAGAAGTTAGACTAGCCGTACAATCCTAACCATTCCATTAGGGCCTGTTTGGCTGGGCAGATTGGATGGAAGTGGATGGTATTAGAGTGGATTGCATGGATTTCAAGGTAATAATAACTGCATCAATGGATTGGTGCAAGATCTATGGTATTGCTATATCCCAGGATTGTTATATCCGGTCTGTTTGGCACGTCCGGCCAATCCCGGCATTAAACCTTCCAATCCCTTTTAATCCCTCAAACCAAACACATCCCAATCAATTTTGAAAGGATTAGGGGGGATTCGATGGGATTTAAAGGTAATGATGGTGATGTCAGTGGATTGTCTTAAAATCCGTGGGATTGCTATATCCCGAGATCAGGATCCCATGTTTGTTTGGCACGCCTGGCCAATCCCGGGATCTATCTTCCAATCCCATCCAAGCTGCTGGGCCAAACATGCCCTTAAAGTTTTGGGGAATGAAAGAAGCGGATAGTTTAAAAATGACCTCCAGTCTAATGGTTAGAATTGTTCAATCAAGTGCCCATTTTGAGATATGGCCCACCAAGGTAGCAATGAACATTGTAGGTTTTCTATGAGGATGCCATCCATGCCAACACAATAGCAACACTAGGGCTGAAAGTCGGGTGGGTTCAACCCAACTGACCTGTGATTGACCCGACATTGGGTTGGGCTCGGGCATGATGCATCGGGTTCAATCTCGAGCATGGGTTATAGAAACACTAACCCGATAAAACTTGAGTCGGGCTCAATTTGAAGTCTTGGGTTGCTGTCCTAACCCGAACCCGTTTGATATATAAGGTACTTATAAATTATAATTCAGTGTGGACCATCTGTCTTGAAGGCACAAGATATTTCAATGTTGTTAAGTTTCATTAGTCTACATAATTTCTGATGACTCAAGCTAATAAGATACGCCGATTTCTCTCTCCCAAATAAATGGTGTGTTACCCAAGACTTTTAAAGCAGACATTGTCATATATTTTAGCTTATTTAGTTTTTTTAAAATGAAGTTCTTTATGATAAATAACTACATATATAAATAATAAAATTAGAAGTACAAAAAATAATTGACATATTGAAAATATAATAGAATAATAGGATAATGAAAATATGATCATATATCCATCCGACCAACACCGCCGAGCCCACTTAGGTTGGGCTTGGGTTAAGAATTATCAATCCGAGATTAGGTTGGATTGTATTAGGGTTGAAGTATAGGATCATTATGCTAGGCGAGGGTTGAGCACCAACCCAACCCAACCCAACCCGCCGGACTTTCAGCCCTAAGCAGCACATTTCTATCATGAATGTTTATTTTCATCCGTTTAAAATATGATGCAAGCCAAACACCCGTGTGATGCACAGGAACTTCTATGTGCTGAAGAAAAAAAAAATCAGGGAGATTTGTATCCGTCAGAAAAGGGTCATTTTCAATGATAGGACAAAATACAATGAACAGGTTTATTAAAAAATTATTCTAAGATTAGAAAATCGTAGACTTTTGAAACAATGGTCCACAAAGTAACATTCAAAGAGCAATGGAAAAAAAAAGTTAAATAATTATAGTGCTAAAGTATTTTTAACAGGAGAATTTCATTATTAGATGTCCTCAGTCCAAGGTACATCTTATAAACGGTTTGGATCACGAATATGCGAGATCCAACGGCTATGGTCCAAGTATTTTTCTCACCGTTCATCTGCGATCTTCAAAAGTTCTCTCATCTGCTTCAAGATAGATCAGCAGTTAAGATTAAACACTTTTCACGTAGCGACCATCTGCGGTATGGCCAAACAGATGATCGATCTAGATTTTGTGCATGTGTTCCACCTGAACAAGATGGGATGCCAGGCACTTGGAAATATGCCATATTGCGCGGATTAGCTACTGATAGGTTGGGTAGCGAGATTCGCTACTGAAGTGACGTCACCAAGTTCCGTGGACCCTACATGATAGGTTGGGGCATGTTTAGACAGTCAAGAGTGATAGAATTAGCGAGGCAAACTAGAAATTAAGTGGGGCAAACTGAAATTATTATTTTTTTTGCTTTTGTAGGTCCCATCATAATGTATGTGTTATATCCAAACCGTCCATATAGGAGCGGGGCAAACTGAAAATTAAGCGGGGCAAAATGAAATTGAGCGAGACAACTTAGGATTTGAGCGAGGCAACCTAGGATTTGAGCGATGAAAGCTAGAAATTGAGCGAGGGAAACTAGAAATTGAGCGAGGCAATGTAAGAATTGAGCGAGGCAACCTAGGAATTGAGCCAGACAACCTAGGATTTGAGCGAGGAAACTTAGAAATTGAGTGAAGGAACCTAAAAATTGAGCAAGGCAACCTATGAATTGAGCGATGTAACGTAGGAATTGAGCTAGGAATCCTAGGATTTGAGCAAGGGAAGCTAGAAATTGAGCGAGGCAACCTAGGATTTGATCGAGGTAACCTAGGATTTGAGCGAGGAAAGCTAGAAATTGAGCGAAGGAACCTATAAATTGAGCGAGGGAAGCTAGAAATTGAGCAAGACAACCTAGAAATTGAGTGAGGCAACCTAGCATTTGAGCAAGGCAACCTAGGATTTGAGCGATGAAAGCTAGAAATTGAACGAGGGAACCTAAAAATTGAGTAAGGCAACTTAAAAATTGAGCGAGGCAACGTAGGAATTGAGCGAGGAATCCTATGATTTTAGCAAGAGAAACTAGAAATTGAGCAAGGGAACCTAGGATTTGAGCGATGAGACCTAGAAATTGAGCGAAGCAACGTAGGGATTGAGCGAAAGAAGCTAGGAATTGAGCGAGACAACGTAAAAATTCAGCAAGGAATTCTAGTTATTGAGCAAGGAAACTAAGAAATTCAGTAAGGCAACCTAGGATTTGAGCGAGGCGAGGGAAGCTACAAATTGTACGAGGGAACCTAGAAATTGAGCGAGGCAACCTACGAATTGAGCGAAGAAGCTAGAAATTGAGTGAGGCAACCTAGAATTTGAGCTAGAGAACATCGAAATTAGAGCGAGACAACTTAAGAATTGAGCAAGGGAAGCTAGAAATTGAGCGAAGAAAGCTAGAAATTGAGCGAGGCGACGTAAAAATTGGAGCGAGGATTGAGCAAGGGAACCTAGAAATTGAGCGAGTGTAACACCCCGAATTTTTTGTGAGCCTGGGATTAGACGTCCTTAGGCAATGGGTCAACCATAGCACCTTGGTAACCTCTCAGAACCAAATTCCAAAGCCAAAGAAATCATGTAGAACCTAATTCTTTAGAATTTAACGTGAATTAACCAGCGCTACACTAGATTACCTGTGAAATTGTCCCTGATCGCTTTAAATACGTTCTGCAAGACTCAAAACTTGTACAATCAATGATGCTATGATACCCTGAAATCCAGGATCAAACTCTAAACCAGTTTGTTCTCAGGAACCCTTTGAAACTTTGTATTGAATCTAAACCGCGCGTCGAAAGTCCGATACCTACAATCTTAGACCGTTATGACCGCTTAGCTCGACTTGACAATCGTTTCGAAAATCAAGCCCAACCGATGATCTGAAGCTATTTCATTGAGCCTGGAGCAGGGAGTGTGAGAAAGAGTGAAATTCATTTAAAATTAAATGGGATTTAAATAAATCTGTCACGTTTCATTTGTGGGATCAGTATAAGCATTTAGACCGTCAGAATCTGATCCAAATACACCCTCGGATCAGGAAACATTTCTCACTCAGGTCAGTGTACTCGGAATTCTCGATCGAGTCTCCGTGACCGTTGAACTGAAATTGGATCGCCACGTGCGATCTGGAAACTCTACTGGTCTGAAAACTTCGTGTGAGCGAGATCCACTAGGCATGAGCTTAAGTCCGACCGCGTTCGGCCAGGGGACCTCCCGAAACGCTCTTTTGGATCGAAAAAGTCCCGAGTTGGTTATAACTCAAGTATACTTTGTTCCCAAGTCTATTTACGTTAGTTTTTAGCTTATATAAGGGCTTTAAACCCTCTCATATCTCTCTCATCCGAATTTGTTTGAAACCCTAAATTGAGAGAGAGAGAGAAAGTGAGAGATTGTGAGAGACTTTGTGAGAGAACTTCCTGCCATTTGCTCCATCCTTTACACGTACCAAAGCAACGCGTTCAAATCACTTTTCTGATGATTCCAACGCACTCCTAGGTAAGAAAACCCTAACCACTTGCTGTTTTAGGGATTCTTTTGATTCAATAGCGAAGTAGCTTACGTATCTTGTGCATTAGGTCACCGTTACACCGTTGACGAAGCGTATACGTGCTATTTGAATCGATACACGTCTAAGGCGAAAGGTGAGGAATTTAGACGCTTTGATTGACTGATTTCAAAGCTTTCAATGTCGTTTAATAGTAGATTATTGACGGCAATGCCGTTTGACATGTAGAACATGTTGTCCGTTTTTCGTTTCGTAAACGTATGGAAAATATGAGATTTAGGGCATTTTAGTCATTTGTAGGAAATACTGTTTACATCCACATTTTGCTGAACTGTTTGCCATGGTTATTTGTCGGGTTATGATATTAGGAATGCGTGCATGATCTGTTTGGCGAAGAGATTCGCCCTAATGTGCACTTTGAGTCAACATACACTATGTAAACTAAAGTGTGTAGGCTAAGTGTTTGTATAAATGTTTGTATTAGTATGTATTGAGTAGATGGTGTTGTGAATGAGTTTTGAGATTGAATTCTCAAGTAATATGCTGATGTAAATGATTTCCATCATGTTGGATATATGTATTGATTTCATTTTATACATGAAATGCATTTGTTGGATTATTTGCTTAAGTTGTATGTTATGACATGTGTCAACATGCTTACATTGTTGTATTTCATTTCTGTTACTCTCATATGATTACTGATGTTGATGTTCAAGTGTTTGGGGCTATACGTTAGTCCAGGCAGTCGGTAATGGATCAAATTCGTGGTTGGCTTATATTTGCCACGAAGGACGCGTCGATGAACGCGAGTCGTGTTTTGGGTTGGCGGCAGTAGTTAGGCCACGCGAAGTATTTTATACACTTCATGTCATTTAACCTGAGGTGCGATCGTACTAGTCAAGCCCGTCAAGTAACCCGATTGGCCATCGTATGTTCACCATGTATAAGTCATAACTGTTTGAACCTAGGGTACTGAACTTACCATTGGAAACCCTGTTAACCATGGTACCTTGATCCATAAAGACTCATGAGCCGGGCATGGTGGTATGGGACACCGTGGTCGAGCTGTCGGCCTACGCTGGGGCCACAAACCTCCCCGTATTGACCAGTGAGCAACCCAGACTCGTGAGCAGATTACGGTGGTATGGGACACTATGTTCTTGCTGTCGGCCTACACTGATCAGGTGACGAGCCCTTTGTAGTGACCGAGAGCGTATTCTGAGTATACGGGAGGCGACGACCCTTCCGTAGTGACGACATTAGGCCTGTATTGATAAAGTGATGGGGGAGCGGTGCAACGACTGCGAGAAACAGCCCTAACAGCCCTTGCAGCGACCTACAAATATAACATCGTATGAGACTATTAGGAGTGACGACCCTAGACAGGATCTGTGTTGGGATTGATATAAGGAAGGTACCCTAGTTTCCCAATCCTGCTATATGAAAAGGACTAATAACAACTTGGTAATCATTATCCATATCGCATTGCATGTGCCTGAAAGATGTGGAGCACTGCGGGAAGAAAGCATGCCGCGGGCGTAAGATGGTGCCATATGAGGGAGTATGTCGGTGAGGGCATCTATCATGTCATCTAATGCTTGCATTAATAACAGTATCTATGAATGTTTGATTGTTTGCTTTACTATTATCGCGTGATTGATTTGATAACATGTTAATCTTTACTTTATGATTCCACTGAGTTAATTACTCACTCCCACGTTACGGGATGGTGTTCCGGACACCTACCAGTCCCTATTTTAGTTTCAAATGATGGCGCTGCTTGTGAAGCGGAGCCGGACTTGATGATGAGGAGGAGGATCCCTCCTTTATGCGTGTTCTGATCGACGGGATTACAGGGAGGTTGATTAGACGCCTTGACACTTGTCATTTTATATTTTTGGAGCACTCATGTATATTCTTTTCTTTCCATTTTTGGAGTATACATGTATTTAATTAACCTGGTAACATGTTCACACTCTGGAAACTTACAATTAATTATATATTTGATGTATCTATCACAGTCTTCCGCTTGCTAATTTAACTGTCTCTGGAGTATGATATGTTGTTTTGGCTTAGTCTCAATCTTGTTTAATATCATTCTACAGATAACATGCATTTATCATTATCTATGTTGCATAAGTGACGTTCTGAAACTTAGGATTTGAGTAAGGCAACAAATTACAGCGAGGGAACTTAGGAGTTGAGTAAGGCAACAAAAAAATTCAACGAGGCAACCAAGAAATTGAGCAAAGGAAACATCAATTTGAGCGAGGCAAGCTTGAAATTGGGTGAGGCTAACATGAATTGGAATGAACTTTAAATGTAATTGACCTACCCTAACAATTTGCTTTATTGAATTTGAGCGATCAGTTAATGAAATTGACCGAGATTTACATGAAATTCTCTTCGATGAATTTGATCAAGCAATTAATGAAATTGACCGAGCGGTTCATAAAATTTTCAGTACGCACTTATAGTGCTGAGTTAACTAAGTTGGGCACACCCAGATCCATAGCTCAATTGGCAGACTGAGTAGAGATACCTCATGTCAACACTTGAGGTCCTGGTATTGATTCCTTGTGGGGGTGGCTAACATGGAGTGTGTGTATTGACATGGGTGTGTACTAACAAGCTAACCTAAAAAAACTTTATACAAAAAAACTAATAGTAAAATATTAAAAAATATAAAAAATTAAAAATATTGAGTTGGGCCCACCTTGAATGTATGTGGACTATCCATGACGTTTATCCATTTTTCTATCTAAAGCAAGGGTTTCAGCCCAAAATGGTGGCATATTGAAATATCAAGTGGATCACACCACAGGAAACAGTGGTTTCGCCGTGGAAACCTTGTTTTGCCCCTACATGATGTTTTACTTGTAATCCATCATGTTCATAGGATGATTTTTGCATGGATGAACCGAAAATCAAGATGGGAGCTTCATTCGGCATTTCAATGGCTCACAAAAAATTTACGCCGTTTAGGTAAATGTATATCATACCTGTCATGCATACTGTCTTCCGTGAAGGGAACATTTTCAGAAAAAATGAGATAACGTTGATGAATAGAGGGGATCGGGTCCAACTAGAGCGTGGTGCGATCCAAGCAACAGATGTAGCTGTGGAGTTTTCATCCTTTTTTTTTTTTAAAAACGGAGCGAGAGAAGGGAGGGAGAGGAAAAGCAACGGCAGTAAAAAGGAGAGGTAGTTCCGTCCTTAAAGTCGCTGTCCGCACGTGCTAGTCTAAGTTGGTAACTTAAGTTTGTATTCCTCGATATAAACCGCTGGGTAAAAGGTTTTGTCTACAGTAGTCATTTTCTCAATTGACTACTGTAGACGCAACTTCTTGCTCTGTTTCCTTTCGCGAAAGTGAGACGTACAGACGATCGTTTGGGGGCAAAATATCCCTGCCTTCGTTTCGGAAGCGTATTGGCTGGTATGCGAAGACGAGAGCTTACGCTCATGGGCCCACCATGATGTATGTATTGTATCCACACCTTTCATCCATTTGGAGAGATCATTTTAAGGCAAAATCCAAAAAAATGAGTTAAATCCAAATTTCCAGTGGACCCCAACACAGAAAACAATGGGATAGTAATGCTCACCATTAAAAATTTCTAAAGGCTACAAATTTTAGATTAAGCTGATATTTGTGTTTTCCCTTATTTCATGGTTAGATTTCAAATAAATATTATGTTGGGCCTTAGGATAGTTTCAACTGTGGGAATCACTCTCCCCACGATTTTCTTTGGTAGGGTTCACGACATATTTTTATTTGTCTCGTTCTCCAGTTCATTTCCTAAAATGATATATAAAAATAGAGGGAGAGGTGAATATAACACATACATTATAGTGGGCCCCACAAAACTTGGTGACCGATCTTCCGTAGCTAGCTACTCAACCTACCGTATCTAATCCGCATCAGAAATGGATTGGCTACTCCCCCTACCACCAACTCCGTGGCTGGTGTTTGGTGCTCTATGAGCCCCACCATGATGCATGTGTTTCATCCATTTTTACAAATCATGTCATGGCTTGATCACAAAAATGAGCGGGATATAAATCTCAGGTTGAACACACTACATGAAAATAGTAGTGATTGGATATCCACTATTAAAATCCTCTTAAGGCTTACTATATTATTTATTTGACATTTAATTTGTTCATTAGGTCATATAGATTAGATGAAGAGGAGAAAAAAAAAGTTCAACTTCTTGATCCAAAGCTTTTTACAGCCCTCGAAATGTTTTTAATGGTCAACCCTTATTCAACACAGTTTCTATAATGTGGTCCAGTTGAGATTTCGATATACGTAATTTTTAAACTCATATGATAAAATGATCCGTAAAAATCGACGGACAATATAGATGAAACACGTACATTGTGGTTGGGCCCACGTAGCACCGACCACCGGCCATTCGCTGGTGACAGGGAGAGTAGCCAAACCGTTTCCACTGCGTCCGAGCGTCAGCACTCGTCATCGCACGTCAGCAAATCTGCTTTTGAAAGGAACGCGGGGGTGTTTTGGTCCTCAAAAGCTCCTCCATGCGTCCAACGCCTAAATTAGGAAGGTGACTTTTAGACTCTTTAGAAAGGAAACAGGATAAAAAGTTGCATCTACGATAGTCAATTTCTCGTTTTAAAATGAATTGAAAAAACGCATGAACAGTATAGTTTTCTCACGGACATCACATGGACCCCACGTACTTCCCATCTCACAAACCTCCTGCTAAAGGCTTTTGCAGGCCAAAAACAACAAATGGCACAGCCCCATCTCTGCCAGCACATACCACTTCACCAATCAAATACGACCACGTCACCACATTATTACGGATGCCGAGGAAACGGATTGGTTACACCCCTTGACACCAGCTCCGTGGCTATGGTCAGTGTTCTGTGGGGCCCACCATGATGTATATCTTTCATTCATTTTGTTCATCCATTTTCACAAATTATTTTATTGCTTGATCCCAAAAATTAGAAGGATATAAATCTTAGATGGACCACACCACATGAAAACAATAGTGATTGGATATCAAATATTAAAATCCTCCTAAGGCCCACTATACTGTTTATTTGACATCCAATCTGTTGATTAGGTCATACAGGGCTCAAATGAAGATAAAAAATAAATATTATCTTGATCCAAAACTTTTATGGCCCCCAAAATGTTTTTAATGGTTGACCCTCATTCAATACTCTTTCCTGTAATGTGGTCCATTGAGATTTGGATATACCTCATTTTTGAACTCATGTTGTAAAATATTCTGTAAAAACAGATGGCTGGCATGGATGAAACACATACATCATGGTGAGGCCACCAACCACCAGCCGTTGGGTGGTGTCCGGGGAGTAGCCAATCTGTTCCCAGATGCGGATTAGCTACTGACAGGTTGAGTAGCGAGACTACCACTGAAGTGACGTCATCAATTTATGTGGGCTCCACTAATGGTGTATGTTTTGTATTCACACCGTCCAGCCATTTTGAGACACCATTTTAGTAAAAGAGCCAAAGAATTAGGCAGAGAAAAATCTGTACTGGACCCACCACAGAAAACGGTAGGGAGAGTGATTACTACCGGTGAAACTATCCTAAGGCCAAGCACGATGTTTATACAAATCAAACCTATTCAGAAGCTAAAAAAAGACATTTAATAAGAGAAAATATAAATATCAATTTGATCGAAAACTTTTATAGCCTTTATAAGTTTTTAACGGTGGACATTGCTATCCCCACTTTTTTCCGTGATGGGTCCACTAGAGCTTTGGATTTCACTCATTACTTAGATCTAAATGATGTCTCGTAATTGATGGACGGCATGGATACAAAAGATACATCATGGGGTGGCCCAAGGATCTTGGTAACGTCACTTCAATAGCTAGCCTCGCTACTCCACCTGTCCGTAGCCAATCCGCGTCCCATTATCAAGACTCTACTGAAGTCACGTCACCATGTTACGTGGGTCACACCATAATGTATGTGTTGTATCCACACCGTCCATCAATTTAGATAAATAATTTTAGAGCATGATTCAAAGAATGAGTCAGATTCAAATCTCAAGTGGACCCCACTATAGAAAATAGTGGAGATTGAATGCCTACCATTAAAAATTTCTAGGGGCCACAGAAGTTTTCGATCAAGCTGATATTTATGTTTTCCCTTTTTCAATGTCTGTGTCAACTTATGAACGGGTTGGATCTCAATTAAATATCATGGTGGACCCTAAGAATGTTTCAACGGTGAGCGTTACTCTCCCCACTTTTTTCCTGTGGTGGGGTCCAATCAAGCTTAGGATCTTCCTAATTCTTTGGAATGTTCTCTTAAACAATCTCTCCAAATGAATGGACGGTATGGATGCAACACATACATCACGGTGGAGCCCACATAAAATGGAGATGTAACTTCAGTGGCGACTCTCACTACTCAACTTGTGAGTAGCTAATCCGAATCCGGGCCTCCCTAGCTAATCCGCGTAGTTTGATTTTTCCTTTTAAATATTTTTTTTTAAAAAAAAAAGAGCATTATATATTTCCTGATAAGTTGCAATATCACCTATGAATGATAGGGTTGTATTGGCCCAAAAATAATATTCAACGATCCAAACTAATTATTTGACTAAATACAATAAACGTGGTTGCTTTAAAAAAAAAGATGGGAAAATCCCAGGCTTTTGGATCAATGGCTCCACAAAGTGAGACATGTTGAAAATAGTGTTGGTTATATATATATATATATATATATATATATATATATATATATATATATATATATATATATATAAAATATTTGAAAAAAATGTTTGTAAAATATCTTTTTTCATGTTTTTAGAAATAGTCTCACATGAGAAAGGGAAGAGAAGAAAAGATGTTTATATGAAAACAGTGGAGTACCTTAATATTTGCTCCCATAGTCCATGGACCATGGGACTTGCGTGTTCCAGTGTTTCGAATAGTCCCACATGGGAAAGGGAAGAGAAGAAAAGATGTTTATATAAAAACTGTGGAGTACCTTAATATTTGCTCCCATAATCCATGGACCATGGTACTTGCTTGTTCCAGTGTCGCGCACGGGCTCGAGCTCGATGCGAGAGCGTGGGCATGTGAGGCAGTGTGGCTATAGAGGCACACTTTGCACGTCGCGGTGCAACAAAGTGGCTAAGGCAGATAGCTGGGTGATGAAGAGACTAGAGGACTGAATAAGAGTCCTCCAGAATATATAGAGGGCTGGAAAAAGAGCTATTGCAGAAAATTTGTAACAGCTGTGAAATAATTGCAGGGTCCAGCTGAAACTGCTATATGGCTAGCCCCAACAACTAGAAAACTGTTAGCTGTTGTCTCACAACAGTAAGCATGCTGCAGCTTAATGGCTCATATACAACAGTCAGAAAATGGCCATAAAACAGCTAGTTTTCTCCAACATCCAAAAAACAGTCATGAGATTTACTTTCCTGGACCATAACCCCCAGCCACTATAGCCTATAAAAGGAGGGCTTGGATGGGTTTCCAAACCATCTCACAACTCATCCAGCACTTCCATACGAAATTGAGACAGCCTACTACTTCTCTCTCTATACTCCAGTATTTTCAGCAAGATAACAATGGTTAAACCCTTCAAAAGAAGAACAGACCAATGGTGTGGTCTAGAACGGTTGAACAGAACTAGTAGCTGAAGATTTGACCAGTGCAGTGGTCTCAAACAAACTATTCTTCTTCTCTTCTTTATTATTGTGGGATTTTTTCTTTTTTTATATATTTCTGCAAGACTGTGTAACAGAGTTCCATTAGTGGGCCTTCGTATTTATTGAACACAGACCCACATCAAGCTCGTCGTATCCTAGAAGTGGTTTGCTTGTAACCTATCAGCATACTCAATTCACTTGAGTAGGGATAAATAACGCTTTAAGGACGGCATTTCAGACGTGCTTCAGCCTGTCCTTATATCAGAAAATTTTTATTTTTCGGTTTTCAAATTATACAAAATTTATATTAATCTGTATAAATTTCCAACAATCTTAAAGCGTTAGTCTTTAATGGAAGCCGATGGTGTTTCGTCCATCAAGTTGATGAATTAGGACTTGATACGTCATGATCGGTTCAATGGAACCAATTTTACGAGATGGTAAGACAATTTGAAATTTCTCCTAACGACGCTAAAGATCTACTACATACTAGATCCAAATTTGCAAGCGCTACCTAAAGCAATCGACAAAGACACACAGGAACAGATCGCTGCCCGCGCCAAACGAGCCGAAGATGAACTTTGTGTCGAGGACACAAACTGAACGAGCTCTCCAACCGTCTGTAAGATTTGTACTAACAGACATCATCAGCAAAGGAAATCTGAGCCCCTCTAGAGTTCAAGTACAAAGCTGAAGAAGAAGGAACCAACAAAATAAACTGCTGCTGCCCCAAATACAAGAACTGTAGCTAATAGCAAATAAAATCAAAGCGATTAAGATTGATCTTCCTGAATCATTACAAGTCGGGGCTATAATCGCTAAATTGCCACCGATATGGAAAGACTATAGAAAGAAGTTGCTGTATAAAATCGAGGACTACACACTGAAATAAATCCAGAAACACCTTAGGGTTGAGGAAGAATCCCGCAACCGTGACAAAAAAAATGATAACGGGAATGCCTCGTCCAAGGTACATGCAGTAGAGAACACCAATAACAAGAATCCCGAGAAGAACGATTCTCTAAAACCCAATAAAAGAAAATTCAAGAAAAACGCCCAAAAGAATAACGGAAAGTTCAAAGGCCCATGCTATGTTTGTGGAAAAATCAGGCACTATGTTCAAGAATGCGGATATCGTAAATCTAAAAAAGAGACAAGTGCAGTAGAAGAAGGCGATATCGTGACTATGATCACTGAGATGAATACCATCCAAGGCAAAGTTTCAGGATGGTAGTATGATACTGCCGCTACAGTACATGTATACTACGACAAATCAGCCTTCAAAGCCTATTAGGAATTGACCGATGGTCAAGAAGTCCAAATGGAAAATGAGGTCCGATCGAAGGTCGTCGGCAAAGGAACTGTCGAACTGATATTCACTTCTGAAAAGAAAGTAATTCTGACAAATGTACTGCACGTCCCAGACATGAGGCGAAACTTAGTTTCTGGGGATCTTCTGAAAAAATCAGGTATAAGGGTGGTGTACGAGTCAGGAAAACTGATTCTGTCTAAGAATGAAAATTTTGTCGATAAGGGATATGCTTGTAACGGAATGGTTAAGTTTTCTCTAAATAAAAGTAGCACTTCTACGTATATGGTTGAATCCACTAAACTGTGGCATGATAGACTAGCCCATATAGGGTATAGTACCTTGAAGTTTATGGCTAAGAATGGTTTAATCTCATACACAGATAATGAAACCGATAAATATGAAGTGTGCATACAATCCAAAATGACGAAGAAACCTTTTCCAAGTATTGATAGATCGTCTCAAATATTGGATATTGTGCACAGTGATATCTGTGAGTTCAACGGCATTCTTACTCGTAGAGGTAAACGGTACTTCATAACCTTTATAGATGATTGCTCTAGATATGTATACGTTTATCTGTTACAGAGAAAAAATGAAGCATTGAACATGTTTAAGATATATAAAGTAGAAGTAGAGAATCAACTAAATAAGAAGATAAAATTCTCCGTAGCGATAGAGGAGGAGAATACTTCTCAAATGAATTCGATAACTTATATGAAGAACATGGACTGGTACATCAATGTACAGCACTATACACACCTCAACAAAACGGAATAGCAGAAAAAATGAATAAAACATTAGTAGAAATGATCAACTCAATGCTCATAAAAGTAAAGTTGTCACTAAGTCTATGGGGTGAGGCACTGCTTACAGCATGCCATATAATAAACAGAATTCTGTCTTTAAAATATAAAATATCTCCATAGAAAACATGAAGAGGTAGAAAACCTAACCTACGATATCTTAAAGTGTGGGGGTGTCTTGCATACTGCAGAACCCCTTATCCAAAAAGAACCAAGAGCTATTAAGTACGCCTTCGTATGGTATGCACAAAATAGTAAAGCTTATAGACTTCTAGATATTGAGTCTAATACAATAATAGAATCTAGAGACGTTGAATTCTTTGAGAACTTACTATCCTTGCAGTCAAAGAGTAATGAAATCCAAACTCCTAATAGAGAACCAAATAGCACATCTCCACAACTAGTGGAAGCTCATATTGAACCCCGTAGGAGTCAAAGAACAAGAACAGAGAAGAGTCTAGGAGATGACTACATACACTCACAACGTATTATTTTCCATCTGGTAGAAGCAGATAGAGAAAATGTTATTAGACAAATACCTATAGTAATAACTATAGAAGATGATCCTAAAACATATAAAAAGGATATATCCTCTAGAGATTCAGCTTTTTGAAAAGAAGCTATAAATGATGAAATGGAGTACATAATGTCAAATTGAACATGGAAACTAGTACACTTACCTCCAGGGTTTAGACTCATAAGTTGTAAGTGGGTATTTAGGAAGAAATATCACACTGATGGGACTATCCAAACCTTTAAAGCTCGACTAATAGCTAAGGGTTTTAGACAAAAAGAAGGGATAGATTACTTTGATACATATTCACCTATAACTAAGATAACATCTATTAGGATATTATTTGCGCTAGCTTCCATACATCATCTTCACATCCACCAAATGGATGTAAAGACCGCATTCCTGAATGGTGACCTCAATGAGGAGGTATACATGGAACAACTTTAGGGTTTCGTTCTACCAGGAAATGAAAAAAAGTATGTAGACTAGTCAAATCTTTGTATGGATTAAAATAAGCACCAAAACAGTGGCATGAAAAGTTTGATTCCAAAATACTATTAGATGGTTTCATGCGTAATGTAGCTGATAAATGCATATTCTAAAGTAGATGGTAGTTATATTGTTATTATCTGTCTGTATGTTAATGACATGTTAATAATAAGTAATAAAATGAAAGGTGTGATTGAAACAAAGAGGTTTCTTTCTTCCATATTTAAAATGAAGGATCTTGGACAAGTTAATATCATCCTAGGTATCAAAGTTAAAAAATATTGTTGGGTTTATGCTTTGTGTCAATCTCATTATATTGAGAAGATACTAAACAAGTTTAACCATCTAAATATAAAGGAAGCAAAAATCTCATTTAATCTAAGTATCAAGCTAGAAGAAAATACTGAAAAAACAGTTGCACAATTAGAATATGCGAGTGTTATAAGAAGTCTTATGTATGTTATGAAATGCACTAGACCTGATATCGCATATGCTGTGAATAAACTTAGTAGGTTTACTAGTGACCCCAGTACTAAACAGTGGAATGCAATAAGTAGATTCCTTGGTTAGTTAAAAGCAACCAAAGACTTAGAACTATTTTATTCAGAGTTTCCTGCCATATTGGAAGGATATACCGATGCGAGCTGGATATCGAGTGCATGGGACAACAAGTCTACTACAGAGTGGGTATTCACCCTAAGAGGTGCAACTATATCTTGGGAATCCAAGAAACAGACTTGCATAACGCACTCGATTATGGAGTCTGAATTCATAGCCCTGCCTGCAACGGGCAAAGAGGATGAGTGGCTAAGGGATCTTCTATTAGAAATTCCTTTCTGTGTAAAGCCTATATCGGCTGTGTCACTACATTGTGATAATGAAGCCACATTAGCTAGAGCCTATAGTGGCACTTATAATGGTAAGTCTAGACATATCAGTTTTCGACATAATTATGTTAAACAGTTGATTCGAGATGGAATCATTGCTATTTGATATGTGAAATCAAGCAATAACCTAGCAGATTCTTTTACTAAACCTCTATCGAGAGAGGTAGTAAAGGCTACATCTAGATGGATGGGGTTGAAACTCTTCAACCAAAGTTTCACCAGTGATAGGAACCCAACCTAAAGTCAAAAAATCTCTAATCTTGGGTTTAATGGGTAAGAAAAAGTCACTGATATGTGGAACGTTTTCAGCACTAAATTATATAACCTCATCCATAATAGATAAGTACTGAGCGTTACGAAAGAGGGTTAAGTCTTAGAACTCTTAATGAAATTCAGTCTTTAGGATAAGTGTCTTATAGTAACGGAGACACTGGAAGGATTTTACCTATATGAACGTAGAGATGGTGTCGTCTCTCATGAGATTTAAGAGTTTTCTCTTGGGATCGTTCACGAATTAGGATAAGAATATGGCCATTAATTATGTTGAGCAAAATTGTGGGAACTCTAACAACACATAACGAATATGTTTGTGGTATCTCCAACTTTGTTATCTAGGAATAACTGGTTCAAAGCTGCGGCTACCAGTCATTTCGATAGAGTTTTGAGATACTTACACTAAGGAAAGATTAAAATCGAAAGATATCTTTCTTTATGCATATAAGCTGATTATTATGGCAGAAATGTTTAATCGAGAAAAAATATATTTTTATAAAAATCAAGTGGTGGATTGTTGAAAATAGTGTAGTGTTGATTTTATAAATATATATGTTTATATGAAAATAGTGGAGTACCTTAATATTTGCTCCCATAGTCCATGGACCATGGGACTTACGTGTTCCAGTGCGAAGCGTTGGAACACTACGCATGCGCACGCACTCGCGCTCAGGCTCGGGGTCGGGCTCGAACTCGTTCTCGGTCTCAAGCTCGATGCGAGGGCGTGGGCATGTGAGGCAGTGTGGCTGTAGAGGCGCTAATGGCGCACTTTGCACTTCGCACATGCGCATCGTGTCGCAGAGGGTCGCTTCCTTCTTGAACCGATGCGAGGTGCGACAAAGTGGCTAAGGCAGATGGATGTGATGGAGAGACTAGAGGATTGAATGAGAGTCTTCCAGAATATATAGAAGGCTGGAAAAACAGCTATTATAGAAAATCTGTAACAGCTGTGAAATAATTGAAGGGTCCAGCTGAAACTGCTGTATGGTTAGCCCCAACAGCTAGAAAATGGCTAGCTGCTGTCTCACAACAGTCAGCATGCAGCAGCTTAATGACCCATGCACAACAGTCAGAAAACGGCTAGTTTTCTTCAACAGCTAGAAAACGGTCATGAGATTTATTTCCTTGGACCATAACCCCCAGCCACTGTAGCTTATAAAGGGAGGGCCTGATGGGTTTTCAAATCATCTCACAACTCATCCAACACTTCCATATGAAATTGAGACAGCCCACTACTTCTCTATCTATACTCCAGTATTTTCAGCAAGATAACAACAGTTAAACCCTTCAAAAGAAGAAAAGACCAACGGTGTGGTCTAGAACGGTTGAACAGAACCAGTGGCTGAAGATTTGACCGGTGCAGTGGTCTCAAACAAACTATTCTTCTTCTTTCTTTATTATTCTGGGATTTTTTCTTTTTTATGTATTTCTACCAGACTGTGTAACAGAGTTCCATTAGTGGGCCTTCGTGTTTGCCGAACTCAGACCCACATCAGGCTTGTCGTATCCTATAAGTGGTTTGCCTGTAACCTATCACCATACTCAATTCACTTGAGTATGGGCAAATAACGCTTTAAGGACAGCGTTTCAGATGTGCTTCAGCTTGTTCTTAGATCAGAAAATTTTTATTTTTCGGTTTCCAAATTATACAGAATTTATATTAATCTATATAAATTCCCAACAAGACAATCTAGGAGACAATCCATGTTCAAATGAAAAACTAATTATAGTAATAATTGAAATTGTAAGGTATTGAAATAGGCAGGTATTTTCCAATTGTGGAGAAGCCCATCTCAGAGCTTGGATCAACCTAACATGACCCCAAATCAAACGGGTATGGGCACCAATGAATTCTATTTCAAGTCACTGGGGAGCATTCTACTACTGAATCTCAACGAGGAACGTGTAACACGCAGCTTCATGATAAAGAAATGATGTTTTCTTGCTAAAAACAACTATCTGTTTTGTCAACTTTGAGAAAATGGCACGAAAAAATATTCTGATAATAATAAATTAAATAATTGATTTCTTGTTAGAAACAGACTTAAAATTTGTTGTTATCTTTAAGATAGTTTGTCTCTAATCATAATACACCATAAGTAACCAATACATGTTTTTAATGTGGCATCCCATGATAAAATCATCCAGCGTATGTTTCGGTAGCTGCATATGCTACTTCATGAAATCCAATGTCAAACCACCACTATACCTTTCCACACTTGAAAAAAAGGAAAGATAAAGAAAAATAAGAGATTTATAAAAGAGAGGAGATCTTTTGTCATGAAAACCCTGAAAACTAGAAAGATTTTTTTTTATATTTTTAAGGGTCAAAATAATGGTACTTGTCTCACCTCAACACAAATACACATAGTTAAGATGCACACGAATTTGGAAATACATGTCTCATAACTATTGTTATTCAATCAAACGTGAGGCCACGTGTATTAATGAACTGCCTTTATTTAGTCGTACTTATTCAATTAGGATAGTGTGGGCATACCAAAGTTGTACTCGACTTGAGTTTGATTAAATATTTACAACCCCAGATGCCAAATCAGTTGTAAGATCAGACTTGTGCAAATTAACCTAGCCGACTCTTTCTACCTTGAGCTTAGGACTTTTCTTTCAACGATAATCACAAGTCTTGGGCTTCTTAATAATGCAGTAATGGGTGAAAAGAATTAAAAACTAAAGGCTGAATCACTAATTTTATTAATTTATAATGGAGTTCGGTACAATTAGCGAGGGAATAAAATAAGTAAAGAAAATAAAATAAAGATACATACATGCATCGCCTATATGGATAAATAATCGATGTGGATGGTCAGTAAGATGGGACCAAGGTGTGATTTTCCAAGTAAGGACCCGGTTAATTGGGGATCCAATGATAATAAGACGTGGATATTTACATTACTCCAAGGCATATTGCAGTGATAGTATTGGACAACAGCAATCTAAGCTACCCTAAATTTTGGACGTTCTGCAACGGAGCTAGACAAAAGTGGAGGAACTATAACTAAAACTAGGATAAATAGTGTTGTGTTGTGAGATGTTGTGTGATGGCTCAATTGGTTCCCTTGAGCTCTCCATCATGTATCCCTTATATAGCTTGGAAGGTGGCAATCATATTGGGTTTCCTTGTTGGCATATGATCTTTGAAGGTTATGAGATCATATCGTATCCCAGTCAGACTCAGATTCCTCATCGTATCCCTTATTCCTTTATGTTTTAGGAGGAATCAGTTTCTCGATCCTTCGTAGTTGCCATGAAAACACCGATCTTCTCTAGGGACTTCCCCATTTTGGCACAATTGTATGAGATGGCCTTGCTAAGTGTATATGGATTGCGATAAACTTCCTATCTTAGAGGGTCTTTATCGGCTTGTCAAGCACCTTGCTTCAACCACACATGCCACTTGTGTGAGGGCACGTGTCCATTGTTGTAGTATCTTGTTTGTGAGTGTGCATACGACTTTGAGCCATCATGCTTTTGACTAGTGACGTGTGGCCAAAGGATATGAGATGAAAGATATCCTCAAGACATAAGTAGGATTTCGTAGATAGTGCCGACACATGGCAATATTTCATTGGTCTGAGTGGATGCGCTAAAATAGGTGTAAAGAGTAATGATATGATCTTAAAATAAATAATTAATTTTTTTCTTGAAAAAACTAAGCTCATCAAATACTCAAGAAAAGGAACTTGCTCTAGCTTACTGGGGCCAAATTTACATCCCCACATTGGCCGATTGGCTAACTGGCTTTCAAATCTATTCTCCCCGCACGTGTCGAATTTAGTGATTTTTTGCTTAGTCCAATCCTATGCATGGGAACATCCTACAACATGATGTAATAGTGTTTAAAAAGTCTATAAAAGAAACACCTTTTGAATTGATTTTTTTTTCATCTTTAAATAATAATAATAATAATAATAATAAATAAAATAAAATAAAAATTCCAACAAATCATGCTTGAGGTCCATAGCTTGGTCCAACTAGATTTGATAAATGCATCATGTGTGCATGGCAGTCGAATAATCTGGAATCAATCATAGGACCTTTTGGCGAATGGCCTATGACATAAAAGCCACTTCAATTGTACAATCTTCAACCCATAAGCATGGGAAGGGATCTAATATTCGTTACCCTTCTTTCCTTTGGATAACTTTGATATGTTCTCACTAACACATGACGGCTCTTCATATTCTTCAAATAAGAAGGGATGTGGGAGGCAATGTTTGTACTCGATCTGACATTACTAAATCATATGCCTAAAAAATTGACACATGTTAGCACCATTATATGAAAGATCGTTACGAGATCCTTACAGAAGATACGATCAACAGAAGATAAGGAAGATCATATAGACACGTGGCAAAGCATGAAAGGCCATATTTCATATAATGTATTAAGAGAGTGCATATGATCTCATGACTAGTTGGCGATGATTCTCTTCATCATGCATGGCAAGATATAATTGACAATGCTCATTTGATGGCTAATTGATTATGCAAAGATTGCGGAGCACTACTGAGAAGAGAAAGTGTAATCGGCCACATATGTTAATCAGCCAATTGATTGGAAGGAAAATCATAGAAAGAGATCCCTAAGGTCATACACCACCACCCTCTCACATGTTTATAAATAAAACAAAGAGTGAAGAACTCTAGGCCAACACTAGTCCAACACAACTCTACTATATAGCATAACACTACTTTTCCCCCATTCCTCATGGACCTCCTTAGTTTAGTTTTAGAATAACTCATCTACTGTTACTTAGCGCAATACTGTAGAAAGTATAGACTAATTACATTACTTATCCATTAACCCTACATTCATGAACACACCACTGGATTGCTAGAAAAATTACTCAGTCTCGAACATAAGGCTATGGAGCTTTCCTACCATGTGCTAACTCACTATGAAGCCCATGTCTATCGATTGAAGCGAATGACAGATAGTTGAATCACAACCATTTTACCACAAGCCTAGCACTCTCTACGATTTTGAATAAATTTCTACCCTATTAGATTTCTCACTACATTCTTGGTCTCTCAACCAATTTTTTTAACATACTTTTGAAGATCTGCCCTCTATCGGTCATCTTACTATGAAACTTGATTCCCACGAGCAACAAATAAATGATCATCCCATACTAGATGATTGTCTTGAAGCCCAATTTCTCGTCAGTAATGAACATACAATCATTCAGCATCATGTTCATCTCTTTATGAAGCCCAGTTCCCTGCCGAGCAATGAATAGACCACAGTCATTTTCTGTTTCAATTTATTATAAATATTCCTATAGTAAAATATTAATATAATACTTTTCACATTACATTTATTTTACTTTTTATCTTTATTACATTATTATTGAAATATGATTGCTATCACGCACTTAATTGAAAGTGCTTTTATCTGAAAGGAAAAAATAACTCATAAAAAGGACTAACCCTCCCCTTCACAAATCTATTGATCTTTTACAATCAATGGCTAGATAGGCGACTTAACCATATAGACTTCAGTCCCTCAGTTTATTTTGATGCTTAGGGCCATAGGCATTCGATTCGATTCCAACCACATTCATCTCTAACATTATAACGCCTTAAAAATTGACTCCCATGTACATCGTACATGATCTGAATTCCATGGTATTAGATAATGTACTCAATATATAAACCCTTGTACAGAGGGTCAACACCCTACTCGTAGTGATAGTTATCCTTTAAGATTAACAACAATTCAAGTAATTCACCATAATAAGACAATATAAAGGTTCTTTTATATCTCGTATCCCGCCATTATGAACATTATTGGTACACACAAACAACATATATATATATATATATATATATATATATATATATATATATATATATATATATATATATATATATATATATACATATATATATATTTGCCTATCGTGAATTTACATGAACACTTTAAGATGGCACAACTCATGGATTGAAAGAAATTATGTACACGATTTTTTCATGAATTGATTAATTGCAACATTTATTCTCGAGAAGTTATGTACCATACTTAAAGAAATTATATACATCGATGTATGCACCACTAACCAAATTTAAGGATTTATGTGGTGACCAAAAGGGTAACTAACCAAATTCAATGATTTATGTGTACACAATATATATACAAGTCACTAGTTATAAGTCCTTCAACAATCCGCTTGCAATAATAGAGAATTAAATCGAACCATAAGAATTTTAAAACTTCAAGACACATACCCAAGCTACAAAATAAGAAAAGTAACACAAGGCTAACCCAATAAACAAAAAAAAAAAAGTAGCAATATGCTAACTCAATAAAAGAAAAAATCAACTCAATAGAGAGTGGAAACCTGCATCACTATCAAAATTGATAAATACCAAGTCTTGTATCTATCATTCTTTATGAATTTATAAAAAAAATCCAATGGTGTTTTTATAGACTAGTCAATATGGAATTATAATAAAATAAACCTTAATAAGGTTAAAAATAGTCTAGATACTTTAAAGTGTTAATAAACACAACAGTGTAATTTCAAGTCAATTGGATCACCTAGTAAGTCCAAAATACACCAAAAGTGGGCCCAGCTGTTTTAAAGTTTAAAATATGAATTTTATATCAAATTAATATCAATAAAAGCATAAGATTTACTAATATAACATCCGGTCCATTAGATGTACAAACTCTATGTCGTTCGGGACTCAAACATGTGAAGTTTTGCAACTTAAGACATAATTATGTGATCAAACCCATAAAATATATCTAGCATGATTAAAATCATATATTAAACATAATTCTCACATTGATAAATAAATCATAATAGTTCAATAACTTACTAGCATAGAAATCACAATATAAATCAAACTATACAAAATTTTAAGGAAAAAAATAAAAAAAGTTATATATAAATTCAACTTACATTGGTGTAAGCTTAAAAGACTCTCACACCTCAGATTATATATCACTATAGGGATAATCCAAATGAGATAAAATAAAAATATATTATATTTCAGATTGTTCATATTTCACATGTATGGCGTGGATCGAAACTAAAACTTCAATCGGCCAGTTTAGAAAATAAAAAACTAAAAAGAAATTCTACTTTAATTAAATTGGGCTAACCTACCTTAATATCACCGGAGGATGATAGGAAAGAATAAGATGAAAAATACGTTTGAAGAGGTTTAGAACCCTCCTTTCTTTATCTCTCTCCTTCTCTTTCACGTGGGAGGGCTAAACGTCCATGTGCGAAATTCAACACATTCATTAGTCAGGTTTTTTTAACCTCTTTTTAATGGTGTGATTTTTTTTTTTATGGTTGAACACATATGATGTATTTTAGACCATTCATCAAATGTATGGTCCATTCTTGATTATCAGCCACTGAAGTTTGTACAACCTTATAGTGGAATGTTGTAACGGCTATCAAATTTTCATCGTGAACAAACGGTGGGAAGTGGTCTCGCTTAATGTTATCCAAGGCTTAAGTTAAGTAGTTATAAAGAATTAGAAAGTTTTAAAACGATTGTAACACTTTATAATCTTGATGAATCTTGCACTAAACCCAAGTACTTTCTTAAATTTTCAAGATCAGTCTATGGAAAATGCAATCCAAGGCATTCATTAAATCAAGCCTATTCTCACAAGTCTAAAAAAAATAGTATTATGATCATGGGACACTAAGGGCTTGCGTGATATTTTTAGTCTAATTTAATAAGAGCTTTTCAAATAGGAGTTATTCTAATAAGTTCTTTTTTTTCTACCTCTTATTTTAAATAAGCTCATTTGATAAAACTAAGTTTTTAAAACTAAAAAAAGCTCTTATGTGTAATAAGCATGTTTGATAAAACATTCAAATAAGAGTTTTTTCTAGAGATAGTTTGTAACACCCAGACCAATCAGAGCAGTGTCCTGAGGTGTCCACTAGTAGATTGTTATAAGACCGCACTAGACGGTCGCACATGCAGGCCCACCACCAATAAATTAGAACAATTTAAGCCGCTAAAGCGAACAAGTCTGAACATGTCGGGTCAAGCACGGGCCGTAGAGTCGGTCTGCCCAATAATACTTAGCGACAGTCTATACAGGCCGTACAACACCCCAAAAGGGGGCAATAAATTTGAAACCATGGGAAGCTGTGGACCTCACTAGGCTTGTGGTTTATCGCGGACAATGGACTCGAATGACACCTTAAAATGGACAATTTACACCGTCCAGCCGGCACTTGTGAGACTCAACTCTCCAAATCAATAGCCTAAAAATTTGAAATTTAAAACAATTAGTCCCGCCACTTAGGACAACAATTTACGACATTCCAATCAGCAGATTAACTCACACTGTAGATCAGAGATAGTTCTCTGCCCTCATCCACCGAACCAGACCTTTGATCGAAAGACAGTAACGGTTGATCGCAAATCAAACCCTTGTGATCAATTGACTCATTCGTTTACCACCAAATTTTGGACATCCCCTCATAAGATCATGAGACACCTATCTCATGTCAAAAATGGGCTAGGGGGCCACTGGAACAGCCCCGAAGACCGTAAATAAGTCCCATAAGGTCATATGCAACAAGACTTGCCACCCCAGGGCCATTGGAGCAAAAATGTAGGTTATATAAACCTTAAAACCTCTCTCCCTCACTCCCATACAAAACTTCCAGTAAAAGAGAGAGGGAGAGAGAGGAGAGAGTGTAGAGAGTGGAAGGGGAGCTAGACCTTGAGAGATCTCCCTCTCCTACCACAACCACTTGCTAAAAATCACGGCTCCACAACCATAGAAGAGGGTTGTCACTGATTGGAAGGTAATAACCCAAGCTCTCCTTGAATTTTAGTATGCTAGGCGATTTGCATGTGTCCTAACATGCAAATTCAATTGGAACAGGGCCCCGACGCATCATTTCTCGAACCTGACACTGTTGGAGTAAACCCGCAAGCCTTCAACCGACCCTAAGTATGGACCATTACCCTTAAGTGATCATTTATCAAACCTAGAATAAATTTTAGTGGTTGTGGTTATTAATTTTCTTTGCATGTTACTTGCATGGAATACAATTGTAGAATTGAAGTTTGGTTTTGGATCATTTCTAAATAGGAAAGAAATGTTAGTCCCTAACCACCCCAATGTTTGCATTGTTTGATCTTTCTATCAATTATGGAATCATAAGCATGATATCCCCAAAATTTTGAATTCCTTAGGAAGAATCCTGTTGCATGTCCCCCATAAGCATGAATTGTGTAGATTAACTGTTAAAATCACCCCATGCATGTCTAATTTTCTTTGAAATCAGTCCTTATGCTCAATTCTCCTATGAATTTAAGTGACTTAGGATTTGCGTGCATGTTATCGAGAATTACACTAAATATTGTAAACCCATGATGTTGAGTGTCAAATATTGTATATTATCCTCCATTTATATCTTGGTTTTATGAACATTATGTTTAATGTTCTGTTTTACTCATGTTTGTGTTGCAAGGTGAATTTAAGAGCTTGGATTGAAAAGGATACTAAAAGCATGGATTTGATGCTCAAGAATCATTAAGGCAAGGGATGGATCTTAGGAGACGAAGATTGAAGAATTTACATGCTAAAGATCTAAGAAAACCAATTGAGGAATGAAGAGAATCAAAGATTTGAAGTGAAGAAAAAGAATCCTAAAATCGTCCTGAAAAAGCATATTCTGAAACTATAGGTCATTTTGTAAAATTATGTAGAGTGAAGTGTATTTTGAAAAATTACACAGAGAAGTCTATTTTAGCAAACTGCGTAAATTTGAGACAGTTTCTAGAGTTTTCCAACTAGGTGCGAAAGTTGAAGTTTCACAACTATAAATAGGACTCCCTAGGATATTCCTAGGCATCTTTTAGGGTTTAAGGAGTGGAGCAAAAGGGTAGAGAAGCCGTCGCCAAGAATTTTTCTTCTTCTTCTTTAGTTGTTTTCATATTTTTCTTAAGAGACTTTGGTCCAATCATGTCTATGGTTAGTTAAACCTCCTCTTAGATAGGGCTAAGAGGTGAAGCTTGTAGCATGATGTGATTCTTTTATTACTTTAATTCATGTTTATATTGAAATTCATAAATTCTAATTTGATATTTAAGGAATACTTTCAATTTTTAATGGTCTATTGTGAGTTGAATTACAATAGATCTACAATAGTTTCGAGTATCTTCTTTTTCTAATTTGAGATTGTGAAATTAGTAAGTCCTATTATTCACCATCATCCCTTGGACATGGTAGGGTGATGGAATCCTTCTTAATCTTCACAATTCTCCTGCTTTGAGATTATGAAATTAGTGAATCTTGTTGTTTGCCATTATATCCTAAGCATGGTTTGGTGATGGAATTCCTGCCAATTATCATAGTTCTCCTTCATTGAGAACTACCTCAATTGAAGTTTATATTTAGTTTTATTGATATATTTTTCAATTGGATAGGATAGGACTCCAATTCTAATTATGTTACTTAAATCAAGCAAAAGGGCTCTCTGATCACTACAAGTGGTTCCTTCGCACCCTAGTTCTCACCTTTAAATTCTTAGTTTTAATTACTCTATTCACAATTACTCTATCAAATACTTCAAAATTAATTTCACATCTTCTTCTAGTTCTACTTCTAGTTAATTTCAGAAACGTACAAGTTTCAGTCCCCTATGGATTCGACCTCGGTCTTACCGACATTATTACTACATCGCAGCCCTACACTTGGGGTTGTCAACACATGAATCCTTATGCTGATTATGGTTGTGTTTTATCATTATGCATGTCTATTTCTCTCACAACTAGAGGTAGGTTGACTTTTACTTTAAATTAATTTACTATTAAACTGCCCCCTTTTTGGATCAACCAACAAATTTCAGAACTCATATGGGCAGCCCATCTAGTAGGGCTACCCATGGGAAAATTAAGCCCAATTAGTCCAATCGCAGATTGTCGGCTGTAGTCGGACTACGCGAGACGTCACTCCCAAGCCATACAATTTGTAGTTCGTCTAATGGGGACAAATTGGCCCACCAGCTAGCCATTCATGTTCGTTAACCATGTATGTTCATGCCTGCTTAAACTCAAGACACCCTACATCGATTTATGCCCATTGACCAACCACTGGTTGCAGCCCACAAGTCTTGGGAGCTGGGTATGGTGATATGGGACACTATGCTCCAACTATCGGCCTACGCTGGGGTGATGAGCCTTCCCATAGTAATCGCGAGCAAGGACTCTTTTTCAAAATTACCTTCATATGATTTTGATATTGGGAGTGATGAACAAAAAATGGGCCAAGGACATGAGAGCAATACTGCCACAGCCGCGCGATCAGGATAGGGCATTGATCTGTCAAGGTGTCCTAGTTTCCCCAAACTGCTAGATGAATTAACATAATAAATTAACTTGGATAACAACTCACATCACATTACATTAGCTAGAATTGGCGATTCAGTAGTCGAGGTCGCATTGAGGGAGTATTGGGTATTGCGATCGTTAGACGTTGTCCCTCAAGGGAGTGTTAGAAGGGAATGCATCATATCATGAAAACATGCATTTGCATTAATAAAACTGGTTAGGATTCTATGAATGATTACTTTTTTACTAAATTTGTCCCTGTGTATGATGATATGCGCAACTTATTGTTAATGGAACCACCGAGTTAGCTACTCACTCTTACTCTGGGATGGTATTTTAAAAAACCAACCAGAACTTTTCTTAGATGTAGGGATCACGGATATCGATGCACTTGAAGGAGCGAGCGTGGATGATGAGGAGAAGTTGTTGTACTTTCAGATCTTTGACGGATCTTTGTAGTCTGATATAGGGATGGCCGTGGGGCACAGGACAGGGGTCCAGATATTTTAGGGATGATATATTTGCGGGACTAGTCCTTCCTGTTATTGACATTATCTTTACATTTTGACATGGATTTTTATTTATTATTTTTTTAGCTGCACTTTATTTCATTTTGTTGGTCCTGATTTCTCTTGCATGGCTTACTATATTCCCCCACTGATTATGAAATGAATAAAATACGAAGCCCAATAATGCATACGTGGCACCCGGGAAGTCAGGAGCCGAGTACATACTCGACCTCAGAATTTCGGTGCGTTATAACTTGGTATCAGAGCATGGTTCGGGGACTAGTTGGGCCGTGGGCAGTGGGACTATCACAACGTCATTTTTAACATAGGTGGGAGCGAATGAACCTAATAACATTAAAGGACCCTAAGACCAAGCCCTCTGACTAATTTGAACACCGAAGTCTTAGCCTAAGGTTTAGGTTTAGAAGGGATTTAAGACATAAGGAATTATTTAAATCACATTTGGTTTGGAATACGAAAATTGGAAGCAATACAGCCCGATATAGAGGAGTCAAGTAGCTAAGGTAGCTCTCGTTGCCCCATACACATGTACTACACGTCCGATAGTCCATTCCGATATAGGACAGATTCTTGTTTCGGTCTTAGCGGATCAAGTCATCTCTGCCTTGAGCCTGAGGAACTTCTGGCCTACCTGTGCCACTAAATGAACGGCCCCTTGAATCCAAAAAGGGCCGCCATCAACTTCAAGTAAACCCTTTTAATGCGTTTAGGACGCGCCTTACGCTCTTGATCATCGGTGGGCCAAACCATCGCGACGAAGGGGTCACCCCCAACCCCATAACCCAAGAAATGCTGAAGGAAATGGCGGGCCACTGCCGTTTCGGGAGGGTCACCGTCAAACATTATAAGAATTGGCCAGGTCACCACCAGATTGGCGGGCCGCACCGATCCCTCTTGGGGGTGGTAGGGCCACCGCCAGGACAGCAAGCTGCAACTAACGCCGAACTCGGGTGGGCCCTCCCACACGTGGGGACCCCTCTCTTGGCCTCCTAACCATTAAAAACCCTATGGGTCCCCTTTTTAAGCCCAATCTAACCCCATTCCCTCTCAACTCTCACCCCATTCCAACCCCAAACCCTAAAAAATGAAATCCCTAAATCCCAACCAATCCATCCCAACCTTCAAGCTCACTAATCACTTCCAACAACAACTCAAGACCACTCATTTCAACTCAATTTTGAATCAAAATCCTTCTCCTCAAGGGCTTATAGGCCTCATCTCCCCAAAACCCACCAACTAAGACATTTTTCTTTAAAGCACTCCATCCCTTAGCTCCATCCTCACTCAAGGAAGAAGAAACCCATCCTCATAGCCTTTCTAAAGGTAATCTCCTCATTTTTCTCCATTTCATTGGTCCTTTCTCTCATGGGGAAGAAGAGAGCGGCCCTCGATAAAGTGGGACCGAGCCGCGAGAGAAGATTAAAGAAGAAGCAAGACGATTGCATGGCGCTGAGCTTCGAGAGGAGGTCAAAACAAGACTTCGATCATCTAACCTCGCTCGCACAATTGTTCAGCGAACATCAATTGCTCAACCATCTCCTAGAGAACAGCTGGGGGCCAATGTTCGAAGGGAAGTATCATGCCAATGAAAGTCTAGTATGAGCATTCTACGCATGAATGTAGAATTCTAAGCTCAAGTCGATTAGATTCAGTGTTGGCCTTAGCAGACAAGAGGCCCACATCGGTGTAGAAGTCATAGCTCAAATCCTTAAAGTGGAGCATGAGAATGTTCATGCCTATGAGGATAACCTAGAGGAAAAGCGGCAGAGAGACTGCCATGCTCACCACCCATGTGGCAAGCTTGTTGAGTGGAGAAGAGGAAGCAACATCAGGTTGTCAGACTTGACCCCTGACTACTGCCTACTCCACCACATATGCACTTATAATATGTACTCGAGAGCCAGTAACCGTACGGAGTGTTCCCAGTTTATGGTAGATTTTCTCTACTAGGTGGGGCAAGGAGAGAAGGTTTGCCTGCCCACACTCATGCTAACCCAGATCGTGAAGTCTGCGTTGGCACCCCGTGAGAAACCAGCACTTTCATTTGGCCGTCTAATTTACAAAATACCATACAACTATGGGTATAGGCAGCTGGATGAACTCCCCCACCCTCTTAAGATGATTAACGAGGACACCCTGAATCACATGAAGATGAGCCCTAAGCAGTGTAGGGCCCGCATTGAAGAGTTTAAAGACAAAGAAGAAGAGGAAAGTGAAGACGAAGAAGAAGACGAGGAGGAAGAAGAGAATGAGGAAGAAGAGGAGAAAGAAATCCAGGAAACTGGCGAGGAGCCACCTGTCACTCGAGGTGAGCTTAAGGTCCTGGATGCACTCAACGCCCGAATGGCCAAAACGGAGGAAAACTAGGGGAACCTGGAAAGGAGAATCAAGAAGTTATCATGCACGGTGAAGGTGATATTATGATGTGTCCAAGAGGGAGCACCCCCTCCTTTGGCCGACTCAGGAGATCAGTAACGTAGTGTAGGAGTTATTGTTTTCCAGGTTGTTTGAAGTAGTTAGGATCACTCCTTTTGTTAGGATTGTAAAAGTAAATTTCTATTTGACTAAGTCATAATTTCTATATGTTTTCCATCCACCAGTAACCCTTGTATTTTTTCCCGTACATGTAATGTTTTGACTTATGTATCAATGGCATTTGCCCACAATGAAAATGCTTGGAGTTACTTAAATTTGCATGATGTTTGAAATTCGTGATGATTGTCGCTAATACTCGAAGGATGTCTCCATTGAAATGCGTACATGCTTGGATGTTTGTGTCTATAGACTCAATTATACTAAACCTTTCAGGAAATAAGGCCTTAGGATGATGGTCGTTTAGTTCGCTTATCTCTTGGCAGATTAGACAAAAGGGACCGCTCCACTCCAAACGAGCAACAGGGCTGCTCGGGGGCAACCGATCTATCTAATATAGGGAATGTTGTCCAAGACAACATTGTACAAGCGCCGCCAATTCAGGGCATAACTTTTGCACCTTGAGCAACTCCAGCTAGGGGCATTATGGAGCAAATGTCGCTCGTCATGCAATAACAACAGCAAAAGTTAGCTACTCTGGTGGAAACCATGGCTCACCACATGATTGTGCACCCGCCAGAGCAGCCCAGGACGACTACCACTCCGAGCAGTCTATTCGAATGATTTCAAAGGCTTAGGCCGCCCACGTTTGTAGCACACATCGCCCTGAAGAAGCAACGTTTTGGTTGAATTGAGTCACCAAGACGATTCAGCCCCTCCATTACACCAAAGTTGAGAAAGTTAAGTTGATCTCCTACCTATTTGAAAAGGAGGCCAACTTGTGGTGGGAGAGTGTGTTGAGGGCCGTCCCTACAAATTTTATCTAGACATAGGAAGAGTTTGAGGCACGTTTCTTCCAAAAATACTTTCCACAAATATACAGGAATGAGAAGGAGAATGAATTCTTGCGCCTCCAATAAGGAAGGATGTCGGTAGCTGAATATGAAAATTATTTTACTGAATTGTCATGTTATGCCCCCCAAATCATCGCTGATGAAGAGACCCGGATGCAACGTTTCACCGAGGGCTTAAGGGCTGACATCCGCACAAAAATGTGTTGTGCGAACATACACTCATATGTCGACTTAGTGGAGATGTCCCTGCGATCTGAGCAAGATGAAGAGTGGGTCTCTCGAGCCTGCCTACAGCTAGGCCCGCGAGGCAGGGCGGAGGGACAATCCTCGTCACTCACGGGAAAGAGGCCATGCCCAAACTTGCCTCCTAGACCCGCGGCTCCGCTACCCGCCTATGCCCGACCTGTTGTATTTGAGAATATTGTAAGAAGGTGGGCCATTCAGAGGCCTTTTGTTTCTCCCAGATGAGGGAATACGGTTATGTACCCCTTCAACACATCAACTGACTGCCGCAACAAGCCATATAGGATCCCTCGCAGCGAGCCTTAGGTCCGGCCCAACAGTTTTGCTGCCCTTAGGTGCCTCAGAATATGATTCCATAATGGCCTATGCATCAGCTCAACCTACCATAACAAGCCCTAGTCCAAGCAATGGTGACAGAGGGCCTAAATGCAGCCACGCCCACGCTCACCGCATTTGAAGTGACAACTCATATCTGAGGTACCCCCGTATTTCTTCTAGTAGACACTGGGTCCACTACATCACTAATTTCATGCACAACTGTCAAGCATCTAAAACTACCCACCACTCCCATGTTGGGAGTGAGAATCATCGCGGCGGCCGGGACTTTTTCAGAAGCTACAACAGTGTCCTGAGGTTGCCCCATCGACTTGGGGGGTAAGAGAGCACACTTGGACCTAATTGTCACAAGGGTCTTCCATTACGACATCATCTTAGGCATGAATTGGCTCACCGCAATGAGAGCCGAGATAGATTACAAAACTCGAACGGTGACGATCCACGAAGACTATGGTGCGTCCTTTATGTTTCTGGTCCAGCTCAGCTATCCCCATCGAATTTTGTGGTATGCTTCCTTAGAGGAAGGCTACGCTGAATCCTCACTAACGCGCACACCCGTCGTCGGAGACTACATTGACATATTCAAACACATACAGGGACTCCCTCCCTGAAGGGAGATTGATTTCACCATAGATTTGGTGTCATGCGCCACGTCTATCTCCCTACCAACCTATCGCATGCCCCTGTGCGAAATGGAAGAGCTTAGGATTCAAATTGATGACCTGCTAGAGTCAGACTTCATCCAGCCTAGCATCTCATCTTGTGGAGCTCCAGTCCTAGTTGTGAAGAAAAAGGATGGCACCTTGCGGCTGTGTATTGACTACAGGAGGCTGAACCACGTCACCGTGAGAAATAAATATTCGTTGCCAAGGATTGATGATTTATTCAATCAACTGAGAGGTGCCCAATATTTCTCAAAGATTGACTTACAATATGGATACCACCAATTGCGAGTCAAGAAAGAAGACGTACAGAAAACAGCCTTCAGGACTAGCTTTGGACATTACGAGTTCCTAGTCAAGCCTTTCGAACTCACGAATGCACCGGCTATATTCATGGATTTATGAATAGAGTCTTCAGACCCTTCTTATATAGGCTCGTTATCATGTTCATTGACAACATCCTGGTGTATTCGAAGAGTCGAAAGGATCACTAAGAACACCTACGAGTGGTCCTCAAGATGCTCAAGCAAATTCAATTTTTTACCCAATTTCGAAAGTGCGACTTCTGGAAGGAAGAAGTCAAATTCTTGAGACATGTGGTGTCTAAGGAGGGAATTTTCGTAAACCTGGCCAAGGTGGCAGCTATGTAAGATTGGAAGCAACTGGGCTCAATTACCGAAGTGAGAAGTTTCCTTAGACTGGCGGGATACTACTGCCAATTCATTAAATATTTCTCAATAATAGCCCGACCATTGTCCCAACTCACTTAAAAGGACATCAAGTTCTCCTGGAATGAAAAAGAGGAAGCGACCTTCTTAGAACTGAAGGACAAGTTGACGTCGGCACTAATACTCATTTTGCCTGAGAAAGGAGTCAAATAAACCATCTATACGGACACCCCTCGAGTGTGCTTGGGCTGCATACTTATGTAAAGGGACAGGGTCATCGCCTATGCCTCCCAACAACTAAGAAAGCATGAAGAGAATTATCCTACCCATGACCTTGAGTTGGCGACTGTCATTTTTGCTCTGAAGCTATGGAGACACTATCTCTATGGGGAAGAATTCGAACTCTTCTATGATCATAAGAGCCTCAAATACATTTTCACCCAAAGAGACTTGAACATGAGACAACGTCGCTGGATGTAGATGTTGCGGTTTCTAAGAAGGTGCGTAAGTGGGGTTTCTCCATCTATAAATAGGAGTCCTTAGGGTCATTCTCAAGTATTTTAAGGCTACCTAAAGGTATTCCAAGGGTTTCTAAAAGGGTTATGGGGTTATCAAACGGTGTAACAAGGGTAAGATTCAAGGCTGTTCAAATCGGGTAAGTCCTCTCTCTTTATAATTTTTATTTTCATAGTGAAGATTTGTCGCTTCGTGCCGTGGTTTTTTCCCACAAGGGTTTTTCACGTTAAATCTTTGTGTTCTCTTGTGATTGCTTGGTGCTCTTGGATTGCTATCCTATCTGTGTGATTCTGCAAACCAAATCCCAACAAGTAGTATTAGAGCAATCGATGGGGCACACATTTGAATCTGCAAGATTAGCAATAATGGGAAGTACTAGGTATGATACTAAGAAATACTGAGGAAAAAATAACTTTGAGTTATGGAAGATTAAGATGATAAGTTCCTTAACCAAGTAAGGCGAGGATGGTGCCCTTAAGGTGAGAAAGTCTAGTTTGACTAATGATGAATGGAATACCCTTGATAAGAAGGCCTTATCCTCAATCCGTTTATGTCTCACGGATGAGGTTCTCTATAATGTTTTGAGGAAGAAAATAGCGGGTAGTTTATGGGTGAAGTTAGAGGATATCTATGTGAAAAAATTCTCTGAAAATCGCTTACACTTGAAGTGGCAGTGGTATAACTTTAAGATGACAAAGGGTGGAGATATGGAGGCCCACATCAGCAACTTTAATAAATTGGTTTGCAAATTACTGGATATGAAGGAAGCTATCAAAGATGAGGAACAAGCATGTATGTTATTGAATTCTCTTCCGGCATCATATGAGTAATTCATGGACACAATGTGCACCATAAATAAAACCCTAAGTATCGACGTCGTTATCTCAGGCCTTAAAGGGAAACCATGAGAAAGTTAAAAGGCGAGATAGAGACATCTTCCGATGCACTAATTACGAGAGGCAGGAATTTTGATCGAGATATAGGATCTTCAAGATCGAGATCCAAATCTAAGGGTAATGACAAAGAAAAACTAAAGTGTTGGAACTGTGGGATGTCCGGACACATGAAGAAAGATTGTACCAAACCTAAAGCGAAGAAAGAAAATTTAGTGGCTTCTTCCAAAGAGGCCAATGTTGTCACATCTGATGAAGAGACAAGTAGTGGTAATGTACTGTCTGTGTCCATAATCGGACGCCTGTACGAAAATCATGGAGATGAGTGGATCCTAGACACAGGAGCGTCATATTACATGACTCCTCATCGAAATTGGTTCGCCAATCACAAGGAATGCGATGGTGGACAGGTTTTTATGGGTAATGACGATGCCTGTAATGTTGTGGCTATTGGTACTGTGAGCATCAAGATGTTTAATGGAATGGAGCGTACTTTGACTATGTTAAGCACGTTCTTGATATGAAGAAAGTTTAATTTTTCTCAGTACACTTGAGGCTATAGGGAGAATGTTCACTGGTATTAATGGTGTCCTTAAAGTTTCAAAAGGAGCACTCGTTGATATGAGAGAGCAAAGGCACGGAACCTTTACAGGTTGATCGAGAACACTTCAACAGATGGAGCAACAACAACTATTGTAAATTTCATGTATCTACGTATGTTGCATGCTTGTCTATGCCACATGAGCGAGAGGGGCATGAAGGTACTATCTGATCGTTGTTTGATTTCAGCGTTTAAAAATTCTGATTTAGATATATGTGAGCGTTGTATATATGGTAAACGATCTACATTATCTTTTAAATCTAGAAAACATGCATGTAAGGGAGTGCTTATTATATGCACTCTGACGTATGGGGGTCATCGGGGGGTCGTCATGGTTTATTTCATTCATTGATAACTACTCCAGGAAAGTTTGGTTTACTTCATGAAACGTAAATCTGAAGTTTTCACCATATTTAAACAATAGAAGGCAATAGTGAAAAAATAGTTAAGGTAAAAAATAAAGATTTTAAGGACTGACAATGGTGGAGAATTTACTTCTACTAAATTTAATGAATATAGTAAAGATGATAGAATCATTAGGCACAATACAGTGTGCCATACACCCGAACAAAATGGTGTGGCTAAGTAAATAAATCTGACTCTCTTGGAGAGGGCTCGATGCATATTAAGTAATACTGTGTTGGGTAAAGACCTATGGACTGAGGTCGTTAATACAGCTTGCTATTTGGTGAACCGATCTCATTCTATAGCAATTGAATGTAAAATTCTAGATGAAGTATGGAGTGGTCATAAGGTCGACTAATCATATTTGCGCATATTTAGTTGTGAGGCTTACTCTCGTGTACCATCAGTTGAGAGAGGTAAGCTAAACCATAATGCTAAAAAGTATATTTTTATTGGCTATGGTGTTGGTGTGAAAGGTTACAGGTTATTTGACAAGGTCACACGCAAAGTCATCACTAGTTGTGACGTCGGATTTAATGAAAGCTCTCTATTCTGCAAGAATGATCAAGAGGAGCAAGATGAACCAGAAATGTTGATCGTAGATGTCTAGATTGACAAAGATGATACTCAGGTAGAGACAGATGTACAGACAGAGGTACAGGATCAGGTGAAGCAGCCACCTGTGAGAAGAATCCCGTCGCGTGATCGTAGGTTACCGGCAAGATATAGAGACAACTTTAATATTGCATATGCCGTCGTTATAGATGAGAGGGACCCGTCTACTATTCAGGAGGCCCTCAGTGAGCCTGATGCAAAAAAGAGGAAGGTGGCTATAGATGATGAGATGGACTCGTTGCACAAAAATCACAAATGGGAGCTGGTGGAGCTTCCAATAGGCCAAAAAGTGATTGGATACAAGTGATTATTCAAAAGAAAACAGGATAGATACAAAGTTAGATTGGTAACGAAGGGTTATGCTCAGAAAGAAGCAACAACTTCACATAGATATTCGTGTCAGTGGTTAAGTAGGTGTCTATTAGATTTATGTTGGCGCTGGTTGCCCAATATGATCTCGAGCTAGAATAAATGGATGTCAAGACTACATTCCTACACGGGGAGTTGAAAGAGTAGATCTACATGAAGCAATCAGATAGCTACGAAGTTAAACGAGCAGAGAAAAAAATTTACAGGTTAATGAGGTTGTTATATGACCTGAAACAGTTGCCTAGGCACTGGTATAAAAAATTTGATTCTTTCAAGTTAAGTCAGAAATTTACTTGGAGTGACGACGATCACTTTGTCTATTATAAGACACTGAGTAATGGCAGATTCATCATCCTAGTATTATATGTTGATGATATGTTAATTACAAGTCATTATATGTCTGAAATCAATGTACTGAAAACTCAGTTATCAGGGACATTCGAGATGAAAGATCTGAGAGCTGCAAAGAGGGTTCTCGGCATAGATTTTCATAGAGACACAGAGGATCAGGCTTTGGTTATCACAAAAAGAATAACCTGAAAATGTATTGATCAAGTATAGGATAGACCAGGCAAAGATGGTGAGCGTTCCCCACCATCTCACTTCAAGCTTTCCTCAGAACAATGTCTTAAATTAAATGAGAAAAAGTAGGTTATGTCTCATGTGTCTTATTCGAATGCGGTTGACAGTTTAATGTATGTCATGGTTTGTACAAGACCAGATATTTCACAGGCAATCGGTGTTGTGGGCAAATACATGTCAAAAGGAATATTGGGAAGCGATGAAATGACTACTTTAATACATTCGAGGTACGAAAGACTACGTTTTAACTTTTGAGAAAACATGTATAAAATTGGTAAGGTATATAAGTTCAGACTATGCAAGCAGTGTGGATTCTAAAAAGTTTACTTCAAGATACTTGTTTGTACTAGCAAGTGGAGTAATCAGTTGGATGTCGAAGCTTCAGTCTGTGGTACCTCTTTCCACGACCGAAGCAGAATATATGGTAGTAATGGAAGCGTTTAAAGAAGGTGTTTGGATTAGATGCATGATAAATCAGTTGGGACTTCAATAGGAGGCCGTGCTGGTTAACTGTGATATCGAGAGCGCTATCAATTTGGCTAAAAATTATGTTTATCACTCATACACTAAACACATTGATGTTTGTCACCACTTTATCCGACAGGTGTTTGAGGAATGAGGTATAACATTGGAGAAGATTCATACTAGCGTGAATCTGATAGGCATGCTCACTAAAGTCGTTCCTATAGAGAAATTCAAGTTCTATGTAACTTCTTTGGACTTGGCGATGACGTAAAATGAATACGGAGTGTGCATGAGAAGCGTTGATTGAAGCTATTACATGATACAAAGATAAGAGAAGAGGTCAACAAGATACACGGTTTAAGATTGAAGATATGGTGGAGATTGTTATAAAACATATGTCTTAAATCTTACTGCACTGCTCGACCAGTCGAAGGGACCTGTCAAGGGAATGCTCGACTAGTCGAAGGTCCCATCGACTAGTCGAAGATAGTTCGACTCGAAGTTCAGCAACGAGGTATTTGAGATTTTCGGGGCACTGGACCGGTCGAGGGACAGGCTTAACTAGTCGAAGCCCTGGCTCGACTAGTCGAGAGTTATGCAAAAAGTGCACGGTTTATGTGCGGACTGCATAAATTTGAGGCGGTTTCTAGGGAGGTGCATAAGTGGAATTTCTCTATCTATAAATAGGAGTCTCTAGGGCCATTCTTAAGTATTTTAAGGCTTCCTAAAGATATTCCAAGGGTTTCTAAAAAGGTTCTAGGGTTATCAATTGGTGTAGCAAGGGTAAGATTCGAGGTTGTTCGAATCGGGTAAGTCATCTCTCTTTGTAATATCTATTTTCATAGTGACGAGCTATCGCTTTGTACTATGGTTTTTTTCCGCAAGAATTTTTCACATTAAATCTATGTTCTCTTGTGATTGCTTGGTGCTCTTGGATTATTATCCTAGATCCATATCTGTGTGATTCTGCATACCAAATCCCAACAATTCTTCGATGTCATTCAATGATCCTTTGATTCCATCAATAAGTCCTCGATAGGTCTTGATTCTATTGAAGCTCTTATCGACGAATGTGATGATTGCGTAAGTTTTGTGAATTTTCAATTCGGTGCAAAAGTGCAAGCCTTCTATCTATATGAGTTATTTTTAAACACTTGTAGGCATCTTCTAGGGTTTAGAGAGAGAGAGAGAGCTCGGGTAGATCATTTGATAACACCCTTCCGCCTCAATTTCCTTTTGGATTCTAGTAGTTTTTATTTTTCTTTTGTTTTAAAGTTAGCTACGTCTAGCTAATCTCTTAGTTAAGGCTAAGGGGTGAAGCTTGTACTTAATTACAATGTTCTATTTCATTTTGATTCATACTTTATATTTAAATGATGAATATTTAATTGAAATCGGTATGAATTTAATTTAAAGTCTTTGAATTGTTTATTTCTAAATTTGCTGTAAACTTAAGTTACAATGGATACTTTAATTTAACAATTTCTTAGCTTAACTAGAGAAGGAATCAATCGGTAAAGTTCATTGATTTTTTATAAACTTTTGGCACAATAGATGATTGAGTTCCCTGTGATTGATCTCTGAGTACTACTTCATGAGATAATCATTTAATTGAAATTATATATTATTGGATGTTTGTGATTAGTTTAACATAATTATCTTCTGAATAGAATGAATTTGAATTCAATTATAATTGAGTTATAAAAGATGAATCAATAAATTATACATTGTGATTGTTAGAACTGGATCTTTAATGTTTCCTAATTACTATTTTTACTCCTAATTATTCATTAAATTTACAATTTTAAAAGTAGCTTAGTCCTAATTGTGTTTTCTACTACATATATCTTTGTGAAACGATATTGGTCTAATCGAATTATTACTACATTGTAAGCCTTGTACTTGGGGTGCGCAACCCCTAAGTTGTAGCAAACGCATAAGAGGAGGAAATTAAAAATAATTATACTTTTACTGAATGGTGGTTGTGGTGGTTGAAATGAGAAGGTACTTTTGGGGTGAAAAGCCCCTAAATGCCGTTGCGAGAAGCCAATTGCTTGTGATCCCAACCGCAAGAAGTCCCTACAGTTGGAAGCCAGGTGGAGCCCCTAATGTTTAGGGGAAACACACCATATCCATCCATTTTGCTAACTCATGCCATGCATAGAATGAGGGGCAAGAATTAGGTACTATACCACCAGGACCTATCTAGATACGAACGGTCCTATCAAGGACTCTTTAGGGTCCACCATGTGATAAATGTATTTCATCCCAGACATCCTTCCATTATGAAAGTCTTAGGTTAAGAGCCTAAAAGGAAGGCAGATCAAAGCTCAAGTGGACCATATTATTGGAAACCGTGGGGATTGAATGCCTACCGCTGAAAACCTCCCTGGGCTATAAAAGTTCTCGACCAAGTTGATATTTATGTTTTCCATTTGTCTAAATCTATGTGACCTTATGAACAGGTTGGATGGCAAATAATAATGATGGTGGCTTATAAGAAGGTTTCAATAGTTTACTTCACTGTCACCACTGCTTCCTGTGGTGTGGTCCACTCAAGCCTTCTATCCACTTCCTTTTTTAGTTCAAAACCTAAAATGATCTTTTAAAATGGATGGACCAATGGATAAAACACATATATCACAGTAGGCGCATAGAGGTCCCGGTGGGGGTGGTAACCCATCCACAGCCAAAAGGGTTTCAACTACGGGTGTACACGAACCGAGCTAGCTCGGTTAGCTCACTCGACTCGACTTAAAAAAGCTCGATTCGACTCAATTTAAAGCTAAGTTTGAGCCAAGTTTAGCTAATTTTTTTAGCTTAAAAATGAGTTCGAGCTAGCCCCAGCTCCACTCGGCTCGAATCGAACTCAGCTTGAATCAAACCAGTTCAGTGACTCGGTTACTTTGATATTGATGTTGCTCATCAAGTGTTTGATGAAATGAGTCGAAGAAGTGTGGCTGGTGACAAAGGATGTATATGAAACCAACACTCTTTTTTTCTTATTTTTTATATTACTTAAAAGGTGTTTGATAAAATACTGATAAAATCATTGCTGCTGTCTCAAATACTGTGAGATTTTGAAGATGCAATCCGGGTGTTTGAGAAAATGCCTCATTGAGGTACTCGGCTCAATCTTGACTCAAACTTGGCTTGAGCTGGCCGAGCTGCTGACCAAACTGGCCGAGATGTCCACCCCTAGTTTCAACCTCATACATTTTCCTCCCCACCTTTTCTTAAAGTGAACTGGCAAGACAGATGTATAGGTTGTATTTCTCAGAAGCATCACAATGGGCCGCACTTAGGTTCCAACCTCAAGAACTTTGCGTCTGGGATTGCGATGCTTTTGTTCAATCAAATCAGCCAGTGGCCAAACCATAAAAAAACAATGCAGGCCATCCAAAAAACATCTAAATTCATATACAGCAAATGTGACCGTTGGATATTCCAGATTTTATTTTAATTTTTTTGTTCATATCATCATCATATATGAGATCATCTGCTGCGACGGATGGGTAGTCGCACCAACTACGTACTATACTTCTTTGATCTTTTCACTCTTTAGAATTAAAATAAGTGAGGGCATTTTGGTAATCTCACCCGAAAGAACCTCGACAAGAATAAAAAGCAAGAAACGCCACATGCCTTTAACACGTGAACGTGGACTCCTAACCACCTTTAATCTTATCTCTAGCTAGAGGACATGGATCAGACAGCTGGGATCAGCCAGTTGGTATTGCCCATCCATGTCATTACTTTATAGTGCCCCATCCAAAATATAGCAAAGAAACGTGCTTCACCACATGCTGGCCCATTGCGATGGACATGAAGCCCAATTGACCCGAGACATTTCCCACCTCTCTCTCTCTCTCTCTCTCTCTCTCTCTCTCTCTCTCTCTCTCTCTCTCTCTCTCTCTCTCTCTCTCTCTCTCTCTCTCTCTCTCTCTCTCTCTCTCTCTCTCTCTCTCTCTCTCTCTCACGTGAGATGCACATCACATGCTCCAATAACTGTTGAAAATCGGATTGCCTACTGGGTAAATTCCTTGGGGTCCACCATGAGTTATGTATCTTATCCACCCCGTCCATCCGTTTTACAAGCTTATTTTAATGCATTAGCCCAGAATCGAAGCATATCCAAAGCTCAAGTAGACCACACCCAGGAGACTATGTGAATTGAACACTTATCATTGAAATCTTAACGGGCCCACAAAAGTTTTGGACCATGCTGATATTTGTGTTTCCCCTTCATCCATGACTGTTTGACGTTATGAATAGGTTGGATGACAAATAAACATCACTGTGGGACCTAGGAAGGTTTCAACGGTGGACATCATTATCCCCACTGTTTCGTCTGATGGGGTCCACTTAAGCTTTGGATGTGCTTCAATTTTGAGATCAACTCATAAAATGAGATGAAAAATGAATGGACGGTGTGGATAAATCACTTAAGTTCATGGTGTGCCCAACAGAGTTTACTAAGTACCATAAAGCCTCCTGACTAACCCAGAACACGCTATCCGATTTCCTCTAGGGCTGTCAACGGGCAGGTCTCGACCGGATTTTGAAGTATTTCGGGCCAGTCCGTTGGGCTGGGCTTATTCAAAATTTTGATTTTTCATGCCTGAGCCCGGCCCATGGACACCCCTACCTGTCACCTCCTCTCTTCATGTGAATTGCACATGACATGCTCCAACATTATTATATTAGATCCACGGAAGAGCACGGACGTGGACGTGGACGTGCACAATCCATTCGTTCCCCACCATTTATTACATGAGATACCCTGGTAGTGAGGGTGGCTAACAGTGATGTGTGAACTGACAGTGGGTGTGCTAACAAGCTAACTTAAAAATATATAAATTAAAATAAAAATAATAATAATAATAATAATAACAGTAATGCAATCCCCACATACAGAATACCTGCCATTTCACAAATGTGTAGACCATCTGACCGGTGCATTAGTTGTCCCCGCCGTGAAGATCCCAGAAATTAAAAAATCAGACTGATTGATAGGTCAGGTAGGCCACACTGCTATTTTGAATGTGGACCGTTAGAAATTCTTTAAACCATCTCCTCTTTCCTTGCAGGGTGGGCCACTTTTTGAGCATTACCAACTTGCTTTTGGATATGTCCATCTTAGTGGTAGGGGCCACCATATGGATGCATCACGTGCACCCATTTAAGCTCGTTGGCTGCACTGGCTAGTTTTGGAGAGGATGCGTGTGAGGCTGGCAAACCTCTAAAATTTTGTCATTTAAGATGAGCCCATGAAAAGCATATTTGATAGTTGTTGGTGAACGGTTCAATTTTCACTCCTTTATGGGTTGTATCGGAAAACATGACAGGTGATGTTTTAATGTCAGCAGGAGATGTCCAGGATCATGACATTGTTGAGCTTACATCAGTGAAAAAATACGAGGATTTCGCATAAGTTCGTGATTCCTTTCCGAAAGATCCCATAGAATCCAATTTGGTCAATGACTCTAAGAAATAGTAAGAATTATTGATCTCTCAATGTTCCCCTCAATTTAAAGATCTGGGATTTGAATTGATGTCTTTTCATTGATTCATCATTTAATCTATTATTTCAATGCAAAGATCATCAAAGGAAAAAAGAAAGAATTATTACCTGTCCAAATATTTATCTTAAACTCTAAGAGCTCGTTTAGATACCATCAAATAAGTTACTTTTTCTACTTACAACAGTAGATAAATAATTAATTTGAGATAAGTAAGTTTGGTTTAAGATCAATTATTTTATTATTATCATTTTACTTAAAGTTACTTAATCACTTCAATTTGACAAGTAGAAATCAAAATAAACTATTTAAAGTACAAGTAACCTATCCAAATGCCTCTAATAGAGCTACCTACATGAGCCCGATTAGGAGATCAGATTCAACAGTAAGAGTGTCAATGAGCTGAGCTCAGGCCTGCAAAATCAGAATTTTGAATAGAGTTGGCTCAAAGCAGCTCAAAATCCAAGCCAAGACTAACTATAGGCCCACTCCATTGACAGCCATATTCACTACTAGAACAAAATTTTAACTGTTCAAAGGATCAAATTTGTTCTAATAAGAACAAGTTGTATTGATGAATAAGAAACCACAGCTCTAGTTTTTAGTTGGTTTAGCTTGATGGATGTTTACAAATTTGTAGGCTTTATCCATTTGACTACTACTTGAGATCTAATGTCGAGACAAGGTGTGTTCATTATACCCTCGGTGGCTCATTTAGGAATAAATAATTCATAGAGTTAGTGGAGTATCACAAGAGAAATTATAACGAATCCGGGTATTTAGCTTTCTAGTAGCCATGTGGCTTTAAGTTATAGAAAAATTCTCTAACAAAGGCATTTACGGGAATTTATTGTTGCAAAGAGTCTATAAATGCTTGCGGACTCACCTTCAAAAAATAGTTTTCTACTAGCTGTTCTTACCATTCTAATTTATCATTAATTGAATTTTACTATAAAAGAGCTAATCTAATCAAATCTCATCACATCAGGTTGTCAGACCATTTATGTCCTTAAAACTGCATATTAAATATTGTTGGTTGTTTCTGTGCAAATTGTAAAACTAAGTAAAATGGTATTGGCCTGAATGAATTATTTCATTACTCTTTGTGATATATATACACACATATTTACAGATTTTACAGAATCAATCAAATATTATCTTAACTAAATATAGTTATAGATAAGCATAAAAGAGATTTTAGAGAATCAATCAAATATTATCCTAACTAAATATAGTTACAGATATGCATGGAAGAGATTTGTTGCTGGCTGGACTGATTTGTTGTGCTAGCCGGAATCTTCATATGGTTATCATTCCCCCGCAAGCTAATGGGAAGAGAAACCACCATTAGCTTGTCACGAAGCTGACAAAACTGTGCTGAACTGAGTCCCTTTGTAAAGATATCAGCAGTTTGATCATAAGAACCAATAAACTGAAAGGCGATATCTCGATTAGCAACTTTCTCCCGGACGAAGTGAAAATCAACTTCAATATGTTTAGTGCGAGCATGAAACACGGGATTAGAAGCAAGAGCACGAGCACCACTATTGTCACACCAAATAGTAGGAGCAGTAGGCAAAGAAATATGAAGTTCTTTGAGGAGCATACGAATCCAATAAAGCTCAGCAGTAGTAATAGCTAATGCCCTATATTCTGCTTAAGTGCTAGAACGAGCTACCACGGATTGTTTCTTGGCAGTCCATGAGATTAAGCAAGAGCCAAAGAAAATGCCATATCCGGTAGTAGATCGTCGATCATCGGGATTACCAGCCCAATCTGAATCACAAAAGGCCTGAAGAGTTTGCTCACCCTTTGAGTACCACAATCCCAGATCAATGGTGCCTTTTAAGTATCGCAAGACACGTTTTGCTGCTGTCCAATGAACAGAATTAGGACAATGCATATGTTGGCACAATTAGTTGACAGAAAATGTTATATCAGGCCTAGTCAAGGTGCAATATTGGAGAGCGCCCACAGTTTGTCGATATTCTGTAGTTTGAGAAGCTGTGAGTGGCTCACCAACATGAGTGGATAATTTAAGGCCTGTGGTACAAGGAGAGGAAGTAGGTTTGGCCCCAACCATCTTGGTACGATGAAGAAGATCCCCAATGTATTTGGACTGTCGAAGATGTAATTCAACAGAGTCACGACTTGCTTGGATGCCAAGAAAATAGCCTAAAGGACCAAGGTCCTTCATCTTGAACTCGGTTTGCAGCTTCTTGATTAGAGATTGAATACGAGAAGGATCTGTACCCGTAACAAGAATATCATCCACATATATGAGGATAAATAGATGAATATTTCCCTTATGATAGACAAATAAGGAGGCATCCACTGGTGAGGATAGGAACCCGAATTCGAGTAGAGTGTGAGATAGACACATAAACCAGGCACGAGGTGCTTGTTTGAGGCCATAAAGTGACTTGGTCAGTTTGCAAACATAATCTGAAAAAGTTGAATTAACAAACCCTTTAGGTTGCTTCATATATACATCCTCTAGCAAGATCCCATGAAAGAAAGCATTAGATACATCAAGCTGTTTGATTTCCCAATCAAATTGTACAGAAAGTGTCAGAATAACCCGTACAGTAGAAGGCTTAATTATTGGACTAAAAGTCTCAGTAAAATCAACACCCTCTTCTTGAGCAAACCCCAAGGCCACTAATCTTGCTTTGAATCTGTCCACCTCACCTGTGGGTGTTTGTTTGACTTTATACACCCACTTATTTCCCACCACATGATGATCAATAGGTCTGGAACATAGCTTCCATGTCTCATTAGCCAATAAAGCATCATATTCCTCTCTCATAGCAGTACACCATTTAGGTAATAAAGTAGCTTGTCGGTAAAAGGTTGGTTCAAGTGGAGTCACATTACTGGATAATGCTTGGAGGGGATATTTGGTGGAATAGAGTTTAAAGTCTGAAAAGGTGTGAGGTTTGAGGTTGCCAGATTGGGAGCGAGTTGTCATGGAGTGATGAGAATAATTGGAAGAAGAGGAAACTTCGGATATGGATAAGATAGGGGCTGGACCAGGTATGGGAGAAGGTAGAGTGGAAAGATTAGGAGAAGTAGGGGCAGGTAAGGATTCTAGAAGAGAATCAGGTGAATCTGAAATAATTGGAGATGAATGTGGTAAATGAGAAGTAGATAAAGAAAAAGAAGGAGAAGATAAAGGCATACCTTGAGAGGAGATCACTGGAAGAGGTTCAGAGGACTGCAATCCATCCTTAGCAGGAAATGTATTCTCATTAAACACAACATGCCGTGAGATTAACACTTTTTTAGTAACAGGATCCAAGCATTTATATCCATTTTGACAGGAACTATAGCCGAGAAATATGCAACGTTTGGATCTGAACACTAATTTGTGAGTAGCATATGGTCGCAACAATGGGAAACAAGCACAACCAAAGGTGCGCAGGGAGGTATAATAAGGATGCTTGCTAAATAATTTAAGATATGGTGTTTGATTATCAAGAGGAGGTGTTGGCAGTCTATTAATAAGAAAGATGGACGTTAAAAATGCATCAGCCCAAAATTTAGTGGGCAAGTGTGACTGGGCTAGCAAGGACAGTCTCATTTCCACCACATGACGGTGTTTGCGCTCAGCAACCCCATTTTGTTGGGGTATATGAGGACAAGTGAGACGATGTTGGATTCCATTTGAGGAAAAAAAATGATTGAAATTGGTTGGACATATATTCTCCACCTTCATCCAATTGTAATTACTTAATTTTGCAAAAAAATTGATTTTCAACTAGTGTTTTGAATTTAACAAAACAAGCATACACATCGAATTTATTTTGGAGAGGATACAACCATGAGAATCGTGAAAAATCATCAATGAATATAACATAATACTTGCAGCCACTAATCGATTTAGTAGAACAAGACCATACATCGGTATGAATTAACTCCAAAGGAAAGGAAGAAACACGTGTAGAAGGTTTAAATGGAAGTTGTTTACCCTTGCCAAGTTGGTAAGGTTCACAAAAATGCATTTTATTCACCGATCCTTCAATAGGTAAGGAATATTTGGTTAATAACTGAGATACAATGGGAAGCGATGCATGACCTAATGTAGAATGCCAAATAGAAATAATTCCTACAACGGCTGCCAAAGCATGTGACTTATTGATAGACATTGACTGCAAATGGATTGGATAAAGTTGTAACGCCCGTGAAAAATCCATACTTGGACTCGAGTACCAACTCGACCGGAAATCGCGTAGAATTAATTCCTATGGAAATTAAGCGTAAGTTAGCTAGCGCAACGTTGGAGTAGATAGGAAATAGTCCCTGATCACTTTAAATACGTTCTGCAAGACCCAAATCGAGTAGAACAAATGACTCTACAATACTCTATAACCTCGGATCAAACTCTAAGCAAGTTTGTTCTCTGCACCACTTTAAATCTTTGTATTGGATCTAGACCGTGCGTCGAAAATCCGATACCTCCTATCTTAGACCGTTAGAACCGCCTTGCTGGACTTGACAATCATTTCGAAAATCAAGTCCAACTGATAATCACAGGCTATTTCATTGAGCCCGGACTGAAGAGAGTGCGAATAGGGACAGAATTGGAATTTCAAATTCAAATCTGGCACACGACTTGACGCGTCAGTATTAAGCGTTCTGACCGTCAGAATTCAGCCAGATTACACCCTCGGATCAGGAAAAATTTCTATTTTATATCATGAGACTTTCAGCCCTGATCTATGTGCGGTGACCGCTAAACTGAAACTGGTCCGCCATGTGCGATCTGTGAACCCTGCCGGACTGAAAACTTAATACGTACTAGATCTGGTACGCATGAGCTTAAGTCCGATCGCATTCGACCAAGGGACCACCAGAAAGCATCTTTTGGACCGAAACAGCCCCGAATTGGATATGCACTAAGTAAACTTCGTTCCTGAGCCTATTTCAGGCGTTTTTAAGCTTATAAAAGGGGTTGAAACCCTCACTCCTCTCTCCCATCCGAAATTACAAAAACCCTAGATTTGGAAGAGAGAAAAGGTGAGAGTTTGAGAGAGAGAGTAGAAGGAATTTTTTCCGTCTTCGTGCCGCTTGTTGCACGTGCTTCAGCAACTCATCCCAATCACCTGGCCGGTGATTCCTCCACTTTTTCAGGTATGAAACAACCCTAGAAGTTGCTGATTTAAGGATTACTAAGATTCGTAGCGTGTTAGCTAACGTAATTCGTAAAACAGGTTCTCTTATTGCCGTTGACGAAGCGTATACGCTCCGTTCGAAACGACACGTCTATAAGAGATAAGGTGAGGATTTTAGACGCTTTGATTGAAGGTTTACAACGCTTTCAATGTCGTTTAATAGTAGATTATCGACGGTATCGCCGTTTGACATGTACAACATGCTATTCGTTTCCTGTTTCGTAAATTAACGAAGAATATGAGATTTAGGGCATTTTAGTCATTTGTAGGAAGTGCTGATTACATCCATATTTTTCTGACGTGATTGACATGATTTGTTGTCGCATTAGGATGTTAGGAATGCATGCATAATTAGTTTGGCGAAGAGATTCGCCAAATTGCGCACTTCGGGTCGACATACTATATGTAGACTTAAGTGTGTAGTGTTTGTATTTGTATAAATGCTTGTATTAGTATGTATTGAATTAAATGATGTTATGAATTAGTTTGAGATGGATTTCTCAATTAATATGCTGACCTAAATGATTTCCTACATGTTGACTAAGTACATGATTCCATACTATGCATGAAATGTATGTGCTTGAAGATTTGCTTAAGTTGAATGTTATAACATGTGTTAACATGCTCACATGATCGTATTTCAATTCCAATACTCTTACGTAAATTGCTGATGTGATTTTATAATTGTTTGGGACTAGACTTAGTCCAGGCAGTCAGTAACCGAGCGAATTCGTGGCTGGCTGGTCTTGGCCACGAACGACGCGTCGATGAACGTGAGTTGTGTTTGGAGTTGGCGGCAGTGGTTAGGCCACGCGAAGTGTTTTACGCACTTCATGTCGTTCGACTTGAGATGCGATCGCGCTAGTCGAGCCCGTCAAGTAACCCGACTGGCCGATATATGTTCACCCTGTATGAGTCATAACTGCTTGAACCTAGGGTACTGAACTTACCATTGTAAACCCTGTTAACCATGGTACCTTAATCCACGAAGACTCATGAGCCGGGCATGGTGGTATGGGACACCGTGGTCGAGCTGTCGACCTAGCTGGGGCTACAAACCTCCCCGTAGTGACCAGTGAGTACCTAGTCTCGTGAGTAGATTATAGTGGTATGGGACACTATATTCTAGCTGTCGGCTTACACTGATCAGGCAGCGAGTCCTTTGTAGTGACCGCGAGCGTATTCTGAGTCCACGGGAGGTGACGACCCTTCCGTTGCAGTAGAGTACGGTAGGCCTGTATTGATAAGGTGATGGGGGAGCGGTGCAACGAGTGCGAGCAACAGCCCTGGCAGCCCTTGCAGTGACCTACGAAATATACATCATATGAGATTACTAGGAGTGACGACCCTAGACGGGATCTGTGTTGGGATTGATACAAGGAAAGTACCTCGGTTTCTCAATCCTGTTGTTTGAATGGACTAATAACAACTCAGAAATCATATCACCATACCATTGCATGTGCCTGGAAGATGTGGAGCACTTGAGGGTCGATTGCATGCCGCGGTCGTAAGATAGTGCCGTATGAGGGAGATCGTCGGTGAGGGCATACATCACGTCATATCATCTTGCATTAACAACAGTATTAGGATTGTCTGATTTACTGCTTTACTATTATCGCATGATTGATTTGTGAACATGCTAATCTTTGCTCTATGATTTCACTGAGTTGATCACTCATTCCCACGTTACGGGATGGTGTTTGCAACACCCACCAGACCCTGTTGTAGATGCAGGTGAGGCTGAGATCCAGGAGGCAGAGCCAGACTTCGACGAGGACCAGGACGAGTTCTCATACATGCAGTATCATGATGGCTTCGCATAGGTGACCTGAGTTGATGGGACTTCAGTGGGACTATTTTCAACATTTAATTTTGTTCATGTATATGTATATGAGACTCAGAGTTGTATTCATACCTTAGAGACAGATGAGATCTACTTTGTTTTTTTCATACAGTGATATATATATTGTTTAGTCTTCCGCTTGCTTTTATCATTGGATCTGAAGTATGAATTGCAGTTTTGGTATACTTTTACTCATGTGAATGCTTTAAATCAGACAACATTGAATCATAATCATTTTTGTTGCATAAGTGACGGTCTGGAACTCGGGAATTGAGTTTATACACGACCCCCGATTTTCAGGGTGTTACAAGTTGGTATCAGAGCGTGAATAAAAGTATACTGGGCCTGGGTTATGGTCTCGTGACGTACGCTGTCACTTCTTTTGACTTAGGTGGGTGCGAGAAGGGTTTAGAAACATTTCTAGGATCGCAGATTCGCCAATAGGCGAAGTCTATTCGAATCGATCGCACGATCGAGTCTGTAACGCATCTCGGGTCGCGTGAAGCAACCCAAATAACTCTTAAGTCGTAGGAAGTCGGGTTGAGACGTTATTTGAATGATTTTAAACCCGTAAAAGTAAATCCTTGGGCCGTGGGATGACCATGACTCCTGTATTCAATCGTCAGGGCTTAAAAACTCCGTTTCACCAAAAATCTTCAAAATTCTTCCTCTCACCACTCCAATCTTCATTTCTTTCTTATCCATTTCATGTTAGGCATAAAACCTAATGTGAAAATTACATAAAATAATACTTTCACCAAATTTTACAGTGAATAGTATAATTTCATGAAAAGTGGCCATAAGGCCATTCTAATTTCACTTTCTTTAGAAAATAAGGATCTAGATGGATGTACTAGATCCTTCTATCCCAAAATCATATGCTGCATGATAAGGTTTTGTATTCGGGATTGCGAATTGGTCCCGAAAAGTCCCGAACACATGTTTGGGCCTATATAAGTCAAAATACTATGAACCAAGGGGTGGACCGTACATATTTGGGGTCCTTGGACCATGGGGGACCAGACCCATGTGGTCCGACTGACCGAATAGGAGATCGGTCGGCGATGCATCGCCGACCACCCTTGTCTGTTGGAGGTCTTCTGCGAGATGTGGGGGTATTTTGGGTTTTTCACACCCCACATGTAGGGTTCGTGGGTAGAAAACTCCTAAAACGTGCATCTTCTTCACAAACAGCCCTCCCCATAGCTTCATTTTCATTTTTCAGCAACCATCTCCAAAATTCGTGATTCCAAATCACCCCTAGATCTATCCTTGGCCAAAAATGACCACCCTCCATCGTTCCTTTGAAGTTGGCAGCCCTCCCTCTTGAAGATTTTATCTTTTAGAGCTCCAAAAACCTCCAAATTGAGCTAAAATCGTGAGGTGCTCCATTCCACTTTTTCTTTTTCATTTCTCCTTGAAAATACATCCTTGGGAAGCTTGAAGCATCTCTCTACGACGCCTAGATCTCCCTTTTTCAGTTTGGACAGCCACTTCTTCGCATTTTCTCCGTTTTCCATGACTTTTGTGGAAGCCATTTTAGGCCTTTTATCACTCTCTTCCATCTTATCTTTGATGGGTAAAAGGAAGACTGCAGTAGACGAGGCTGGGCGAAGTCGCCTTGCTCAATCGAGAAGACCGCGGGGTGGTGCCGCAAGTTCAAGCGCCGCCACAGGTCCATCTACAGCCCGAGAGTGCCGTACAAAGCGGAATTTGGATCCCCATGCTCACCTTAGGCGAGTAATTCTATCAAAGATGCCTCACAGCCAATACACTAATCGCAAAGTGTTGTTTGAGGCGGACGTGGAAGGGCGACTGTTCGGTGAATTTTTGTTGTTCGAGCGCATTAAAGCTACGAATTGGGGTCCGATCTTTGAAGCTCGCGCTCGTGCTAATGTGAGCACCGTTCGTGCCTTCTACGCTTGTATCCAGAATCCTACCTTGGATCCATTGCAGTTCAAAATCCCTTTTGGTACAGATCGGATGGCTACGATTGATGTGCGACTGATTGCGTGACTTCTGAACGTGCCTCTCGGTGATGTTCATCCTAGTGAGAAGAATCTGAGGAGAAGGCGTGAACGAGATCGCCGCACCAGATTTCTGTACGGTAAGTTGGTTCCATGGCAGCCTAATAATAGCCTCAAGGTGACGTATATGTCTGATGATTTGCGCCTGCTGCACCATATCTGCACGTACAATGTTTATCCCAGGTCGACGAATCACATTGAATGTACACGCCTTATAGTCGATTTCTTGTATCTGGTGTCCCAGGGAGAGAATGTATGTATGGCCACTTTCATCTTGCGACAGATAATCCTCATAGCCAAGTCAAGAAGAACATCCGAATCGCTTCCTTTTGGCCGACTGATATGCAAGATCGCCCTTGAGTTTGCATACAGACTTGGGCCGGAATTGCCATTTCGATTCATACCATTGATGAGTCGACTATGGTCAAGATGAAGATTGGGTCTCAGTACTGTGAGAATCAGCTTGAAGAGGATAGCGAGGATGACTTTGATGATGAGGAAGATCAAAGTGAGGGAGAACCTGGAGCAGAAGTTTAGGAAGAAGTCCAGGAAGAGGCAGAAGAGGAGGCTCAGGATACAGATGAGAGCCCTCCTCCTTCTGTTCAGGCTACTAGCGACGATCGCATTGTTCGGATTGAGGAGAGTCAGATCGCCTTGCGAAGGGAAGTTCAAGAACTTCGCGCTGAAGTCGAGGATGCCAAGGCCGTTACAAAGAGGAAATTCGGCAAGGTGACTCGCACCTTGAAGGCAATCCTGTGCTGCTTGCAGGATAAGGATGCTCCTCTTCCGTCACCAGACTCAGACTAGCGATGTGACCTTTGATGTTATTGTTAGTAGTTAGTCATTTCCTGCTTTATGTGTGTAAGCCTGTTAGGGCTAGTGCTTTGCTTATGTTGCTGTTGTAATTTTAACTGTCTTAGTTCCCATGTATTTCTCGTCATGATTCTTGTAAGGATATATCCCTTGTATTGTGACAATTTTGATTAAATGAAATGCATGGAATGCCTTTGACTCCTTGTGTGAATGATTGCGGTGTATTTGTACTATTGAGACTGACAAGGTTGCGCCCTATTTTGAATATAAGGAATGCCGCCTAAGGCTATGCGGAGCATGGTTCGGCTTGTATTGAGTGAGTATATGGATCAGACTCCTTCGCAGTCTGACACTCATACGGACCCTGCTGTGGGCCCGATTCCTGAGACAGTTCGTGCGTCTCAGCCTGCTGCTGGTCCTACAGTTGGACCACCGCCGTTCACACCGTCAGTCAGAGAGTCTTATCGTGGGTCTACTTCGACGCAGCACCCGCCACAGCCTGCTCCACCTCCTAACATATTTGAGCAGATGATGGCTATAATGCAGCAGCAGCAGCAGCTTCTGACTACCATTGTTGGGACATTAGCCCAGGGTGGGGGTGTGACTCCACCTGCACCACCTGCGCATCCAGCTGAGGATGCTTATACATATGCCCAGGATGAGGGCATGGCTCATCCCGTACCACCTGCTTACCCTGCGGGGAATGCCGCAGATACACGGGGCCTATTAGAGCGATTCCAGCGCTTACAGCCTCTCACTTTTACGGGTTCTCACAGACCCGAGGAGGCCGAGTACTGGCTCGACCGTGTGTCGAAGATATTACGGATGCTTCATTACACAGAGGCTGAGCAGGTAGAGCTGGCTACATTCCTGTTTGAGCGAGAGGCCAGCCTGTGGTGGGATAGCGTATTGCGGACCGTTGTCACCGACTATATATGGACATGGGCAGCGTTTGAGTTCCGCTTCCACGAGAAGTATTATCCCCAGACTTACAGGCATGACAGGGAGAATGAGTTTCTCCGCCTCAGACAGGCAGCCATGACAGTTACAGAGTATGAGCATCGGTTTACGGAGTTGGGCAGATACGTCCCGACTATTTTGGCTGATGAGCAGATGCGCATACGGCACTTTTTGGAGGGTTTACGATCGGATATTCGGTCGAAGATGTGCTGTGTGAGCATTCCTTCTTATGCGGAGTTGATTCACATGTCTATGCGGGCAGAGCAGGATGTGGATCGACTTGCGCGATCTCGTGGCCCTGTTGCTTCTAGGCCACGACCAGACATGCAGGACAGGCCCTTCGCGGGCAAGAGGCCTCGCGTCGACCCTCCTACTCGGGCTCTAGCGCCAGCACCATCGTTTCAGTGCCCCGATTTATCGTGCACATACTGTGGGAGGACGGGCCACTTGGCGCAGAGTTACTTTTCTCGGATGCGGGACAGTGAGTTCTCGCCGCCGCAGAAGATTGACCGTGCACGTTCACAGGCGATATCAGCACCGCCTATACGGTTAGCTCCTGCGCACCCTTCTTTCAGACCTTCGGTATCACAGATCAGACAGCCTCCACGACCCTTGACACAGCGGCCGAACCGGCCACAGCAGGCTCGGGTTCATGCATTGACGCTGAGGCAGCTGTGACACCGACTTTTCAGCATTCGGCCTTCGAGGTCACAGCCCATATTGGAGGTACGCCTATTCTCGTGATGGTGGACACTGGTTCCACGATTTCTTTGATTTCACGTGCTGTAGTCAGACGTCTTGGGTTACAGACTATTACCATGGATAGGGTGCGAATCCTTGCAGCTCATGGAGATTATTCAGATGTCACCCAGATGTGTGAGGGTTGTTTGGTGGATCTGGGAGGCAGGACGATGGCTATTGATCTTGTCGTCGACCCCTCTCTTGTTTATCTCGACGTCATTCTTGGCATGGATTGGTTGACTGCAGCGAGGGCCGAGATTGACTGCGAGACTCGTATAGTTACTGTGTACGAGCCAGAGGGTGCATCCTTCACATTTCCAGTGCGGGTAAATCTCTCTTTCCGCATACTTAGTTATGTCATTTTATTGCGCGACGCTGGTGCCCAGATACTTGAGCACACGCTAGTCGTTTTTGAGTTCAGGGATCTGTTCAGGAAGATCCCTGGCTTACCGCCCCGACGAGAGATCGATTTCACTATCGATCTGGTTCCTGGTTCTACGCCCGTCTCACTGCCGACGTATCGCATGGCACCATGTGAGATGGAGGAGTTGAGGACGCAGATTGATGGTATGCTAGAGCTTGGCCTTATACGGCCTAGTGTGTCTCCTTGGGGAGCACCGGTCCTATTCGTGAGGAAGAAGGACGGTTCGATGTGATTGTGTATTGATTATCGCAGGCTGAACCAGGTCACGATGAAGAACAAGTACCCTTTACCCAGGATCGATGACTTGTTTGATCAGTTGAGAGGAGCGCAGTACTTCTCGAAGATTGATCTTCAGTCAGGATATCATCAGTTGCGCGTCAGGGATTAGGACGTGCAGAAGACAGCATTCAGGACCAGTTTTGGCCACTACGAGTTCCTCATGATGTCGTTCGGTCTCACGAACGCACCAGCCGTGTTCATGGATCTGATGAACCGGATATTTCGACCTTTCCTCTATCGATTTGTCGTTGTATTCATTGACGACATTTTGGTGTACTCTAGGAGTCGAGAGGAGCATGAGGAGCACTTGCGTTTGGTCCTGGATACGCTCAGACATCATCAGTTGTTCGCACAGTACAAGAAGTGCGACTTCTGGAAGCAGGAGGTGAAGTTCCTAGGACACATGGCATCCAAAGATGGCATGGCAGTTGACCTGTCTAAGGTAGCTGCGGTGCAGGACTGGGAGCAGCCTGGTTCTGTCACTGAGGTGAGGAGTTTCTTGGGTCTCGCTGGCTACTATCGGCGCTTCATTCAGGACTTCTCGAAGATCGCGAGACCCTTATCTCAGTTGACACGGAAGGACATGAAGTTCACCTGGAATGACAAGGCGGAGTCAGCTTTTCAGGAGCTGAAGGACAGACTTACGTCCGCCCCTGTGCTAGTATTGTCAGAGCAAGGGTTAGATACACTATATACACTGACGCGTCTAGCGTTGGGTTGGGTTGTGTACTTATGCAGAGGGACAGGATAATTTCGTATGCCTCGAGACAATTAAGGAAGCACGAGGAGAATTATCCTACACACGACATAGAGTTGGCAGCCGTTATATTCGCACTGAGACTCTGGAGACATTACCTCTACGGAGAGAAGTTCGAGCTCTTTTGTGACCACAAGAGCCTCAAGTACATATTCACACAGCGAGACTTGAATATGAGGCAGCGGCGATGGATGGAGACGTTGAAGGACTTCAAGTTTGAAGTCTCTTACCATCCTGGGAAGGCGAACCTTATGGCTGATGCATTGAACCGAAAGAAGGCGATAGAGTTTGCGGCTTCACTGATGGTTGCTGAGTGGGATATGGTTGAGTTTTTGCGAGACTTTGAGCAAAAAATCACCGTAGAGGAGCCGTTTGAGTTCATCGCACATGTACAGGTGCGATCTCAGATCGATGACCGAGTCATCGAGGCGCAGAGGGACGATGCGCATCTGACTGAGCTTCGAGAGCAGGCCAGTGATGATGCAGACGCCGACTGGCGAGTTGGTATGGATGGGCGCTTACGTTATCGTGGCCGCCTATGCGTCCCAGATGTCGCTAACTTGAGACGAGAGATTCTCGAGGCTGCGCATTATACTAGACTCGCGATGCATCCAGGCAGTACGAAGATGTATCGTGACGTGAAGAGGACATATTGGTGGGAAGATATGAAGACCCACATAGCTGAGTTCGTATCCCGTTGTCTCACTTGTCAGCAGGTGAAGGCAGAGCATCGCCGACCACCTGGACTTTTATAGCCTATGCCGATCGCAGAGTGGAAGTGGAATTTCATTTTCATGGACTTCATTTCTGGGTTGCCGAAGACGAGGAAGGGACATAATTCCATTTTGGTGATCGTCGACCGTCTGACGAAGTCGGCGCCCTTCCTGCCGATTAGAGTTACGAACTCTACAGACGAGCTGGCTAGACTGTACATCAGAGAGATTGTGCGTCTGCATGGAGTTCCGTTGAAGATCGTGTCGGACAGAGACACGCGGTTCACTTCTATTTTCTGGAATCGCATTCAGGAGACTATGGGTGTGAAGTTAAAGTTCAGTACTGCCTTCCACCCACAGACAGACGGACAGACAGAGCGGGTGAACCAGATCTTAGAGGACATGTTGCGAGCTTGCGCATTGAACTTCAAGGACAGTTGGGATGATTGTCGTGCATATGCGGAGTTTGCATATAACAACAGCTTTCAGGCGAGTATCGGTATGGCACCTTATGAGGCGCTGTATGGGGAACCTTGTCGCGCACCGCATTGCTAGGCAGAGGTCGGTGAGCGTAGCTTGATTGGCCCAGAGTTGGTGCAGGCGACGTCAGAGAAGATTGATATTATTCGACGTCGGCTTCTCACAGCGCAGAGTAGACAGAAGAGTTATGCCGATACGAGACGACGGCCACTAGAGTTCACAGTTGGGGATCATGTGTTTTTGCGGGTTTTCCCTATGAAGGGAGTCCTTCGGTTCGGGAAGAAGGGGAAGCTGGCACCGCGATTCATTGGTCCATTCCAGATCCTTGATCGTGTGGGAGCAGTGGCTTATCGATTGGCTTTATCCACGCCTCTCGCGAGCGTTCACAACGTATTTCATGTCTCTATGCTGAAGAAGTACGTTGTTGATCCTTCCCATATCATCAGATGGGAGTAGGTGCAGTTAGGAGAGGATGTTACATATATCCTGCGACCGACACATATCCTAAACAGGAAGGAGCAGGTACTGTGTAACAAAGTGATTCCCCTTATGAAGGTATTGTGGACGCATCACTCTGAGGAGGAGGCTACCTGGGAGACAGAAACTGAGATCAGAAAGAACTACCTACAGCTTCTCGAGGAGTACAAAAAGGTACAAATTTTGAAGACGAAATTATTTGTTAAGGGGGGTAGATTGTAACGCCCGTGAAAAATTCATACTTGGACTCGAGTACCAACTCGACCCGAAATCGCGTAGAATTAATTCCTATGGAAATTAAGGGTAAGTTAGCTAGCGCAACGCTGGAGTAGCTGGGAAATAGTCCCTGATCACTTTAAATACATTCTGCAAGATCCAAATCGAGTAGAAAAAATGACTCTACAATACTCTATAACCTCGGATCAAACTCTAAGCAGGTTTGTTCTCTGGACCACTTTGAATCTTTGTATTGGATCTAGACCGTGCGTCGAAAGTCCGATACCTCCTATCTTAGACCGTTAGAACCGCCTTGCTGGACTTGACAATCATTTCGAAAATCAAGTCCAACTGATAATCACAGGCTATTTCATTGAGCCCGGACTGAAGAGAGTGCGAATAGGGACAGAATTGGATTTTCAAATTCAAATCTGGCACACGACTTGACGCGTCAGTATTAAGTGTTCTGACCGTCAGAATTCGGCCAGATTACACCCTCGGATCAGGAAAAATTTCTATTTTATATCATGAGACTTTCAGTCCTGATCTACGTGCGGTGACCGCTGAACTAAAACTGGTCCGCCACGTGCAATCTGCGAACCCTGCCGGACTGAAAACTTAATACGTGCTAGATCTGGTACGCATGAGCTTAAGTCCGATCGCATTCGACCAGGAGACCACCAGAAAGCATCTTTTGGGCCGAAACAGCCCCGAATTGGATATGCACTAAGTAAACTTCATTCCCGAGCCTATTTCGGGCGTTTTTAAGCTTATAAAAGGGGTTGAAACCCTCACTCCTCTCTCCCATCCGAAATTGCAAAAACCCTAGATTTGAGAGAGAGAAAAGGTGAGAGTTTGAGAGAGAGAGTAAAAGGGATTTTTTCCGTCTTCGTGCCGCTTGTTGCACGTGCTTCAGCAACTCATCCCAATCACCTGGCCGGTGATTCCTCCACTTTTTCAGGTATGAAACAACCCTAGAAGTTGCTGATTTAAGGATTACTAGGATTCGTAGCGTATTAGCTAACATAATTCGTAAAACAGGTTCTCTTATCGCCGTTGACGAAGCGTATACGCTCCGTTCGAAACGACACGTCTATAAGAGATAAGGTGAGGATTTTAGACGCTTTGATTGACGGTTTACAACGCTTTCAATGTCGTTTAATAGTAGATTATCGACGGCATCGCCGTTTGACATGTACAACATGCTATTCGTTTCCTGTTTCGTAAATTAACGAAGAATATGAGATTTATGGCATTTTAGTCATTTGTAGGAAGTGCTGATTACATCCATATTTTGCTGACGTGATTGACATGATTTGTTGTCGCATTAGGATGTTAGGAATGCATGCATAATTAGTTTGGCGAAGAGATTCGCCAAATTGCGCACTTCGGGTCGACATACTATATGTAGACTTAAGTGTGTAGTGTTTGTGTTTGTATAAATGCTTGTATTAGTATGTATTGAATTAAATGATGTTATGAATTAGTTTGAGATGGATTTCTCAATTAATATGCTGACCTAAATGATTTCTTACATGTTGACTAAGTACATGATTCAATACTATGCATGAAATGTATGTGCTTGAAGATTTGCTTAAGTTGAATGTTATAACATGTGTTAACATGCTCACATGATCGTATTTCAATTCCAATACTCTTACGTAAATTGCTGATGTGATTTTATAATTGTTTGGGACTAGACTTAGTCCAGGCAGTCGGTAACCGAGCGAATTCGTGGCTAGCTGGTCTTGGCCACGAACGACGCGTCGATGAACGCAAGTCGTGTTTAGAGTTGGCGGAAGTGGTTAGGCCACGCGAAGTGTTTTACGCATTTCATGTCGTTCGACTTGAGATGCGATCGCGCTAGTCGAGCCCGTCAAGTAACCCGACTAGCCGATGTATGTTCACCCTGTAAGAGTCATAACTGCTTGAACCTAGGGTACTGAACTTACCATTGTAAACCCTGTTAACCATGGTACCTTGATCCACGAAGACTCATGAGCCGAGCATGGTGGTATGGGACACCGTGGTCGAGCTATCGGCCTACGCTGGGGCCACAAACCTCCCCGTAGTGACCAGTGAGCACCTAGTCTCGTGAGCAGATTATGGTGGTATGGGACACTATATTCTAGCTGTCGGCCTACACTGATCAGGCGACGAGTCCTTTGTAGTGACCGCGAGCATATTCTGAGTCCACGGGAGGCGACGACCCTTCCGTTGCAGTAGAGTACGGTAGGCCTGTATTGATAAGGTGATGGGGGAGCGGTGCAACTAGTGCGAGCAACAGCCCTGGCAGCCCTTACAGTGACGTACGAAATATACATCGTATGAGATTACTAGGAGTGACGACCCTAGACAGGATCTGTGTTGGGATTGATACAAGGGAAGTACCTTAGTTTCCCAATCCTGCTGTTTGAATGGACTAATAACAACTCAAAAATCATATCACCATACCATTGCATGTGCCTGGAAGATGTGGAGCACTTGAGGGTCGATTGCATGCCGCGGTCGTAAGATAGTGTCGTATGAGGGAGATCGTCGGTGAGGGCATACATCACGTCATATCATCTTGCATTAACAACAGTATTAGGATTGTCTGATTTACTGCTTTACTATTATCGCATGATTGATTTGTGAACATGCTAATCTTTGCTCTATGATTTCACTGAGTTGATCACTCATTCCCACGTTACGGGATGGTGTTTGCAACACCCACCAGACCCTGTTGTAGATGCAGGTGAGGCTGAGATCCAGGAGGCAGAGCCAGACTTCGACGAGGACCAGGACGAGTTCTCGTACATGCAGTATCATGATGGCTTTGCGTAGGTGACCTGGGTTGATGGGACTTCAGTGGGACTATTTTGAACATTTAATTTTATTCATGTATATGTACATGAGACTCAGAGATGTATTCATACCTTAGAGACAGATGAGATCTACTTTGTTTTTTTCATACAGTGATATATATATTGTTTAGTCTTCCGCTTGCTTTTATCACTGGATCTGAAGTATGAATTGCAGTTTTGGTATACTTTTACTCATGTGAATGCTTTAAATCAGACAATATTGAATCATAATCATTTTTGTTGCATAAGTGACGGTCTGGAATTCGAGAGTTGAGTTTATACACAACCCCCGATTTTCAGGGTGTTACAAAAGTCCACCTTCACTCCTGCCTTTCAGTAGTATCGTCCCCGTTTATATGTCCTTAACAAAGTAACGAGAACTAGTTAGAATAAAGAAGTAATTATTATCAAGACAGAATTGATTGATGGAAAGTAAGTTGACAGAAGCTAGAGGACAATGGAGGACACGTTTGAGGTTTAATTTAGCTTCAAGGGTATAAAAAATAGCAGTACCAGTATGTGCAATACTCAAACCTTGACCATTACCAACCGCTACATTTTCTTGTCCTGTGTATGGATGTTGCAGAGTGAGATGCTTCAGATTGGTAGTAATATGCTGATTAGCTCCACTGTCAGCAAACCATGTCTCTTCCTCTTGCTCAGCGTTGCTATGTGCCACCATAGCAGCTAATTGAGTCGGTGGATGACGACCCTGATATGCATAATTCATTTTATGAAAGTAATCTAATGCCTTGTAACTTAACTTTCCACATACTTGACAAGGTGACTTGGGACTGAAAAAGGAGTACTGCATTTGATTTGGCTGAGGTGAAGAAGGTAAACCAGAGGGTCTTGGTGAATATTGAGGACGAGGATGTGGTGAATATTGTGGATGAGGATTTGGTGAATATGAAGAACATGAATTTTGTTTACTTGAGTTTTTGGGTTTACGATTATACTGCTGTTGATTAGATTTGGGAGTGAAGAATGCAAAATTATTGGTCTCAGGTGGTATAGAAGCATTCTGGTTTTCCAATAATAATTCATATGATAAGAGCTCGGCTTGAAAATCTTCAAAAGAAACATTCTTGTCTCTAGTAGCAAAGAACAGGGAGGTTATAAATGGATTAAATGAGGGGTTGAGACCACTCACGAGATAAGACATTAAGTCATCATCGTCAAGTGGCTTACCAACTGCAGCTAGTTCATCTGACAACAGCTTCGCCTTTTCAAGAAAATCAGTGCACTTCATTGACCCTTGATGAAGAGTCTGCAGCTTTCGCTTTAGGTGGTGCACACGGGTTCTAGAATGAGAGGTAAATTTGTTTGCTAGAGAACTCCACACCTCTCGAGCAGATGTAATGCCATAGACAAAAGCTAGCACCTTGTTAGATAGAGTGGCATTAATCCAACTTAACACACATTGATCTTTCTTATACCAGACAATATAAGCTGGATTAAGAGAATGAGTTAGTCCCCCTTCACTATCAGAAAGGAACTTTGATGGACACGGCTCAGAACCATCCACGAAGCCCATTAAGTCATGACTTTTTAGCACTGGTGCAATCTGAGATGACCATATGAGATAGTTTGAGTCACTCAACTTGATTGATACAAGATGGCCAATGTTTGGAGGAGCAAAGGTAACATTGGAGGAAGCGGACGAAGAAGAAGCCATAGGTGAGACAGAAATGATCAATTGAAATTAGGCGTATGCCAATGGCTCTGATACCATGTAAAACTAAGTAAAATGGTATTGGCCTGAATGAATTATTTCATTAGTCTTTGTGATATATATACACACATGTTTATAAATTTTACAGAATCAATCAAATATTATCTTAACTAAATATAGTTATAGATAAGCATAAAAGAAATTTTAGAGAATCAATCAAATATTATCCTAACTAAATATAGTTACAGATATGCATGGAAGAGATTTGTTGCTAGCTGGAATGATTTACTGTGCTAGCTGGAATCTTGGCATGGTTATCATAAATGTCAGGCTTCCTGTCAATCATATGTAAGGTATTTAATTAAATGATAGATTTTTAAAAAATAAAAACTAAACAAAGCATGTTTAAAAGAAGTCCTAATTAAGTATACCCTATTATATCAACCACTTCAACAATGCTACAATTTCATGTTCATCACGTGAGTAGGTGTTTGCAAGGTCAGATCTCAGTAAAAACGTCCATTCTAGCGGCGTGTGCCTTCTTACGTGTGCGCTTGCCTAAGTGGAACGCGTGTAATGTACAAAACTGTCGTGGAGCTGATGTGCCTTGAATCTTTCCATCCCCATCTCCTCCATTAAATAAACAATCAAACCGTCCAATCAGCGTTCTTATCATCTCGTTCAAAAAGGGCCATTAAGACTCTAGGGTCGGAATTCAAAACCATTTCCAAAATGATCGTGAGTCATCTACCATGCCCGCGACACATGTGATTGAAATCCTCACCGTCCAAATCATGGGATCCATTTCCAATGACTGATAGAGGATCAGAACCGTTGAATTGGTAGCTATCGAATAGCCAGTTAATAATATAAAATGTTCGATGGCCTAATTCAGCACGCGATGAACGTGATGGTGGGCCCATGTTTTTGACGGTCCATGTTCGGTACATGTACGCAGCCACGCTTGAGGTGAAAAGTCACCATCATTTTGGCAGTTGTGATGGACTATCAGTCCATCAGAACGGCGAAAGCCACAGAGGCGGCATTGTCGCGCACTCCCGCAATCGAGGGCTTGGTGGGCCCCACCAGAGGCAGGCCTAGATTCTGAAAGATGCGCTTGTGAGGGCTAGTGGACACGAGAGCGGCATCTTTTCTGGCCCCACCTGTCGAATCTGTCGGCCTAGGGCCATTTCTCGGACTGCAACCCTCTGCAACACCTGTTTTACACAGTCCCTAAAACACCCTGTCTCTCTAGGGCCCATCATGTTCTACTTGTGAAATCCGATCCGTCTATCAAGGTTTTTTTCCTCCACATTAGTTTTTAATGGAAATTCTCACCCAGATAAAAGGCTCACATGAGCCACACCACAATGGAAAATACGGATGGGATACCAGCCATAGGTTTGTATATGGGCCACCATGGTGATTGTTTTTCATCAAACCTGTTAATCAAGTGTACCTCACTAGACTGAGTATGAATATATAAAAATCATTCTGATATAAGACTCAGGCAGGCCACACTCTGTACTTAACGGTTTTGGAGCATTTTACATTGTTTCTATTGATTTGGAGCATTAACTGGATCTATCTTCTTTATTTATAGTTCAAACAATCATTCTCACCTGATGGACGGAGTGGATTTTACATATACAGTATAGTGGACTCCACAGAGCTTGGGCGGTTGAGGCACTGCAAAGAACAGTTGCTGTCGGCGACTGCGGGACTTCTTCCCAACTTGTAGAAAATGAATCATATTTCCCGAGAAGTAGATACTTGATGAATCTAGGGCATTGTTTTTTTATTATTATTATTAAAGGAATCTTACATATGGTGATTGTGGGAGTATGGACGACTGTACTCTCACACGTGTCTACTCACACCAAGCGTACGCTCACACCAGTTATAACGTTCTCTCCAAAAATGGCCAACGGTCAAACTTCAACCGATAGAATTGGATGGTTTGGATTATTGGATAGTTGTGATTCATGGATGTCATCCTGTGATTGGATGTTCACACGATATGGAAATGACAGCTGCAATCATTTTCATCTTTTACTTCTCTTTAAAATGTGGTGGACGAGACACGACGATTTAGAAATTGGCCAGGTGATAATAAAATAATTAAATGATTCAAATATGGTGTGCTAGTTTAGATATATCATATCGATTTAGAGATATTTTGCTACTCTGGTAGAGCTGGGTGGATGATAAATAAGTATTAATAAATTGCTTGGAATTTGCATCCGTGGTAGAAAAATATTTCAAATTAAATTATCAAAGTTAAGGGCGTATTTGATTTTCCAACTCAAATATAATTACCATTTAAATGGGTAATAATTATTTACTCTAGTAATCACCGCTTCTTTCTTAATACAGATGTGACAACTTACTTTTTCAATACTTAAATCAAGAATACCTGTCATTAAAAATTTCATGGGGCCCTTAAAAGTTTTAGATGAAAACGATATTTATGTTTCTTCCTTATTCATGCCTATGTGACCCTTTAAATGAGTTAGATGATGAAAAAACACTCAATGTGAGCCCAATGAGAAAAATAATTTTCAATGGTGGTGAATTAAGGCCCCTATTTCCTTTTGTATGAGCCATTTGAGTATTGGATCTGCCTCATTTTTTGGTTCATACCCCAAAATATTCTAATAAAATACATAGACGGTGTGAATATCTCATATACATTATGGTGGAGTTCACATATTTAAGCCAATTGTTTCGATTTTCGAAGTAGAATTACTCTCATATTTTTAAACAAGGTGAAAAAGTAATAATTACTTATTTACTGTAATTTACATATATCATGGAAAGTCAAACAAGCCTTAAGGGTCTCAATTTAAATGTATACCCTTTAAGAAACATTAAATTATTTGATTATCTGCGTATAACACCAAACATAAGAATTTGCAAAGAAAGCTATCTGATGATTTAATTTTAACTAATGAGTGTGTGTTATAATTAAGCCTAAATCTTTTGTGGCTATGATAAAGACAGTGGGTTCGGCAATTTAGTCTATTTAATTTGAGTTAAGGTCTGCCACACGTACTATTTTTTAACGGAAGCGTATCATGTGGCAAAGTATCAAATCATTTTCCTTTGATTATTAAATTATTAGATTGGCAGGCATTAATTGGATGGTTTAAAAAATTTTATAAAAAAATGTCTCCAGTGTAGATTGCCTGTGATATGGGAGTGGATTAGACGAGGCAGGGTAACAACTCAGTGGGTGAGGCCCTAATTGTGGGGCCCACCTTGATGTATATATTATATATATTAGGTCATTTTAGGGCATAGTATAAAAATTGAGGCAGATCCGAATCTCAGGTGGACCACACCGTAGGAAAACAGTGGTGATTGAAGCACTATAAAGTTTATTTGCCATGCAACCCATTCATAAGGTCATAAGAAGGGTATGGATGAAGCAAAAACACAAATAGCTGCTTAATCTTAAACTTTTGTAGCCTCCAATGTGTTTTTAATGTTGGAAATTCAATCCACACCTTGTAGTCCACCTCAAATGTGGACATGCCTCTTTTTTGGACCATGCTTTGAAATGACGTGGAAAAATAAATGAATGGTTTGATATACAACCCATAAATCAATTAGCCCCACAGCCACGGCCTGATCACCGACTAAGTTGTTTTCCCTGCCTTGCCAGTCTGCATGCCAGCAGTTGGAAATTTTATACGCCGATAGAGATGCCCATGAGAAATTGACAGGTCCATTTTCTTATGCTCACAATAGTATAGGCGTCTAGAAATTGGACAGACTCAAAACCTAGGTGAGCCAATAATTAAAAACCGAGGTGAGTCACGCAATATGAAACATTGAGGATGGAAAATGTTGTCCATTGAAACCTTCTTAGAGTTAGCTATGATGCTTATATGCCACCCTTATGGTATGGTCCACCTGATAATTGGATCTGCATCATTTTGAGGATAATGCCCTAAAATGATCCGGACAAGTAATGAATAGACAACGTGGTTACATAATACACACATCAAGATATGCCCTATAGTAACCCCATGGTAGGAGTCGCACTGTCTTTGGTGAGGCCGGATCTCACGTAATCTGCTCTCCATCCAAGCAAAAGGCCAATAATCAGACGGTTGGGATCATCCAATCTAGGATGTTCTACGAGGAATGGCCTTATCAAGGTTGAACAAAAAATAAATAAATAAATAAATAAAAATTATTTATTGATTTATTTATTTAATAAAAACATGGTACTCAAAGCAGGTCGGCTTTGAGATTCAAGTCCATACTCTGCTGGAGTTTTTAAAATAAAAAATTAAAAAAATTAAAAAATTAAAAATAAAAAACAATCAGTTGGTGGGTTCCTATCAGTTTGGGTCCTTGTTCATTAAAGGGTGACCCACTGATGTAGAGCGGGTCGCGGACAATTTCATGGCCAAGATGGATCAGAAAAGGTACAGTCGGCGACAGAAGTGATCCGGACCATCGGATTTTAGATCGGGCGTATCTCACAATTCGAAATGAGTTATCCGACGTAAAATATATGATTTTGGGGTAGAACGAGCTACTTTAGCCAACCAACCCTGCTACGCCGGGTTGCGCAGCCCGGATTTGCGAAAAACCCCCTGATCGACGGTCGTTTTCTCATTTTAATTTTGTTTTTACTATAAATAGTAAGTTTTAGTTTGAGTATAACTTTTCATCCGTTGGGCTTTAGGAATTATGTCCAACATGAAAAGTGCTTAGGATAATTAGGAGAACGGTTTGGTGAAGCCAAATAGGACACTTACTATTTTTGGCCGAAAACCTTGCGCACCAGTAGACATCATGACCGTCTATAAATAGTAAGTTTACTATTTATAGTAAGTTGCGAATTCTAGGAGTTTTAGTTGTAGTATGAGTCTGATTTCTTTCATGTTGCTTGGTTCCCTTATTTAAAGGGGTGTAAACTCGTTTTTATTTTTTCATCAATCAATTTCGAATTTATTAGAGTTTATTCATATTCTCTTGCTTTCTTTCCTCGTGGATTTGAGAAGTCTCTATGAGGAGTCCAGAGAAGCTCCGTGGATTCGGAGTAGTTATCCTTGAGGAAGACGGTGTTCGACCTCATCACGTTCATCCCTGCGTCACCCACAAATAGAAAGATAGAGAAAAACAAGCAATTAGTGGGTTCCTGGGTCCTTGATCATTAAGGGGTGGCCCACCAATAGGAAGATACAGAGAAACAATCAATTGATTGGTTCTATCATTTTGGATTCTTGTTAATTCATTAAGGGTGGCCCACCACTGGGATGATAGGATAATTTTATAGAGTACCATACCCTTTTCCCTTCACCATCTTTTAGCAAGGTCTGTTTGCCATACACGCAGAAACACGTGCTGAAATGGCACGTGTTTAGGACACAATACCGTGTTGTGATAATATGACCAGAAGATATAGTGGTAAACTATCATTTAGGGTGGATGTTTGTGAAAGAAATGGACGGTCAATATTCAATACATGAATGGCCCACCTTGTCTATGACCAGCCCGATTTGTTTAGATGATCCTTTCTATGTTAGTTCCCACGGGATACACGTCTCCAGTGTAACAACCACAGGCTAGCACTACCTGCACACGTGTGGCATAGAAAACTCCATAATTGTTAGAACAAACAATGTAAAATTAACAAGTAGTGTTATTAAAATTTACCAGATCCAACCCACGTGATTTCAACGGAGTTCAAGTTAGTGGACCCCACAGCTACCTAATCGGATGGTTAGGATCATCTAATTAAAGTGATTCTTTTTGAAAGGATCTGACAATAAAATGTGAGGCTCGCATTATTAGCGTTTTCTGAATAATCAATGTGGACCATGCAGTTTTCTGGCCGTTGATCAGATGGTTAAGATCACCATATCAAAGTGTCTTTTTAGAAGGATGCTCAATCAAAAGTGGGCCCCACATGATGAGCCGTCCAGATCACTGATCAAACTTTTAATTTATAACTAATATGGACATTTTGTTAACCATTGGTCGGATGGCTAGAATCATCAGATCAAGGGTCTTTTAAGAGGCATGGACGATAAAGGTAGGCCCGAAAGGATGAATTTTCTAATCAGTGTCTAGACTTCCTCTAGAATAATCAATGTGTGTTATCAAAATTCATAGCACTAATTTGATGGTCCGAATATAATTGAACTGTCCATTAAGAGATGGACAACTGAAGGTGGGCCATCACGATGGACAGTCCATATTATTGATCAGACTTTCTTGTTGTAGTCAATGCAAATCGCCCATTTCCATAGCCATTAAGTGACATAGAATCTTCATGTACCAAAGTAATCTTTTAGAAGGAATTGGTGATCAAAGGTGGGTCTTACACAATTGATGGTCCATGTCATTAGTGGTAGAATATTTATACAGTGGGTTTTAGGGTCTAGGGTTTAGGGTTTAGGATTTAGGATTTAGAATTTAGGATTTAAGATTCGGGGTTAGCTCATGTCTGAAGAAGATATCAAGGACTCATGAGCATACCCTGATATTAGATGGACAACATGTTTACTATTAGAAATGTATCATTAGAAACAATCCAATATTCCAGCTTCCTGATCAGTGGACCATCTTATTAAGTGGCCAATAACTGAAGAGTGGCCTACACGTGTGCGGACATTGAACATCAGACGACAAATACTCACGTCCTATCAATGTCCCACAAACTTTCAACAAAAGAAACTAGATACCATGAGAACCGGATTCAGTGAGGCCACTGGTGAAGCTCTAATGTGATGAGATTTAATTGGATTTAGCACGTGTGAATTGAATAAACCACTTTTAAATATGCTATGCACGACTCCATCTCTACCATCAATTGTGACCTAATTAAATTAGTAGAGTGATAGAGAATCTTGGCATGATGTACGTGTAACAGTAAGTATGTCCTTCTCATTCTTGACATGGCACTCCTCTTCAATCAAATACCGTTATATCATAACTTCACTTAACTTGTTGTTTTCCAACTTACTAAATCTAAGGGCTTATTTGTTGATGCTGAATGAATTTTTGCGATTAATGCAGAATTGGAAAAATGTTTCGTATTTAGTGGTATTTGTTAATATGTTCTTAACATGGAAGAAAGAAAGCGCTTAGTGATTTTTCACTGACTTTTTTTCGTGATAGGAGTCTGCTTAGTGATGAATGCAAAATGCGTTCAATGAATTTTTCATTAAATAAAAAAGAAAATCCAAAATTACCCATTTTCAAGTTACTAGGGCAATTTTCTCTTTAAACTGTTTGCGCGATACAAAATCAACTTTTAACCTGGAAAACTTCTTTATGCCCCACCATGGTATATGTGTTCCATCCTTCCATTCATCCATTTTTAAATATCATTTTAGGGCTTGATACCAAAAATGAGAGGAATATAAATCTCAGGGGGACCATACCACAGGAAAATAACTACCGGTGTTCAATCCTATAAAGCACATAATGACAATCTTCCCGTTAAGAGGAATTGAGTGTCTTATGATGATATTTTAATATTAAGTATTTTAGTTTATTTGAATTAAATATAGTGATTTTATTTTTATTTAATAAAAAATAATTTCTTCATAATGTTAAACATTTCAAAACAGATCTATGGGCAAATGTGTCAAATTAACATATTTAAGATATTTGTTAACAAATAATTCGTTTCAAATTCATTGCTTAATTTTTAGACTTTAACCATAATTACCAAGCAAGTTTTTTTACTTAAGATATTATATTACGCTTGAGATTTCAAATCCGGTCTTTAGACTTTAGATTTAACAAACGGGCCAAGAGAAGCCCTCCATGTATGTCACACATGAGTTAAACCAAGAGAAGCCCTCCATGTAGGGACGTGGATTGGATGGTCTACAATGCACCAGCTATATAGCTGGTGTAGATACGTGTCACACGAAGACGAGCTCCAAGTTGTACCAACGGTTCAAAGGAGAACAAGGTTACATGACCCCACAAAGATGTATTTATTATATCCACACCATTGATCCATTTTTTGGCATCATTTTAAAGCATTAGACAAAAAATGAATGATATCCAAATCTCAAGTAGACCACACCAAAAATAGCATAAGGATAATGATTTTCACTGTTAAAAAATTCATAGGGCCCAACATAACGTTTATTTTCCATCAACTCTGTTAATAAGGTCAAAAATATGTGGATGAAAAACAAATCTCATATTGATCCGAAACTTCTGTGACCCCAAAAGGGTTTCAATGGTAGACGTTTAATCCCCTACTGCTTTTTGTAGTGTGGTCCAATTAATGTTTATATGTCTTATTTTTCAGGTCAAGCCTTAGTACGAGCTCCTCAAATGGATGGACGGTTTGGATATAACATATACCTCATGATAGGACCCACAGAACTTGCTAACTTCAAGACAGCTATACAGCTGTGTGTGGTACACCAGCCAAACTGCTTCCTCCATGCAGTACGTGACAGTGTTTCCCACATTCAGATTTGGTAGAGACTCCTCCCCCACCAAGATTGGGACTGGTTGAAGCTCGGTGGCCCCACCACGGAAACGGATTGGCTATTGACCCTGCCACTAGCCAATAGCTAGTGGTCGGTGCTATCTGGTCCCACCATGATATATGTGTTTCATCCCTGCCGTCCACCCATTCCTTCATATAATTTTATGGCATGATCTAAAAAATGAGGTTAATCCAAATCTCAAGTGGACTGCACAGTGTTGATCACACACCCTCTATTAAAAACTCACTGAGGACCACAAAAGTTTTGGATCGAGTTTATATTTTTTATTTTTCCCTTCATCCGAGTTTGTATGACCTGATCAACAGGTAAGATGTCAAATAACCATTACAGTGGGCCCCAAGAGTTCATTAATGATGGACATTCAATCACTACTATTTTCCCATGGTGTGGTCCACCTGAGATTTAGATCTAGCTCATTTATCGGTTCAAGCTTTAAATTTTTCTTTCAAAATGGATGTACAGAGTAGATAAAATACATAATTATGGTGGGTCCACATAGCACTGACCATTAGCCACGTGGCAGTATCACTAGCCAAACCGTATCCCCAGTACGTATGTTTTATCCACGCAGTCCATCTATTTTGCCACACATTTTAATACATCCATCTAATAATGAGGTGGGTTCAAAGCTAAGTGCATCGTACCATTAGTAAATTCTGGGGATTGAATACCGTTGACTAACAAGTTAGATGGCAAATAAACATTGTGTAATTATCTCATTTTCTGTTTTGTAACTTACAACGAGTTCATCCCCATTATTTTTTGTATTGTAGTCTACTTGAGCTTTTCATATCTAAATTTTTATCCCCCAGCTTAAAATAAGTTTGTTCAGAATAAATGAACGGCGGATGAGACACATGAATCATGGTGAGCCATATAACCGTTTCAATAACTACCAGTATCGTAGTGATGTTTATATGTCTTCTATGTCGTTCATGACATCATTCTCACTGGATGAACTGAAAACATAAATATTGATTCAAAACTTCCATGGCCTGCGAGTATTTTAACGGTAGAAGTTCAATCATCACATTTTTGGCTCACTTGAGCATTGGATCCGGCTCGTTATTGCCTCTATGCCTAAAATGAGTACACAAAAAGATAGACAGTACAGACATCACGGTGGGCCCAACATAGGTTCCCAGCGCGCGTGAACTTGAAATCCGCGTCCCCATTGAATCCGGTTTCCCACCAAATACTAATTCTAAGATAGTCTCTCGTTTCGTTTAGGACATCCGGGCCATCTAATTTCTGACCCTACAATGGATGCCACCTGTCTCAAAAATCAGACGGATGAACTAATTATAGTGACCACATCTCAACTCTGAGTGATACCATTGGTCATACTTTGACTCAATGGCGTAGCCTTCCTGATGAGAGGACGGGCCTGATTTTTGTTTGAAATGTTCTTCATTGTAGGGCCCACCATTTACATGGACGAGATTTACTACACGAGTGGCACTTTTGACGGTAAAGATGGAACGGGATGTTGGGTTTGCATACAGCAGACTGTAGGCGATCAGTTTTCCCCCAGCAGACGCGGATTTCTTGCAAAAGCCTTTCCAGGTAGTTCCTGCGCTAGAAACTTAGATGGGTAAACCGTGATGTTTTTAAGGAATCCAGTCCGTTCATCCGTTTTTTGGGCTCATTCTAGGGGACGAGACCAAAGAGACTTAAGTGAGCCGTAATACTTTTAGAAAAACCAAAAGGTAATTAGGAAAATTTTTACCATTAAAACCTTCTTAATAACATCGTTCCTGCTGGATGATCGAAAACAAAAATATTAGCATGATTCAAAACTCCAGTGGCCCCACAAATATTTCATCTATGTAAATTCAATTATTACGTTTTTGGACCACTTGAGCAGTGGATACGTTCATTTTTGGCTTTATGTCATAAAATAAACTCAAAAACAAGATGGATGGGGAGGATTTCTCAATATCATCACAGTGGGTCCCACCTGCGTTCCCAGCGCAGGAACTCCGTGCGAAAGGCTTTCGCAGGAAATCCGTATCCCCTAGTGCGATACATGTCACTGCCAACGTACACTGGAGTATCATCCACGCTATCCGTCCTCTCATCACATGCATACGAGATCGACGCCCTTTATCAGGTGGACCGAAATGCGTATCTTTCATATCCCATAAATCGAGAAGTAAACCGCACGTGCGGTTTAAATACTGAAACCTCGCGAATGGACGGGTCAGCGGTGCCTACCGAATGGGAAAGGCTTTCGCAGGAAGTTCCTGCGCTGGGAACCAGGTGAGGCCCACTGTCATGTTTTTTTAGAAATCTTATCTATCCATCCATTTTTTGAGTTTATTTAAGATATAGTGCCAAAAATGAACCGTTTGCGATGCTCAAGTTAGCCTAAAATATAATAATTGAATGTCCACAATTGTAACATTTGTGAGTCACAAAAGTTTTGAATCAAGCTAATATTTGTAATTTCAGTTCATCCCAGTAGAAATGAAGTTATTAACAGTATGGATGGCATGTAAATATCAATGTCGAACCTAGGTAGGTTTCAATGGTAAGAATTTTTCTGATCACATTTTTCTTTAGCGTGGCTCACTTGCGCTTTAGATACGGTTCATTTTTAAGCTTATATTTTGAAATAAACTCACAAAACTAATGAAAGGGGAAGATTTTTTACAAATATCACAGTGAGCCCCATCTGAGTTCCCAGCCAAGAACTTCATGCGATCACAGGAAATCCGCGTCCAGCACGTGACGTGGGGGAAACGGATTGGGTGGTGTACCACACACCAGGTATATAGCCGATGTATTGACTTCAGCAGGTTCTGTGAATCCGATCACAAGATATGTCTTCCATCCAATCCATCCATTCATTTGGCGAGATCTAAGAGCCTTAGGCTGAAAAATAAGACATATCTAATAGGCTACGCTGAAAAAGCAAAAGAAAATTAGGCAGCTACCATTAAAAAATTTTTGAAGTCACAAAAGTTTTGAATCAATATAAAAAAAATTCCCTCTTCCGTATATATAATTTTGACTTTTTTAACAGATTGGATGGATAATAAACGTTACGTTAATTTTGACTTTTTTAATAGATTGGATGGAAAATAAACGTTACGTTAGGCCTTACAAATCTTTTATCAGTGAAAATCATTAACCTTGCTGCTATTTTGTGTGTGATCTATTATAATGCTTTAAAACGATCTCAAAAAGTAGATGAACGGTGTAGATTTAATAAATACATCACTGTAATCCCATGTAACTCTGATCTCCTTTAAACCGTTCGTACAATTCAGAGTTCGAGGAGCTTTGGCGCTCGTCTTCGAGCGACACGTATCTACACCAGCTATATAGCTGGTGTGTTGTACTCCAGCCAATCCGCTTCCGACGTGAGGGAATCAGAATCCTATTCCCGAAAGTAGTACTAATTTCGTACAACGGGTCTGGTGTCACATCTCAATGATCCAAACCGTTTAAATGATGGGCGTTACCGTTGATGGTGATTCTCTGAGAGAAGCACTCAGATAGAAATTCTACGCATTGATCGTTTCGAAAGTGGTTTACCTTGAACATGGACGGTCTGTTTTAACCATTTTGCCGACTCGTCATCCCCATCCAGGGTATGTCCCATAATATAAACGGTCTGGATCATCGAACGCAAACGTGGAAGAAAGAACCGCCCAGCGTGACTACACTTAGAGTCAGTGGAGGCGTGCCAACAACTAACGGTGTCATCTGGGGAGAACGTTTCCATGAGATCCTAGCCGTACACCATGTGTGCTATCTAATACTCGCCTTTTAATTAAAAAGAAGGGCCCCACGGTGGTTTATTTCTATGATTTTTCTATATACCCACAGAATTCTTTCGGTGGGTTCCATTTGAGTTTGTGTATAAAGAAATCAAGGCTTAAGACGGAATGGCCCACCTAATGGACGGTCTGGATCTCATAGATATAGGCGTGGATTTACTTTCGCAGGAAGTTGCTGCGCTGGGAACACAGGTGAGGCCCACTGGGAGGTTTGTGAGAAATCCTTACCGTCCATCCGTTTTTTGAGTTCATTTTAGAAGATGAGGCCAAAAATGAACCGTATATAATGCTCAAGTGGGCTGAAAACCTGATAATTGAACGTCCACAGTTGAAATAAACGTGGGGACACAGAAGTTTTGAATTATGCTAGTATTTGTATTTTCGGTTCATCCCAGTAGGAATGACGTTATTAACGGTATGGATGGCGTGTAAGCATCACTGTCGAACCCAAGGAAGTTTCAACGGTAGGAATTTCTGAAACTACCTTCTCATTTAGTACGGCCCACTTGAGTCTTGATTCCTGTTCGATTTTTGTTAAAAACATTAAAATTAGCTCACAAAATGGATGGACGGAGTGGATTCCTGAGAAACATCACGGTGGGCCCCACCTACGTTCCCAGCGCAGGAACTTATCCGCGTCCGAAATTGAGAGGGCATTCTAGGAATTTCAGCTTTGAGTGGCGGTGGCACAGAGGAATCAGCTTGTTCTGGGAATGCGGACGTAGGACCCGCCGGACTCAGGGCAGGTGGGCGAGGATTCCAAACTTTAATATACTCCAGCATATAAATATTTCAAGTCCGACTTTCTCTATATAAAGCGGTATCTTCGTGGCTAGGGAGAGCACAAGGGAGAGAGGGAGAGAGAAGCAGAGAGAAGCGAAGGAAGGAGATAGAGAGATAATGGTGGGTTGGGCAATCGCGGTGCATGGAGGGGCTGGTGTGGATCCCAACCTGCCTCCTCAGCGCCAAGAAGAGGCCAAGAGACTCCTAACCCACTGCCTGCATTTGGGCATCTCCGCACTCCGCTCTTCTCTCCCAGCCATTGATGTTGTTGAACTTGTTGTATGTTCCCCTCACATCTCCACCGTTCATTCATATGTTATGTCCTTGAATATTTTTGCATACTCGAATAATCGATTTCATTTGATATACTCGTTGTTCATAAGATTGCAACCCACCTCTTTTTCTTTTGAACCATAGATTCTGCCTCTGATCTGAGCCGTTCATAATTCATGATTATTTTCTACAACCCATGAGTTATTTTGAACCATAGACTCTTCCTGTGATCTGAGCCGTTCATACTTCTTCAATATGACTATTTTCTATAACCCATGATTTATTTTGGACCATAGACTCTGCCTTTGATCTGAGCCGTTGGTACTTCTTTAATATGAGTATTTTGTATAACCCATTTTTTGTTTTAGACCATAGACTCTTGGGGGTCTCTCTATCTATCTGTATTTTATTTATAATGTTGTTGGCTTTATGTTTGCATGACTCGTTTGAAGATTTTCATTTTTGGACTATTTTCTCTAATTTTTCTCACTTCATTTGGGACCATACCTTCATTGATGGTGTCAACTGGTCCATGATTTCATTGATGTGGGGTTCCCGATGACATGAAAGATGTGTGATTTTCGTCCTCTCTGTTGAGTATTACATGAAATCGTCCTCCATGTTTACAACTTGCAATGAACTTTTACAAATATGCATGTCTTTTTTAGATACTTCCAAGTGGCCATGATTCAGTGCATGCAGGATACGAATCTTTGGAATCTAGGCTTATATCTCCCCTTTTTTTATAAATATATTTCCTTCTTTATTTCATAACAATGATATTTATTTATTTTTTTGTGGTCCAGACACTTTTGTCTCTTTCTACTTTTTCAACCAAGGCAAGTTGTAAGGTTCTGAGGACGGCTTGGCAATTTGAGCCGTCCAAATCACGGGCCTTTTTTTTTTTTTTTTTATGGGTGCCAAATCTTGAAAACCATCCAACCGGATGGTTTGGATCGTTTGATAAGCTGTCCACGAGTTGGGTGGATGGAAATATTGGCTGATTATCACATGGGGTCTCGTGTGCATTGCACGTGCCATGAAAACCTTTGAAAATAGTAACAAATACCATTTACAAATATACCCGGGTGACGTGGGTGTTTTGGCTTTATCAGGTACGTGAATTGGAGACGGACCCACTTTTCAATTCTGGCCGTGGATCTGCTTTAACGGAGAAAGGAAGGGTGGAGATGGAAGCCAGCATAATGGACGGTCCCAAGAGGAGATGCGGTGCCGTTTCGGGTCTGACCACCGTGAAGAACCCAGTTTCTCTCGCACGACTCGTTATGGAGAAATCTCCCCACTCCTACCTTGCCTTTGAAGGGGCCGAAGAATTCGCCAGGCAACAGGTAATATGATCATTCCATCATAAGCCGTTCACTAGGTGGGCCAAAGAATCAGGTTGACATGGACACACGTGTGTGTTTGATGTAGTCTATTGACCAATTCTTTCATCCATCCATTTGATTCATAGGCCAGTGTCCACCAAATGGATGGATCTGATCTAACACACGTGAAGTTTAAAGCGGTGGGTATCTTACCTTGTGGCGGCTCATGGGGTGTTTGGTGAGACCGAATATTCAACCCGTCCTGATCACGCTCAATGAAAGTGAAATATGGAAATTACCAAAAAGCCCCGCAAAATAACTGTAATTCCATACTGTTTTGACAATATTCAACATGTGACTTTGAGGGCATTATAGTCCAATGTCCATAAGCTGAGGAAAATCCCACGACTGGAATCCTCTAAAAAAACAACCAAAGTCTGTGGGGCCCACCATGTTGTATATGTTGAAATCCACATCCTCGATGTTAAACGTTCCACACCACATGGAACAACGGGGATGGGATACTAACCATGGATTTTGTGTGTGGGGTCACCGTATGGTGTATATCTTTCATCAAATCCGTTAATCGGGTGTAAATCACCAGGATGATGTTAGGATACAAAAATCATCCTGATACAAAACTCAGGAAGACCACTCCGTGTGAATTTATCAGTTTCGAGACCAAGTTTACAGTGTTCCTATTGGTGTGGCCCATATGATTTTGCAATCAATCTTATATTTTCATTTGCTGTAAAAATAATGTTTCTCACCTGATACACGGATTGGATTCTACATACATAACATGGTAGACCCCACAGGGTGTGGGTGTTCTCCCTACTGGACCTGGACACGGATTAGATACTGACAAGTTGAGTAGCGAAACTCCTGCTGAAGTGACGTCACTAAGTTCTGTGTGCGCCCACCATGATGTATGTGTTCTATCCACACCGTCCATCCATTTGGAGATATCATTTTAGGGCATAAGACAGAGAATGAGTCAAATACGAAGTTCTTCGAGTGGACCCATCACAGAAAACAGTGGAGAGAGTGACGCCCACCATTAAAAATTTCTAACGGCCACAGAATTTTTTGTTCAAGCTGAAATCTTTTTTTTTCCCTTCTTTCATGTCTGTGTTAACTTATAAACAGGTTGGATCTCAGATAAACATCATAGTGGACCTTAGGAAGGTTTTAACGGTGGACACCCTCTCCCTATTGTTTTCTGTGGTGGGGTTCACTACATATTTGGATCTGACTCATTCTTTGTCTCATGACTTAAAATGATCTCTCCAAATGGATGGACAGTATAGATATAACACATACATCACGGTGGGACCCACCGAACTTGGTGACGTTGCTTCAGTAGCGAGTCTGGCTACGCAACCTGTCAGTATCTAATTCGCGTCCACTGGACCTCACTAGTAACTATTTCTGTTCCATCATTTAAGAGTTGGTGTTTGTGGACCACCAAATTAGTTGGTCCCCACATCCCCATTGGCTGTCCTGAAAATGGTGGGGACCATTTTTTCCCACCAGTTGATGGGGACCAACTGATATGGTAGTCCTGATCATTTACCAACTCCGACTATAGATTTTGATTTTCTTACAAACAGCATTCTCATTTAATATTTTTCTACCGATGAACGGTCACGATCAACCCGTGACCGACGGTCTTATATTGGTAGTCACGGTTTTTCCCGTGGCCTATTTCAGGGGGTTGAAACGGTGGAAAATGAATACTTCATGACAGAAGAAAACGTGGGAATGCTCCAGCTGGCCAAAGAAGCAAATACTATCATGGTATATTCATGCATCTTACCCGGAAATCTTTTCAGTCTAAGCTTCTCTTTGACTACATATAATATTATTTTGTCGTCTTCTTTTATTAGATTATAGTGTTATTTTAATATTTTTAGTCGTCACGTGCGAAGAGACGGCCGGCACACTCAACACGTGTGGTCTGGCTTTTTATTAGAAATCGATTTTGACGAATTGTGTGGCACGTGTATGGACGGACCCAAAACAGTCTAATGTAGGTATGACCTGTACCAGTGGTGACTGATTCGAGTCTCAATTTTTAGGCTGTTGATCAGACGGTTGTAATTTCTGGGGGTCACCTGAATGTTTATTTGCCATCCTACCTGTTGATAAGGTTACAAAGAACTGGATGAAGGGACCACTTAAATATCAGCTTGATCAAAAACTTTGTTGGCCCACAAGAAGTTTTTAATGATCAATAATCCTTTTTTTCTGTGGTGTAGTCCAAATGAGATTTGGATCTGCTTCAGTTTTTGGATTATGTCATAAAATGAGCTGTCAAAGCGGATGAACGGCGTGGATCCACCAAGACCAATATAAGGGATGGTATGCACGTATCGGTGGTGACCATTCAATTCTCAAATTTTTAGGCTTTTGTCAGATCAGATGGTTGCAATTTCTGGGTGGCCAATGAATTTCGAATATTCACCTAACGGATGGTATGGATTGATCGATTGATGGTCCATGTATTTGAATTTCAGTTACAGCTGTAAACTTACTGTGATAGAGGGTACTTGTGTTACTTCTCTCTACATATATTATATTTTCTGACATGGCCTTTTATATGTGGAAGGGTTTTCAGAGCAGAATCTTTAAGAAAGATATCAAAAGGTGGGCATTGAGGACATCCAAAGGCCACCATAACAGGACAAGATTTAAAAGATGGCCCACCTACTTAAAAAACAATTATCATTCATGTTATGTAGTTCTCTCGTTGCATGTCTCTGACAAATAATTAAATAGATGCCATTTGCTTGTTGTCCACGCGACATCAGCTGTTTTAGTTGCATGCAGGTGGGCCATCTTGACACGTGATCCTAATCACACTGGCGTCTGATTGGTTCTTTTGTTACAAAGGGTCCTCAGACAATATCTTTCGGATTTTCTCTGTAGATAATCCTGTCATGCAAGCTTTTTTCTTTCCCTCTCACTTGTCACTTGTGTAAAACATCTGAGCCGTGCAAAAGGTGCCTGGAAGTTTCGTGGGTTAATACAAGAATGGTCCACCCATCAGATGACTACACCGTTGAAATTGATGGATTGAGACAATTTTTACCCTAGTTGACTTCAATGATGAGGCCCAACTTTTGTACGGTTCGGATCTTCTACACGAGACTCTCGTGGGAACAATTTCTCTTTCTCCGAAGGGGAGTTGGGCTGTGTTAGGCCCATTTACTATTTGCAATGTAAGTCATACCGGCCCGGCCCATTTAATGACAAACCATGAGATAAGTGGTCCAGATATAGGGTTAGGTGGGCCTCCAAAAACAAAAGTTGGTAAATTTGGGCCCTTGATGGGCTGCTCTCTAAGTGGGCTGAAATGTGGCCCAGACCACTGATTGGGTCCCGAAGGTCAGGTGGGCCACCCCCAGCCATTACTAACCTTGATGAGCTGGATGTGATGCGCTAACGAAGTTTTTTTTTTTCTTTTTTTTTTTCTTTTTTTTTGTTTTCAGTTTGATTACAGAATTCCAACGGATACATGCAGCGGAGCAGCAGGGACCATCGACAGCCCGCTACAAATGAACGGCCTCCCCATCAGCTTATACTCGCAAGAGACGGTTGGATGTGTGGTTGTCGACGCCCAGGGCCGTTGTGCGGCTGCCACATCCACAGGGGGTCTCATGAACAAGATGAGCGGTCGGATCGGCGACTCCCCCTTGATTGGGGCAGGGACCTACGCATGCGATATCTGCGCCATTTCATGCACCGGAGAAGGCGAGGCGATCATACGCGGGACCCTGGCTAGAGAAGTAGCGGCTGTGATGGAGTACAAGGGCCTGGATCTCCAAGATGCTATTGATTATGTGATAAAGGAACGGTTGGATGAAGGAAAGGCTGGTCTGATTGCTGTGTCCAATGATGGGAAGGTGGGGTATGGATTCAACACCACTGGAATGTTTAGGGGCTGTGCTACTGAGGATGGGTTTATGGAAGTGGGAATTTGGGAGTAGTGTTTGATTGAGTGGTGTGGGTTCCATGGAATAGTGGGACTAGCATAGGTGTTGGAGTCCATCTCAAACTCTTTAAGGGAAAGTCTATTTATCGTAGGCTTGGTAGCTGTTGTTCTGTGGTTTGAATTACTGGAAATATAGTTTAGCTTGTTCACATTGAAGCGTTCAGATTTACTGGTCTGGGTGTGTCCATTGGATCAACGGTTTGGATGACTGAACCTGAGACCTTTTGATTTGGGTACATTCGTTGCTGACAATACCAAGTACCCCATTGGACTCTTGGTGCATCAGACCGAGGAGAAAATGTGACGATGCACCAGCGTCGAGTCGAGCACGGATTAGGTACTACCCCGCCAGTTCCGAGCTCGGGACAGCTCAGGCTCTGAAGGCCATTGAGGGGCTACCGTGATGTATAAATCTTATTAACCCGTCGTTATCTTTTTTATAATACCATTATAAGTATATTGGACGAAAGATAAGGCATATCTAATTCTCAAGTGGACCACACCGTACCATTATAAGTATATTAGACGAAAGATAAGGCATATCTAATTCTCAAGTGGACCACACCATAGTAAGCAACCGTGCTAAGGACGTACATAGCTGAAACCTTCCTAGGCCCTTATGTATCATTTATTTTTCCATCTAACCCTTTAATATGCCCATGTACACTTGAATGGAGTGAAAAAACAAATATCATCCTGATCTAAAACTTCTGTGGTCCTTGAGTAATTTTTAATGGTAAGAATTTAATCACCACTTTATAGCTTATTTAAGACTTGAATTTTTGTTATTTTTAAAATAATGTTATAAAATAATATGAAAAAAATAAATAAAATCAAGCTCTTATGATACTGAGTAAACTCTATTAGATCTACTGTGAATGTATGTGGTCTATTCGCGCCATCCATCTATTTTTACACCTCATTTTAAGTGTTGAGCTTAAAATTGAAGCATGTAGAAGGTAGGAATAATGATTTCCACCGTTGAAACTTTTCTAAGGCTCCCTTGTCATCTGAACGGTTTATAAGATCATAATGACATAGATGAGGAGAAAACACAAATATTAGCTTGATCTAAAACTTAATGTTGCCTCTTAAGAAATTTTCAAATGTAGACTTCAATTCACATTGTTTCTAGTGGTGTAATCCACTTTAGATTTGGAGTGCTTGGTCGTTGAGTTAAAGCCCTAAATTTATATGATAAAACGGATGGATGGGGTTGATACGATGCATGAACGACAGTGGATTCTATAGAGTTTAGTCGGTACGTTTAGCGTACTACTCAGTACCCAGTACGCTTAAAAAAAACGAAAGAACGGGAACAGGCGGGGAAGTACTTAATCTGAATCTGCGCACGCAGATTTCCTGCTGAAGCCTTTAGCAGAGGTTCCTGCACAAATATTCTGGGTGGGGCCGACCGTGATGTTTGTGAGAAATCTAACCCGCCCATCTATTTTTAGAGACCATGTTAAGATATGAGACCAAAAATGAGGAGAATCCAAAGGCTATATGAGATGAAACAGTGGGGGAAAAAAATGCCTACCAACGAAACCTCCCTAAGCCCCACCTTGATATTTATATGTTTACACTGGCACGAAGTGAAAACATCAAAATTTTAGACAGATACAAAAGTTTTATAACCATATAAATATTTCAACTGTGGTCACTGAATCCTTACTTTTTCCTCTCATGTGGCCCATTTCAATTTGTCCTTAACTTAGCTTTAAAATCGGATGGACGGGTTAGATTTCTCACAAACATCAAAGTGGGCCCACTCAGAATCCTTCCGCATGAACTTCAAGTCCTTGGCAGGAAATCGGTGTCCGGAATCTGCTCTCCACCTGGCTTTTGATAAGTTACCAAAAAAAAAATTTTAATAAAAAATTAAAAATAAAAAGAATGGAGGTGATCATCTATCGTACACGCCACGTGCTTCTACGTCAATCTAGATTGTCCATATTACTATGCCCACGCGCGGGAGCAGATTTCATGGAAAGCATTCCGTTGGAAGTTCCTGGCCTCGGATGCGATGTGGGGCCCAGTCGTAATGTTTGTGAGAAATCCACTCCGTACATCCGTTTTTCCAGGCGAGATCATTGTAGTGCATGCAAAAAAATCAATTCGAAGGGGATCCAAAACTTAAGTGGGCCACATGAGAAGAAACAGAAGGGATTTAACTACCACTGTTTCAACATTCTTATAGCTATAAAAGTTTGTATTAAGCTAAGTTTTTTGTGTTTTCACTTCATCATCGTGGGAAGGACATTATAAACGGTTTAGATGGCATATAAACCTCAAAATGGAACCATGAAGGTTTCAACGGTATGCATTTCTTTCCCCAATTTTCCCCTCGTGTGTCCCGTTTGACTTTTGAATCCGCTTCATTTTGAACCGCATGGCCAAAAAAATGATATCGAGAAATGAATGAATAGAATGGATTGATCACTAACATCACAGTGGGCCCCACCTAGCATCCCATAGCAGGAACTTGCTTGGAAAGCCTTAGCATGAATTCCGCGTCACCCTATTGGAGTGAAGCATTAAAATTACACTGCTGAAATGATCACAGCCATCCAATTTGTGGCCATAAAATGGATCAATTAATCATCAGACCCAATTCAATTAAGAAAAATGGTTGATATTTCATTTTATATTTGTGGGCCTCAATTTCTGAAAACATCATATTAAATAAAATCACCAAGCAATCCAAGTAGTCGATATGTCCGAGTGGTTAAGGAGACAGACTCGAAATCTGTTGGGCTTTGCCTGCGCAGGTTCGAATCCTGCTGTCGACGTTTTCATTCTCGCTTTTCTTCCTCTTAATCCCTCGCATATGCGAGGTGGGATTGATCAAAGATGAGTTGGTTCTCTATGGCCCGGATGGACCATAGATGGATGGTCACAAATCCCTAATAATCCGTTGATGGCTATAAATGGATGGTCCATCCACATCTTACCTACAATTAGGCACGGTGCCGTTAGTTTAACTCGGCCACATATTTTGGGTGGCAATGGGCTGGGTGGACCGTCCCGACCCTGTTGTAAAGCTCAGGCTTCAGTCCTTAAACTTAGCCACCCAAAAAGGTCCAAAGGCAAAGTATGCGAAGGCCTTTAATGTGACTCGGAGATGATTAATGACGTAGATCGACTATGCCGTATCCCTTTTTGGCCCAATCTCAGCCATTCGTAAATCAATCAAATTGCATCTTTCAACAGCACCTATCTCTCACAAAAATGTAATTAAAAGATCCATATGCGTCTCATAAAAATCTCCCATATTCGATTGGCCATTACCAAATGCAGTAAGTTGCAGGGAAAAGGGCAGACCACTCATCTCTAAATACCGTCAGAGTACCAAACTGTACTGCATATCCAAAAAGCTAGATTACCGAAAAAATGGCGCATGTTGAGCCGTTTCTAGGTGTGGACAAATTAAAGCTCTTAATTCCCCTACACATCCTGCTTCGGATTCGGATTCCTATTCACGTAATAAAGGAGAGGGAAATCCAGAGGCAGAGAGAAGACAGAGAAGGCAAAGACTATACAAGTTGATTTGTTGTTGAAGAACTGTTTGGGAATCAAATCTCGAATTTAGCGTCAGCCGCATTGCACTGTCATTCCCTTAAAAAGGGATGCACATGTCAAAGCTACCCCTCTGCCCCTCTAGGAAACTCTTTGTAGGCCGTTTTGTCTAACTGAAGTATGAACTGTTTAAAGTCAAAAAAAAGGCACTGAAATCAACGAGTATGATTGGAATTTGAAACATCTAATCATCTCTTTTAACTGAAATTAATGTCTGACTTTACCATTTACTTCTCACATCTCTTCACCAATGAAAACTCATCATCTTGCCAACTAAACATTCCACTACTACATGTCTACACCTCCCTAACTAATCATGAATTTCAAAACATGCCTAGCCAATACATCATTCATATGGGTCAATCTATGTTCATTCTTCTTCCACGTCATCTTATTATAACTAATGCATGGCTACTTGTATTCGCATCACTTTCCACCTATGCAACATCTCTTTTTCAATCATGCATGCATCTTATCTTGCCATATCACATTCCCACCTCCTACGGTTCTATACTAATGTTATGTTTCTAGTAAACTCTCTCATTTTTATTTGCTGGATAAAATCTAAGGGCTTATTTGATTCCTTATTTTAACAATAAATAAGAAAAATTATAAATAAGAAAGAAATTGGGTGTTTGCTAAAAGGCAAATGCCTTTTTATTGAAGTGGCAGTTGCAGAGAGTAACTACGTGTCTTCCTTGGGAAGACTCCTACTATAATGAATCTCATTTCAGGATTTCGCTTCTTATTTCGTCGGCTCCATGATGGGATGTGATATCCAATCCCATGGTTGTGATGACTACCATTGATGGTACACATGCATGGTAGAAATCCTTTTAAGGAGCTTCCTCTTTTGTTTCATAGCCCCCTCCAGCCTCCCCTTTTACAACGTTTCTCAAGTAAGTCTGCATGCTACTTGCTTTCATCACCATGTTTCCTGTCTAATAGGGTATCACTTAATTTACCTCTAACTGTCATTGTCACCTGTATTTTTTATTTTTTTTTGGTTTCTTTTTTTTTTTTGTCCACGGGCTTACTTGGGTAGGATCTTCTTTCTACATATAGGTGACACCTGTAAACATCCCACCCTAGGTTGATAAGCTAATTGAGTTTAAACCGATAAATGGTCAACCAAACCAAAACCCTAAAGGCCTAAACCCTAGGAACCCTAATCTTAAACCCTAACCGTAGAAGCTTAAATCCTAGAAACCCCAATCCTAAACCCTAAACTTGACCTAGAAAACTCATTCAAATCACTCAACTTGGCCAAACCAATCAACCCAGTCAACCCAGTCAACCCAATCTTGAACCCTAGGAACCTAAAATCCTAGAGCCTTGAATCAACTTATTTGATCAGCCTACCTAGTCAACTCATCTAGTTAAGACCAAAGTCAAGCCCGAATCAAAACTCAAGAGCAAGGCCAATAAGGGTACCATGAAAAACCTCAACGTAACAACCTTCACAATAGGCCTCCACATGAGTGAGGGAGGCTGCCTGCCAAAGCAAGGATTCCAAGTGTGTACCGGTGGGAGCTAGCTTATCGTCAGCCATGTGACACTTTCCCTCTTTGGGGTGGTAACCCTCAAGCATATGGAAACTCTCTTTCTAAACTCTAAGTGTGTAATTGAGGTGTATTTGAAAGTGCACCTATTACGTGCCTTGGTTTGTCAATTACGTTGTATGTTGAGTCAGTCGGACGACAGCACCTATCAAGAAGATCATGTCAAGCGTCTGCCTCATCTGTATGTGTGGAAGCTCACCAAAAAGTAAATCATAGCCTCACATCCCATGTCCCAAAACACCAGGTGATTAAACCCTTAAAAAGAACTAGAACATCTTAGGGTTTATGTGTAAGAAATCTTTTTATCCAAAAGAAGATTTTCTAAATTTTTCTTACACTGTCGATTATATCGATTCTCCTTTCGATATGATCGACCAGCTCTGTCGATGTCCTCGACATATCAATCGATACAATCGAGTGAGGACAAAAAGCGTCCAGCAATCAAATAATCTTCTGGACGATTTATCGATATATCGACCTTCAAGTCAATATCATCGATATTCAAAAATCGATCATATCTGAAGTGGATCGATCGTATCGACAGAGTGCTTCCCGGTGCCCCTATTTTTCTAGAGAAAACTATCCACTGCTTCGATATATCGATGACTGTCCGATTCAATCTAAACTCAAATATCGATCATATCAGGAGTCAGTCGATCATATCGACTATGGGGCGCATGTTCTCTCTAGCATGAATTTCAGGTTACTTTTAATGTTGATCGGGGTGTCTATCGATAAATCGATATTCATATATCGATCATATCAAGACCATGTCGATTGGATCAAGTCAGGACATAATTCGTCCAGTAAGCTTACATGTAAAATCTATACGATTTTCGATCCCATCGAATGGTCGCCGATTTGATCGATGTACAAATTCCGATGACATCGACTGGTTCCCCGATCATATCTGTGATCCTGAAATTCTTCAAGACTTCTCTCTTATTTTTCAACTGTCGATAGAATTGAACCATCACTCGATGAAATTGGAGTTCGAAATCCGATATCATCGATGTGTGTCTCGATCCCATCGACCAGTTGGCAGAAGGTTTCCAAAAGTGAAATGACAATTGAGTTCTTATCATCGAGAGGTCGGCCGATACAATCGAGAGTATACGCTCGATCATATCGACGACTGATCGATGATATCAAACTCTGTCATAAATATGACCGATTATATCCGTTGGAACCTTTTGCCTATAAATAGAGAGAGTTGTCTTCATTGCTGAGAGAGAGAAAAAGAAGAGAGTGCCTTAGAGTGTTTCAACCTTCCTATTATTTACCTAAGCCCTTTCTCTCGAAAAGTTCATCCTCCAATCCACCCTCATCATTGATATCTTATAGAGTGGATTGGGGAATGAACTTTCGCATTCAAGGATCCTTCAACTACTATCTTAATGACACATCATTAAGCTGGGATGCCTTGAATGCATAGATGATGGGAACCTCTCTATCCTCCTTATAGGAAAACCTTTAGAGAGTATTAGTCCATTATAACCTTGACCCAACCTAAGCCTAGCATATATACATCTTCATGTTGTGGATCAAGGGAGCTGAAGACTCTTCATCAACAAGGAGAAAGTCTTCATCATTGTGCTGAAAGGGACTCATTAACTTATCTGCAAGTACTATGAGTCCAGAAGACACTTGCGATCATTCCTTTTTAGGATTAGGTTTTAAGTGTTGCTCACCATTTGAAGTCCTCAAAGGAGGCCTCCGATGGGAGTGTACGTGCGAGGTGCGTTGTGTGGACCCTTGCTCTGTGGAGAGCATAAAAATCTGGTTAGGAGTACGCCAGTAAAACTCCAGGGTTTGAGGTGAACCGAGTAGAAACCTCTGTAAAGGTTGAAGGTGAACCTGATTTAAAACCTTAGGTTTGAGGTGAACCATGGAAAACCTCCTTAGTGAAATTCGGTCACTCAAGGGTTGAGTGTGGAAGCCGGGAGTGGAGTAGACAAGTCATCGAACCACTATAAAATGACTGTGTTTGAGTTTGATATTATCTTTCATTTATGTGATTGTCTTGCATGTCTTTCTATATGATCACATCCTATGCACATACAGTCATATCCATCACAATCTCATCTATACATTGTTTGTCTCTTAAATAGTTTGTGATTGGATCCTCTATCAGGCTTGGAAGCCAGTAGAGTTAAGGTTGAGTAATCCTAATCAATACTCTGTGATAGGATTAGTGTGATAAGGATCTTTAATAATTTATAAAAATTTTAAAAAGTCCTATTCACCCCCCTCTAGGATATACTGACCTATTCCTACTTCAACTAAAGCGGTCTTCACCGCAATTTCAATTGGTATCAGAGCGGGTCTCTCTTTAAAGGTTTCACCGCCTAGAGAGTGATCTTGACTGAAGTAGGAATCATGATAAAGAAAGTTTCAGAGGATGTGACAGATCAAAATTGCCTTGTAATCCACACCGCTCTGAAAGCTGGTAATTGTTCAAAGTAGTATCTTGATAGTGGGTGTTCTAGACACATGACTAGTAATCGTACTCATTTTTGTTCATACTCAAACTTCGATGGTGGATCAGTCACATTCGGAGATGGTAGATCGGCCAGAATTGTCGGACAAGGAACAATAGGAGTACCAGGTCTTCCAAAAATTAAAAATGTTCTCTGTGTTGAAGGTCTGAAACATAATCTCCTTAGTATCTCTCAAATCTGTGATAAGAAACATCTGGTCACTTTCTCAACAGATGTGTGTAAAATAATAGATCTTACAGGAAAATCCCTCATAAAAGGTACACGCACTAGTGATAACTGTTATATTATTGATAGTACCAATGATAAGGGTCTGTCCACAAAATGTAACATGGTTGTAAAGAATGAATCAAGATTATGGCATCAAAGGTTAGGACATGTCCATTACCGAAATTTAGCCAGACTTAGCTCAAAAAACTTGGTTAGAGGCCTTCCCAGAATTAGAACAGAAGAAAAAGTAGTGTGTGTGGAATGTCTAAAAGGAAAACAGATAAAAGCCGGACATAAAAAGACAACCACCATAGCCATAACAAAGCCCTTGGATCTACTGCATATGGATCTAGTGGGTCCTACTAAAGTGGAAAGTCATGGCAAGAAAAGATACTTTTTGGTGATAGTAGATGACTACACTAGATTTACTTGCGCTGCATTTCTTCGAGAAAAATCAGATGCTTTTGGAAAATTTGTTGTCTTGGCAAAACAAATTCAAAATGAGAAGGAATATGATATAAAATGTATCAGAAGTGACCATGGTGGTGAATTCAAAAATTATGAATTTAAAAAATACTGCAATGATAAAGGAATTCATCATGAATTTTCAGCTCCAAAAACTCCTCAACAAAATGGGGTTGCTGAGAGGAAAAATCGAGTATTGCAAGAAATGGGGTCTGTCATGCTAAATGGAAAGGACATGGCAAAGAGCTTTTGGGCAGAAGCTGTCAATACCGCCTGCTACATCATAAACAGAGTATATCTCAGAGCAGGTCTGAACAAAACTCCATATGAACTATGGTATGGGAAACTACCAAACGTGAAATACTTTCGGGTCTTTGGTAGTAAATGCTACATTTTAAAGGATAGGGATCATCTAGGGAAGTTCGAATCTAAAAGTGATGAAGGCATTTTTCTTGGATATGCCATGAATAGTCGTGCTTATAGAGTGTTCAACTTAAGAATCCTTACTATTCAGGAATCAGCGAATGTGGTACTAGATGATCATCCTCAAGATATAAATTCTCCTGTAAATGATATAGACAATGATGTAGATTCATGCATACCCGAAAAATCAGATGACAAATCTTCATTATTGAATGAACCTCAACAATCATTAGACAAACTTGTCATCAAAGATCACCCTCGAGAGCAAATTATTGGAGACCCTAATGTCGGTGTAAGAACTAGACGACAAATAGACAATGTCTATAGTCACTTCTGTTTTACCTCAAAGATTGAACCCAAAAATATTGTAGAAGCTCTTCAAGATGAATACTGGATAAATGTCATGCAGGAAGAACTTCAACAATTTTAAAGAAATGAGGTATGGAAACTAGTTCCCAGACCAACAGAAACAAATGTCATTGGAACAAAATGGGTCTTCAAAAATAAATCTGACGAATCAGGAAATGTAATTAGAAACAAAGCAAGGTTAGTTGCTCAGGGATACTCACAGATTGAAGGAATTGATTTTGATGAAACTTTTGCCCCCGTTGCACGTCTAGAATCCATTAGAATTCTCATGTCTGTTGCCTGTGCACTAAAATTCAAATTATTTCAAATGGATGTTAAGAGTGCCTTTCTTAATGGGGATCTTGCTGAAGAAGTATATGTGGAACAACCAAAAGGATTTTCGGACCATAAGCATCCCCATCATGTTTATCGGTTCGACAAAGCTCTGTATGGTCTCAAACAAGCACCACGTGCTTGGTATGAACGGTTAACGAAGTTTCTTCTAAACCATGAATTTCGCAGAGGAAGTGTAGACAAAACACTGTTCACCCATAGAACAAAGGATTCATTGCTTATACAACAGATTTATGTGGATGATGTTGTGTTTGGATCAACATGAGAAGATGACACATTCAAATTCGCCAACCTCATGAAATCAGAATTTGAAATGAGCATGGTTGGTGAATTAAATTTCTTCTTAGGGCTGCAGGTCAAGCAACTGAATGATGGAACCTTCATAAATCAATCCAAGTATGCAAAAGATCTAGTGAAAAGATTTGATCTTGAATTTGGTCGCACTTATCACACGCCTATGAGTATTACTCTAAAACTTTCAAAAGATAGTAATGGCAAAAGTGTGGACCAACATCTTTATCGAAGCATGATCGGAAGTCTACTATATCTAACTGCCAGTCATCCAGATATATCCTTTAGTGTTGGGGTATGTGCTCGTTATCAGGCGGATCCTAAGGAATCTCACCTAACAGCAGTTAAAAGGATTATCAAGTATGTTGGAGGGACAACTACATTTGGACTATGGTATCCGCATGAAACCTCCACCATCATTGCAGGATATTCAGATGCTGATTGGGCTGAAAATTTGAATGATCGAAAATCAACTAGTGGTGGATGCTTTTATATTGGCAATTGTTTAGTTTCCTGGCAGAGCAAGAAACAAAACTCAATCTCATTATCCACTGCAGAAGCTGAATATATAGTTGCTGGTAACTATTATGCTCAACTCGTCTAGATGAAACAAATGTTATTCGACTACGGGATTGCACAATCTACAATGAGTCTCTTCTGTGACAATACCAGTGCTATTAACATCTCAAAGAACCCTGTTCAGCACTCTCGGACCAAGCATATTGACATTCGTCATCATTTTATCCGAGAATTAGTTGAAGAAAAGACCATTGTATTAGAATATGTTACTACTGAAAAGTAACTTGCCGATATCCTTACAAAGCCTCTTGACACAAATAGGTTCTATGACCTCCAAAAGTCAATTGGCGTTTGTTCGCATTGATAATATCTCTGGACTTATGGTACTCACTGAAAATCTTTAAGTCTGTATTGCTCATGGTTAAAATTTTTACAATCTCGATGATATCGGCACAGTATCGATTTTATAATCGATTCCATCGAATCTGTTCATCGATCCAATCGACAGATGTCTTGCTATTTTCAATCAACTGTCCGAGCAATTTTTGGGCAAAATTTCTGCGATGCAATCGGTAACTGATCGATATGATCGATAAGTTTGCTATATAAAGAGAAAGGCACACTCGAACTCATATTTTTCTTCTCTTTCAATCTTTATCAGCATTTCACCTCCTCAAACATGACTCAAAGGAAAGGTAAGGCTCACTTTCAATCTTTAGATGAGACAAGCATCCAATCAAATTTTCACAGGTATCATCCTACTCCAAAAGAAAATAGTCCATCTGTCATCAGTGAACGACTAATGCTCCATAGTGCAGTTGAGCCTTTTGGTGTTGATCTTCTTCTCGAAGTAATTGGGTGGCAAAATATTCTACATCTTGGGGGATCATACCAACTGGGCGTGATACATGAATTCCACAAACATAGCCATATCATTTGTGAAGATCCCCCCAGTATTCGAATTGCTCTTGCACACTATTCAAAGCTTATCACTCCAGTGACTGTGGCAAAACTTCTCGATCTTGAGGTCACTAAAATTTCAGTAACCAATCGAAATCTCAATGGATTGGGAGTATGGGGAGAAGTTACTCGAGCATTGTGCCAAGGGACTACAGTTCCGCGAACTGATGAAAATTTACTGCATATCAATCATCTTGGACCTACTTTCAAGATTCTTCATAGCATCCTCTGCTCGAATGTGTATCCATGCGATATCCTTGGTGAACATCTGTCTCCATTTGTGATCAATATTCTCTATGATATATATCAAGAAAATCGTGTGTGCTTGCCCACTCTTCTTCTTACGCAGGTCATTCGTGTTCTCTAAGGATCTCATACTGAGTCACTGCCCTTTCCAGTGCTCATATGCAAGCTCGCCCATCATGCTGGAATTCCTGCCACATGTGATGAAGTGCATCCGGAAGCCTGGTTTGATAATGATGCATCACTAGCAGCACAACGGTTCTGTCTTCTTTTGTCTCCCTCAAGGCACTACACTTCTAGATCCAGATCCGATCATCCACCTACAATGAGGCCCACCCAGGGAGGATCAAATCGTCCCCCAATTGTCAGTCCCGAGTCAATTACTAATCTCTCAGCTCATCATCTCGAACGTCACCTGCTCAATGGGTTGGTTGGTATAGAGGACAGGCTGAACAATTGTGAAAGGCGTCTCACTCTTATTGAAGAAAAGCTTGATATCCTCCATGAAACTACTCAACACCTGGTAAACTTGATCATCAGTGATGTTTCTCGACACCATTAAGAGTCCGCTCAGTTGGCCTTTGCCTATCCTATACTTTTTTTGTTTGTTTTTGGACAAATAGCGGGACTGCTGTCTGTGGCAGTATATATATATTTTTTTGATATGGCTGAATCTAATTCATATTTCAGTGTCGTTCTTACTGCTATAAATATGTTGTTTAGTTCTTCATTAATGCTTGCTTTATACTGCTCTCATTCATATGTATCTATCGATCTCTCTGTGGTTCTCTCATATGCTTCAATCTTCAGTCAATATCATGTCTTATACCTTTGCCAATGACTGACAAAAAGGGGGAGAACAATTCAAAACACCCCGAGCGAAAATTGTATATTTTTGTTGCAGGTGTTAGGGGGAGCAGCCGCAACAAGAAAGGGGGAGTTTTTGAATTATGGGGGAGAATTTTATTTGTTGCGTACATGGGTGTTTAGAATTTGTAAAATCGTGTTAATACATGTACACACAATTTAGGATATATCTGTCTAGATATATTCCTAGGGTGTTTTGGAGATTTTGTCACGTAATTGACAAAGGGGGAGATTGAAAGTGCACCTATTACGTGTCCTGGTTTGTCAATTACGTTGTATGTTGAGTCAGTCGGACGACAGCACCTATCAAGAAGATCATGTCAAGCGGCTGTCTCATCTGGATGTGTGGAAGCTCACCAAAAGGTAAATCATAGCCTCACATCCCATGTCCCAAAACACCAGGTGATTAAACCCTTAAAAAGAACTAGAACATCTTAGGGTTTATGTGTAAGAAATCTTTTTATCCAAAAGAAGATTTTTTAAGTTTTTCTTACACTGTCGATTATATCGATTCTCCTTTCGATATGATCGACCAGCTCTGTCGATGTCCTCGACATATCAATCGATACAATCGAGTGAGGACAAAAAGCGTCCAGCAATCAAACAATCTTCTAGACGATTTATCGATATATCGACCTTCGAGTCGATATCATCAATATTCAAAAATCGATCATATCTGAAGTGGATCGATCGTATCGACAGAGTGCTTCCCGATGCCCCTATTTTTCTAAAAAAAACTATCCACTGCTTCGATATATCGATAACTGTCCGATTCAATCTGAACTCAAATATCGATCATATCGGGAGTCAGTCGATCATATCGACTATGGGGCGCATGTTCTCTCCAGCATGAATTTCAGGTTGCTTTTAATGTTGATCGGGGTGCCTGTCGATAAATTGATATTCATATATCGATCATATCGAGACCATGTCGATTGGATCGAGTCAGGACATAATTCGTCCAGCAAGCTTACATGTAAAATCTATACGATTTTCGATCTCATCGAATGGTCGCCGATATGATCGATGTACAAATTCCGATGACATCGACTGGTTCCTCGATCATATCTGTGATCCTGAATTCTTCAAGACTTCTCTCTTATTTTTCAACTGTCGATAGAATCGAACCATCACTCGATGGAATCGGAGTTCGAAATCCGATATCATCGATGTGTGTCTCGATCCCATCGACCAGTTGGCAGAAGGTTTCCAAAAGCGAAATGACAATTGAGTTCTTATCATCGAGAGGTCGGCCAATACAATCGAGAGTATACGCTCGATCATATCGACGACTGATCGATGATATCGAACTCTGTCATAAATATGACCGTTTATATCCGTTGGAACCTTTTGCTTATAAATAGAGAGAGTTGTCTTCATTGCTGAGAGAGAGAAAAAGAAGAGAGTGCCTTAGAGTGTTTCAACCTTCCTATTATTTACCTAAGCCCTTTCTCTCGGGAAGTTCATCCTCCAATCCACCCTCATCATTGATATCTTATAGAGTGGATTGGGAAATGAACTTCCACATTCAAGGATCCTTCAGCTACTATCTTAATGACATATCATTAAGCTGGGATGCCTTGAATGCATAGATGATGGGAACCTCTCTATCCTCCTTATAGGAAAACCTTTAGAGAGTGGTTGTCCATCATAACCTTGACCCAACCTAAGCCTAGCATATATACATCTTCATGTTGTGGATCAAGGAAGTTGAAGACTCTTCATCAATAAGGAGAAGGTCTTCATCATTGTACTGAAAGGGACTCATCAACTTATCTGTAAGTACTAAGAGTCCAGAGGACACTTGCGATCATTCCTTTTTAGAATTGAGTTTTAAGTGTTGCTCACCATTTGAAGTCCTCAAAGGAGGCCTCCGACGGGAGTGTACGTGCGGGGTGCGTTGTGTGGACCCTTGCTCTGTGGAGAGTATAAACATCTGGTTAGGAGTACGCCAGTAAAACTCCAAGGTTAGAGGTGAACCGAGTAGAAACCTCAGGGTGCGTTGTGTGGACCCTTGTCCTGTATGGGCATAAACATATGGTTAGGAGTACGCCAGTAAAACTCCAGGGTTTGAGGTGAACCGAGTAGAAACCTCTGTAAAGGTTAAAGGTGAACCTGATTTAAAACCTTAGGTTTGAGGTGAACCATGGAAAACCTCCTTAGTGAAATTCGGTCACTCAAGGGTTGAGTGTGGAAGCCAGGAGTGGAGTAGACAAGTCGTCGAACCACTATAAAATAACTGTGTTTGAGTTTGATATTATCTTTCATTCATGTGATTGCCTTGCATGTCTTTCTATATGATCACATCCTATGCACACACATCATATCCATCACAATCTCATCTATACATTGTTTGTCTCTTAAATAGTTTGTGATTGGATCCTCTAGCAGGCTTGGAAGCCAGTAGAGTTAAGGTTGAGTAATCCTAATCAATACTCTGTGATAGGATTAGTGTGATAAGGATCTTTAATAATTTATAAAAATTTTAAAAAACCCTATTCACCCCCCTCTAGGATATACTGACCTATTCCAACTTCAACTAAAGCGGTCTTCACCGCAATTTCAATATTTACTCCAATGCCTATATCCTTACCCAAAATTACTATTTTACCACCTCATCCAAACCATGAGATGATGACATGTGGCAATTTCCAATTGCAGCCCTTAAACCACCTTTTGCCCCTGAACTTTGTAGGAATTACAAGAAAATCAGGTTTGGAGGCTATAAATAGCAACCTCCCCTTCTCATTTGTTACATCTAGTAAATTCAGAAAGAATCACTCCTCATCCCTTATGGCCTTAGCCATTTATACATCCCTCCACCAAGTAGAGTGAGAGAGATAGAGAGAGAATCCAATCCTGGTCTAGTCTAGCTTAACCAGAGGCCTGAGTATCCTACGACACCAAGTTCTAATCTGAGTCATTCAATCTAGCCTTATGATACTACCATTCATCTAGCCATTTAAGCCTTAACCAAATCATATCATTAACATTGTGCAATACTTATTCTCTTCTCAACCCCCTTGGTCCTCATATAAATCATCACTACATTGCATTTCATCGTTTTCTCACATCTAACTAGTGGACATATGCTTTATGGCTTGGCGATATAATCAGAACTATCCCACCAGAACCCTTAGCCGATTAGTCGTCGTTTTACCATAAGCATCAATATAGCATCGACCCTCCCATACATCACACTTCTATATATTTTGCACATTGCACTTGGTCTTTTCGTACGTATTCTCTACGGCTTGCCGATATAATCGGATCCTACCGATCAGAAATTCGAATCGATCAATCATCATCGCTATTGCATCACATTACATCTTCTGCACGCAGAAAATAATCATTTTCCTTATAAATTAGTCAAATCTTGTGAAGTAAATACTATATATTTATACGGGCAGAGTGAATGCCTAACACCTTTACTCCCTATAATTGTGGTCTTTTACTCGGAATCTCTGAAATGCAAATTCATGAGTCGTCTTAGGGTTAAAGATCTTTGGGTTCTCAATCTCAAGTATTTCTACATATTTTAACCGACTATAGATTCAAAGTAATTGGTTAGTGGCGACTCTAGTTTAATATAACAACCTCTTACCCCCAACAAAATCCCTCAAGCAAGGCAACTCGTGGAAAAGCCAGCCGATCTCCCATTCCTAGGGAAATCTCCAACATCCAAAGAATGGCAACTCTGTTGGGGAGAAGCTAGTCACACCAGTCGTGACCCGATTTGAAAAATAAGATCTTGCAACTACCTAAGGAATACCAGTTCTCGCACATTCGCATATGCATTTGCATCTGCATCAGCATTCATCCTAAAAAACTAAAAAGAATTTAAAAATTGTGCCTCTATGAGTTTTGCATTCTTGAAAAAATCTCTTATTGCATCATAATCCACACCATATCATAAAAATCTATAGATAACCATGAGGAATATGTTCAAGCCTTCCATGCTTTTGATCTCGCAGAAGCTCAATCTGCCCAGCTAGAAAGGCAAAAGCCACGCCTGCATCTAAGAATTGGCACGTGTAAAAGCAATGAAGGAAATGTTCCTGCAATTCATGTAGGCACAAGCCACCATAACCAATAACCAAGCTGGCCCAGTTCAACAACAACAACTAGTTCACAGACTCTGTCCAACTTCTACTTCAAATTAAGCACAACCGTTGAACTCTACACAAGACCATCGACACCAGCTAGTGCAACCCACGACCATGGTGCACTTTTTTCAATACCCTCCCACAGCCGGGAGTCAATCCCAAAATAATCCTGCAATAGGGATTCCCAGTCAATTTCAGAACAGCTTCGCAACCAAGGCTTCTAGTCAATTTCCATCACATCCCGTAACCAGGATTTCAAATCAATTTCAAACTAATCCTACCAACAGGGTCTCTAGCCAATTTCCAGCACATCCCGCATTTGGGATTTCAAATCAATTTCAAACAGATCATGCGAACAGGGTCTCCAACTAATTTTCAGAACATCCCACAACCGTGATTTCAAATCAATTTCAAATCGATCTTGCAAACAAGGTCTCTAGTTAATTTCCAGCACATCTTGCATTTGGGATCGCAAATCAATTTCTCGCATTAGCTTCCCTGTCTGGAAGCCTAGGGATAGCACTAGCGAATGCCCATAACGGGGGTTAGTGTCAAGCCCAGTTCAACCAGCGGAACGTGGAGAATGGCCAAAAAGGGAGTCACTTCCCATCATCTCGACTTCCCTCGACCGAGAGTGCTTTTCAACTTCAATTTCCCACAACCGAGAACATGATTATATTCTAACAGGCTCCCCCTCATGAGAGCCATAGGATTGAAGAAGTCAATCAATATGTCGAAGAAGTAGAACAGGCCTTGTCATAAGGGACACAAATCCCCCAAACAAGCCACTCACAAATAAAGGAGTTGTCAGAGCAACTCCAAACCATGCCAAACCAGCTTCAAAAATAGCAATGGGTCGATCTACCCTCAACGACATTTAAGGACTTGTGTCCCTTTCCATATCCGTAAGGGCGTGTTTGATTTTCTAAACCATCGGTAATTACCATGCAAATAGGGTAATGATTATTTTCCATGGTAAACGCGGCATTGTAACTGAAGCTTGATTTGACAATTACTTTTTGAGCTCTAAAACCGATGACACTGCCAAATATATTTGGGCCCACCTTAATGTATGTGGCTTATCCACACCGTCCATCTGTTATGCTAGCTAAATTTAGGGCTTGACCAAAAAAATGAGGCTCATTCAAAGCTCAAGTGGACCACACCACATGATTTAGGGAATTGAACATCTACCGTTAAAAACTCATCGGTGCCACTATTTCCTTTAGTGTGGGCCACTTGAGTGTTGTATCAGTCTCATTTTTTGGTTCATGCCTCAAATTTTACGCTAAAATGAATTGACGGCCAAGATATATCATATATATCAGGGTTGGGCCCAAAAATTTAAACCAGTCATTTTGACTCGGTTTTCGAAATTGAAATGTAAGTGCATTTTCAAACGAGGTGGAGAAATGATAATTACTAATTCATAGGAATTTACACGTGATTTAGAAAATCAAACAGGCCCTAACTAACTCAGAACTTCGAGGTTCCTAAATTCAAGAGATACGATATCAACAGATGTCCTACGACACATTTCAAAGCATTCTATGGGGAACTGAATGCAATAGCAGAGAATGAAGGAGCTCTTATCCTCCTATTCCAAAAATCTCTGAAGGGCGATGCCTTGGACTGATACACTTCCCTAGATTGTCACTGGATTAAAATCTGGGAACAACTCTTACAAGCCTTCATCGAAAAATTTTCCTACAACCTCAACATGGCTCGCACCCCAATCGATGATGAGGAGCAAATCTCTATGATTGTCTATTCAACGACTAATCCGAGCATCTCTAGGTATTTGATCTCACACCCTTATGTAAACTCGCTCAACTTATCCGTGTTGGAGAGAAAGTATAAGCAGGAATACGCACGTGGTCGATCTCCTTATGGCCTCATCATGTCGCTCCGGTCAAACAGAATAAGGTTGAAGGAAGACATGTAAGATACAGGAATGAAAATTACAACGGTTACGCCCATCACCTGGTAGAAGCAAATAACATCATCACCACAGCTCAAGGCACCCAACATGCGCCTCAACAAGGATGTCAGCAGTACCTACTGCCCTTAGCATCAACAACAAAGATATTAACCACTACCTCCACCACAAAAAAAAATCCACATCCATGGCCTCCACAACCATAGTAGCAAAACATCAATAGCAGTAACCTAGGGAAAATGCCCAGTACCCCCATCAAAACTAGCAGATGAACAGGGAGTTTAGGAGATTCACTCTACTCATACAAATGTATAGCCAAATCATGGCAATGTTAGTGCAAAAATAACTCCTTACTCCCCTACAACCCAAACCACCTCCAAATCCTTTGCCAATGAACTATAATGAGAACAAGTATTATGCGTTCCACTAGAGCCAAGGGCGCTCGATAAAAAAATGCTTCTCCCTGAAGCATGCAATCTAAGATCCCATTGATAGTTAGAAGATCTCCATCTCAGATCATGGGACTGTTATAACGCCTCCCACAAACATTTTTAAGAATCCCTTACCACAGCATCAATCAGACCCCAACTCATCAAGTGGTCCAGCCATCAAATTCATCGAAAAGGAAAGCATCGATTGCTTTTTCACTCCTATATGATCTATCCGTGCCATCTTGGAGGATCCCTCAAATGCACCATTAGTTTTACAAGGGGCATCTCAGACCCCTTTTCCAACTATCGAGTCAGTAATCCTTCAAGGAAGGAACACTCCCTATTTCCTATCATAATCTCCTATCAACAATCAGCCATGGGAACCAGTGGAATCGCAAGGTGCACTCTCCAACTTTGAACCAGTCATTCTGTAAGGGGCACCTTAAGTCATGTATTGGTAGTACTTGAGGGGGCTTTCTCCCCATATCCATTGTCATTCTCACCGATTCAGTAAGAGGGAACTCGTAGAAGAATGCATCATGAGTCAGTAGTTGTGGAAGGAGCACCGTCAGCATACGAGCCAGTCGTCTTTTAAGGGGTAGCCCGAGCAATCACTGACATGTCACTTAGGGAATCTTTTTTGCATACCACATCAACTAGCTCATGACAGAAGGCCTCCTTGCCAACCACCAGTAATGAAGAAAAGACCCTTCTTCATCCCATGGCAACCTCCGACAATAAGAGCGGTCAAGCCAGAGCCTAGGCCTCATATCATCTATGAGGACGAACCTCACCATATCCCATTCGGCATAGGTAATAAAGTGGTCCTACAGCAAGAGCTCCTTATGAAGAGTAGATATTGATCATCCCTATAACACCAGCACAACCGCCAACATCCGAAGAACCAATGACACTCGAGGAAAAATAGCCTCCATGCTACAAGTCAGTTCCTTAGAACTATCTGGAGTGTGATGAAGTGAACCCAAACCTTAACGGACATTTTGCTAGAAAAAATAACAGAGTCTCCAAAGCAAGAGACAACATATGATGTAGCAATACGGCTCAAGACGATCCTATCACAAATATCTGTATGGGAGCTGCTATGCACATCACAAATGCATTGAGAGCTCTTTGCCAAAACATTAAGCAATGCTCATATCACCTCAAACACTCTGTCAAAAATGATTGCACACATGATTAGGCAACTCCTCACGCTCAGGTCCATCACCTTCACAAATGAAGAGCTTCCTCCCGAAGGCCGAAACCATGGAAGAACTGTCAATATCACCCTACAATATGAGAACCTGCGAGTTTCGCTAATCATCCTCGAAAACAGCTCAAGCCTAAATGAGTGCCCACTCAAGACTGCAGTCTGCCTTGAAAATGAACCTTCATCCTTCCAGCTAAGCAACATGAACATTAGAGCCTTTAAAAACTCTTGCCAGATTGCAGAAGGAAAAGTAAATATCGAGGTCCAGATTGGCCCAGATATCTCGGTCATCACTTTTCAAGTCTTGGATATATCCACGTCCTTCAACATGTTATTGGAAAGGCCATGGCTTCACAAAGTCAAAGCTATTCCTTATACTCTCCATCAACATATAAAGTATATCTTAGACAACAAGGTAATCTCTGACCTAGTTGAATATGAGTTTATCATTCTAAGCGACTACAGTACATAAGAACCAAATGTCCCGGTCATCGACATCCATCATTCAGAAGAAGACATTCATTACCACAGTTTTAAGATCAAGACTATGACTACAATCACCAATCCATCACCAATAAGTGTCGAGTATGTCTTATCACTAGCAAAGCTACAAAGCTTTAAGTATCGTACAAAGAATCACTTCGAGACAAGGATAGTAGAGACAACCTATAATAAAAGGAAGTAGGGACTATGATACAAGCCTGTTATTAAAGAGAAATGGAAGAGAAAATTTCGATGCACGCCAATCAACTTCGTTAGATCCGGGGCTCCTTGTAAGGAGGAAACATCAGAAGGATTGACCTCACAATATAAAGGCCTCCCTTTATACCTAAGTGAGGCTTTGTGGCCTCCTATTCAATGAGAAACAATCTTAGGGCTAGTGAGGAAGGAACTGCCTACACCAAAAGAAAAAGAAGCGTCGAATTGAGAGCAAGACCAAGTACAACACCTCAAGGATCATTAGGATGCCTTGATACCCATCATCACAGCAGCTCCAGCAATTAACCAGGGGCATACCCCACCTATTTCAGCATCAATCAATTAAGGGGATGACCTCCTTGCTCTAGCAATCAACCAGGGGCACACCATGCTCATATCAGCTTCAATCAATCAAGGGGTCAACCTCCCCTCTCCAGCGATCAACTAAGGGCACAGCTCGCATATCCTAACATCAGTGAACTAGGGGCATGCCTTGCCCATGTCACTTAACCATCAGCTACACCAACGTCATCCATTAGCAGCCAAGGGCAAAAACCCCCCATCATCCAATCACGACCACGGTAGTATGATCTATTAGACCATAAAGGGAAAATGGCCAGCCTTAGATTGGTTGGATGTTCAAATCCCAAAGCAATACTAGATGGCGGACTGGAAGAGCTCCAATGAACAGTAAGTGACTTGTGAGGGACTGAGTACAGCTAAGATCCTGAACTCGACCTAAGAAAAATCATAGTCATCGGCCAGACCACGATTCTCTATTCAACACATTGACCCCCACTTCTTCATGGGAGGGAACGCAAGGTTTCAATTGGACAACCACTAATTTAACCATCGAATAAGCCAGTGAGTCATCCGAAGGCACTAGTCCCCAAAAAAATGTACAAAAAAAATGTTAAAAACTAAAAACATCTAGCATTTCAATTTCTCAAAATTTTTAAAAATTAAATAGCTTTTCAATTCATGCATTCAACAACGTGTCTAGTTCGTCTGTAGTGCCACATGAGTTCAAAGCTGGAACATAAGATTTTGACATCGAATTGGACTTCGAACTCATGGTTCTGGACGAATTCCGGTGTGGGCAAGATAAAGATCCGACTCCCAAACTCAAGGATCTCCTCAAAAAGTTTGAAATTAAAGCCAATGTCATAGTTTATGACTTCGAGGCAGTAAACTTAGGAACTCCCAGAGTCCCTAGGAAACCACACATCGAGATATCCTTGCTGTCTAAATTCAAGAAGAGAATGGTAGAATTCCTAACTCTGAGACTATCCAACTTTATGTTCTCATATGAAGACATGTCAGGGCTCAATGAAAAGCTTTTTGTGCACCATCTACAAATAAAGCTAAAGATGAAGCCGGTAAAGCAGAAGGTCAAAAGAATAAAGCCAGAATGGGCCCACCACGACTTCCCCATGTCATACATCGACACTATGGTAGACAACACTATAGAGCACAAGATCTTCTCATTTATGGACAGTTTCTCAAGCTACAATCAAATCAAGATGGTTGTCAAAGATCACGAGAAGACTTCATTTATTAAGACATTAGGAACATTCTGCTACAGGGTTATGCCGTTGGATCTAAAAAACATGGGAGCTACATACCAGCAAGCGATGACAGCCTTTTTCCATGACATGATGAACAAGGAAATGGAGGTATACATAGATGACATGATCGTCAAATCTTACATGATTGAAGGACACTTTGAAGAGTTGAAGAAGCTCTTCAACAGATTAGAGAAGTACAATATCCGACTTAACCCTCAAAAATGCATCTTCTGTGCAACAGGAAGTAAACTCCTCGGCTTCATAGTTAGCTAGGAAGGCATCAGAGTCGAAAAAATGAAGACAAGATCTATCATCAAGATGCCACCTCCAAGGACAGAATAAGAAATCCGCAGCTTCCTCGGCAAAATTTAGTATACCAGCCACTTTATTACACAACTCACTCCCATCTTTGAGCCAATATTCAAACTCCTTTGGAAGAATTCGCCCAAAGAATGTAATGATGATTGTCAAGACGCCTTCGATTGTATCAAAAGATATCTCATGAATCCTCCAATTCTAGTGCCACTAACTCCCGAACAACCTCTACTATTATACATCTCGGTAGCAGTGGATGCCATTAGTTGTGTCCTCGACAAACACAGTGAAAAAGGAAGGAAGGAACAAGCAATATATTATCTAAGTCGCAAATTCATCGATTATGAGACCAGATATTTAACACTCAAGAAGACATGCGTGGACTTAATCTGGGCAACTCAATGACTTCGGCAATACATGATCGCATATCCTATCATCTTCCTTGCTCACATGGATATGCTCAAATACTTGTTTGAGAAATCAATACTTACTGGAAGGATAGCCAAATGGTAGCTACTTCTGTCTGAGCTTAACACTACCCATGTCACTCAGAACATAATCAAGGGGCAAGCCCTAGCCGATCATCTCGTTGCCCACTCATTACTCGATTATTAGCCACTAAAAACCTTCTTCCTTGATGAAAATATCTTACTCATCGAGGAGGAAGAAAAAATAAAGGTAAACGAGTGGACGTTATTCTTCAACGTCGTAGCAAACTCTAAGGCAAGTGGAATGGAGTTATCCTTTACTCTCCCAATGATGTACCAATTTCTATCTCTAGGCGTATAGCATTTAAGTGCACCAACAACATGGCAAAGTACAAAAGCTTGCATTGTCGGTCTGAAAGAAACCATAATCTTTGGCGTATAGAAGATACGAGTATTCAAAGATTCACCACTTATCATCAACCAAACCAATAGAAATTGGAAGACTAAAGATAAGAAGTTAATACCATACCACATATACCTTGAGAATTTGATCGAAGAATTCAAATAAGTCACATTCTCATACATGGCACAAGAAAAGAATCAATTTATAGATGATCTTACCACATTAGCATCAATGCTGGAAATTTCAAGAGGAGCTTCAGGATGAAAGCTCATAGTTGAACTTTAAGATGAACCTGCCTTCTACTTGCAGATTGAAGAGGTGAAGCTACCCTATCAGCAAACCCTAGTATATCAACATCAAACGGTATCTGAAAAATTAGGAGTAACCAGAAGAAGCTACATTAACCAACCGTCGAACCATCCAACATTTGGCAAGGCAATTCACAATCAAAGGTGAAATTCTCTCAAACCAATCATATAATCAAGTTCTCCTTCGATACGTCATCGAATCTGAAGTTGCAAAGATCATGGAAGAAATCCATGATGAAGTGCGCGGCCAACACATATATGGACACATGATGGCAAAGAAGATTCTATGACTCGACTACTATTGAATGACTATGGAGACAAAATGCTGCCAACACGTGAGGTGTTTCAATTGTTAAGAGCATGCAAATCAAATACATGCTCCAGCCTCAGCAATACAATCTGACTCTGCCATGGCCTTTCTCTATGTGGGGTATTGACATCATCAAAAAGGTAAACCCAAAGGCTTCAAACAGTCATGAATATACACTTGTAGTAGTCGACTAATTCACTAAGTGGGTAGAAGCAGCATCCTACACGACCATAGCAGCGTCTCAAGTACTCAAGTTTATAAAGAACAATATCATCATCCGATACAAGATTTCACACACCGTCATCACCGACAATGGTTCATCTTTCCTTAACAAAAAGATGGACGACTTTCTTAAAAAGTTCAAGATTCAGAACCAAAGGTCAACCTCTTACCACCTCCAGATGAATGGATGAGTGGAAGCCATCAACAAGACACTTATTAGTATACTCGAGAAGATGGTCAAGACATACAAAGATTTGTCTGAGAGGTTGTAACACCCCGAATTTTGGCCAATCTGAGATTTGACGTCCTTAGGCAGTGGGTCAATTAAAACACCTGAAAAATCGTTCAGAACCCAATTCCATAGCTAAAGAAACCACTTAGGATTAATTCCTTTAGAAACTAAGCATAAGTTAGCTAGCGCAACGCTGGAGTAGCTGGGAAATAGTCCCTGATCACTTTAAATACGTTCTACAAGACCTAAATCAAGTAAAACCAATGACTCTATAATACTCTATAACCTCGGACCAAACTCTAAGTAGGTTTGTTCTCTGGACCACTTTGAAATTTTGTATTGGATCTAGACCGCGCGTCGAAAGTCCGATACCTCCTATCTTAGACCGTTAGAACCGCATAGCTGGACTTGACACTCATTTCGAAAATCAAGTCAAACCGATAATCACAGGCCATTTCATTGAGCCCGGACCGAAGAGAGTGCGAATAGGGACAAAATTGGAATTTCAAATTCAAATCTGGCACACGACTTGACGCGTCAGTATTGAGCGTTCTGACCGTCAGAATTCAGCCAGATTACACCCTCGGATCAGGAGAAATTTCTATTTTATACCATGAGACTTTCAGCCCTGATCTACGTGCAGTGACCGCTGAACTGAAACTGGTCCGCCACGTGCGATCTGCGGACCCAGCCGGACTGAAAACTTAATACGTGCTAGATCTGGTACGCGTGAGCTTAAGTCCGATCGCATTCGGTCAGGAGACCACCAGAAATGTCCTTTTGGACCGAAACAGCCCCGATTTGGTTATCCCTCAAGTGAAACTTGTTCCCGAGTCTATTTCGGGCAAGTTTGGGCTTATAAAAAGGGTTGAAATCCTCACTCCTCTCTTCCATCCGAATTTGTAAAAATCTCTAGATTGGGAGAGAGAAAAGGTGAGAGTTTGTGAGAGAGAGTAGGAGAGAATTTCTTGCTGCTCGTGCCACCTGCTGCAAGTGCCTAAGCAACACACTCCGATCACCTGGCCTGTGATTTCTCCACATTTTTAGGTAAGGAATAACCCTAGAAGTTACTGATTTGGGATTCTTTCCGTTCCATAGCATGCAAACTGATAGAACTCGTAAATCAGGTTCTCTATTCGCCGTAGACGAAGCGTATATGCTCCGTTCAAAACGACACGTTTATAAGAGACAAGGTGCGGATTTTAGACGCTTTGATTGACTGTTTACAAAGCTTTCAATGTCGTTTAATAGTAGATTATCAACGGCAATGCCGTTTGACATGTACAACATGCTGTCTGTTTCCTGTTTCGTAAACCGGCGAAGAATATGAGATTTAGGGCATTTTAGTCATTTGTAGGAAGTACAGATTTCATTCATATTTTGCTGATGTGATTGACATGATTTGTTGTCACATTAGAATGTTAGGAATGCGTGCATAATTAGTTTGGCGAAGAGATTCACCTAAATGCGCACTTCGGGTCGACATACTATATGTAGACTTAAGCGTGTAATGTAAGTGTTTGTATAAATATTTGTATTAGTATGTATTGAATTAAATGATGTAATGGATTAGTTTGAGATTGGTTTCTCAATTAATATGTTGGTGTAAATGGTTTCCTACATGTTAGCCATATGCATGATTTCATTATATGAATGAAATGCATGTGCTTGATGATTCACGTAAGTTGTATGTTATGACATGTGCTTGATGATTTCATTATGATTTAGTTTGAGATTGAATTCTCAATTAATTTGCTGATGGAAATGATTTCCTATATGTTGGCGATATGCATAATTTCATTATATGTATGAAAGGCATGTGTCAGATGATTTACTTAAGTTGTACGATATAACATGTGTTAACATGCTCACATGGTTGTGTTTCATTTCCAATACTCTCACATGATTGTTGATGTGGATTCATATGTGTTTGGGACTATACTTAGTCCAGGCAGTCGGTAACCGAGCGAATTTGTGGTTGGCTTATCTTTGCCACAAACGACGCGTCGATGAACGCGAGCCGTGTTCTGGAGTTGGCGGCAGTGGTTAGGCCACACGAAGTGTTTTACGCACTTCATGTCGTTCGACTTGAGATGCGATCGCGCTAGTCGAGCCCGTCAAGTAACCCGACTGGCCGATGTATGTTCACCCTGTACGAGTCATAACTGCTTGAACCTAGGGTACTGAACTTACCATTGTAAACCCTGTTAACCATGGTACCTTGATCCATGAAGACTCATGAGCCGGGCATGGTGGTATGGGACACCGTGGTCGAGCTGTCGGCCTACGCTGGGGCCACAAACCTCCCCGTAGTAACCAGTGAGTACCTAGTCTCGTGAGCAGATTATGGTGGTATGGGACACTATATTCTAGCTGTCAGCCTACACTGATCAGGCGACGAGTCCTTTGTAGTGACCGCGAGCATATTCTGAGTCTACGGGAGGCGACGACCCTTCAATAGCAGTAGAGTACAGTAGGCCTGTATTGATAAGGTGATGGGGGAGCGGTGCAACGAGTGCGAGCAACAGCCCTGGCAGCCCTTGCAGCGACCCACAAAATATACATCGTATGAGATTACTAGGAGTGACGACCCTAGACAGGATCTGTGTTGGGATTGATATAAGGAAGGTACCTTAGTTTTCCAATCCTGTTGTTTGAATGGACTAATAATAACTCAAAAATCATATCACCATACCATTGCATGTGCCTGGAAGATGTGGAGCACTTGAAGGTCGATTGCATGCCGCGGTCGTAAGATGGTGCCGTATGAGAGAGATCGTCGGTGAGGGCATACATCACGTCATGTCATAATTGCATTAACAACAGTATTAGGAATGTTTGAATTACTGCTTTACTATTATCGCATGATTGATTTGAGAACATGTTAATCCCTGCTCTATTATTCCACTGAGTTAGCTACTCACTCCCACGTTACGGGACGGTGTTCCTGGACACCCACCAGACCTTTTTGTGATTGCAGATGATGGCGCGGCCTGCGAGGCGGGGCCGGACTTGATGATGTTGATGATGAGGAGGATCCCTCCTTTATCCGTGTGCTGATCGACGGGATTACAGGGAGGTTGATTAGATACCTTGGCACTTGTTATTTTATATTTTTAGAGCACTCATGTATATTCTTTTTGTTTACTTTTGGAGTATACATGTATGTATATAACCTGGTAACATATTCACACTCTGGAGACACACAACAGTTTATATATGTCATACATACTATCACTGTCTTCCGCTTGCTAATTTAACTGTCTCTGGAGTAGGATATGCTGTTCTGGCTTAATCTCACTCATGTTTAATACATTAATACTGACAACATTCAATCATACATATCTATGTTGCATAAATAACATTTTAGAACTCGGGAGTTGGATTTTTACTCGACCCCCCGATTTTCGGTATGTTACAGAGGTTCTCATACGCATTATGGGCCTATTGGACATATGTATGGTTTGCTACAAGTGCAACTCGTTTTGAGCTTACATATGGAATGAAGCAGTTCTACCGGTTGAAGTGGAAGTGTCATGACTTCAAGTGCTACTTGAGAATGAAGTTGAGGAAGGGAAATGACTCAAAGCCAGATATGATTAGTTGTACCTTGCAGATGAAAAGCACATGCATGTGTTAAGTTATTCCCAATTCTATTAAAAAAGGATCAGTCGAGCTTACAATAAGAGAGTCCGAAAGAGAAGCTTCAAGGTGGGTGACATGATCATAAAGTGCATTCTATCGTTGCATTTCTCAAATTCCCAAGGAAAACTGATCAAACCCCATGGGAAGGAAAGTTGATTGTCAGAGAAGTACTTTTGAGAAGCACCCTTCAGCTCACCAACATGAAGGGAGAATATCTTCCAATGTCAATCAATGCCGACAACATGAAAATCTTTCACTGGTAAGCCTATATAATCTCATTTACAATTACATTAATAAAGTTGAAGTCAAAAAGACCAGGGCTAGTCATCCTGAAAATTGACGCTTCCATCCACCAATAAGTACTTTAAACAAATAGTCAAAAAATAGAAAAGTGAAAAAAGAAGAAGAGTGAAAAAAAAACAAAAAAAAAAGAGAGGAAGTAATGGCAAAATAAAGGGCATGCAACCCAAAAGAAAATAAAAACAGACAAGAATATCAGCCCTCAAAGCACAAACAACCTTCCTTTCACCTCAGGATGAGTTTGGCTAAGGTCGACAGCTTTACCATTGTAACTCGAGATAAGGTTGGAATAACTACCAGTTGACTGGAAAAGACAGAATTCCGACCCCTCAGCCACTACAAAAATAAAATAAAATAAAAATAAATAATTTCAAAAAATGAAGAAAAAAGATATGTGCATAATAAAAGGAGCAGAGTGAAATCCTAAAAGAGAAATTCGAGTAAAAATAGTGGGCACATAATGGACTTGGTAAAAACCCACAAGGTCGCCAAGGGTAAAAACAACATAACTACCAAGGGGGGGGGTAAGATCAAATACACATATCTGTACCGAAAACCTGAAAGGACACTCCAAGAAAAAATAGCTCAAGAAAAGAAAAGAAAAATAAAAAAGTAAGTATCAGAAGACAAGTCTAAGACAGCTCATCAAGCAACCCCGATTAAGAATAAGAAAAAATACAATCGAAGATAAAGATTTTACAGTATCTGACATATTTCGAAAGGCAATACTCCCCTAGGGATTCAAGGATTCTTTTAAGGCATTACCCTAAGTCACAAGTAAAAACACTGGCTAAGTCACAGTTCCAATTCTTGCACCCTGGCACAAAAATTCAGACACATACATATAGATGATACAAGGCACAAAGTTTTCAAAATATCTTTTTTCATTACATGCATGTCTTTTCATTTTTTTGAAGAAATAAAACAAAATATATTTTTTTCCCAAGTCGTTCATGTACCAGACAAAAAGAGCGTACAAATGTCTCAAATCAGAAAATAAGCTCTCAACTCTCATCCTCACTAGGTAAGTACCACTCCCTAGCCTCATACTCATATAACCTTCTCTTATAACAATTGAAATTGCACATGGAGGGCCCATCAGCTATGTGCGAAAGCTTGATAGAGTTAAGGAATGATGGATATGTCTTAGAGGGAATTGATTATGACCAATTAAAAATTATTCCTTTTTAAAATACAATTACTTAACTTAAACTAATATGCAAATTAAACTAAGTAAGGCAATTAACTTAAGGCTTCCAAGCCAACAAAGGGTTTAATCACAGACTATAAAAGATGTGGCAATTAAGCAACTAGTCTATAAGCATGATAATGTACATATGTGTGTGGGATGTATTGCCTATCAACTTCCAGCATTTATCTAATCATGCATACATATAATTAAACATTCATCACATAAGCATAATTAAAAAAATTGCTCAAGTATAACCCTAAACATAAGCATACATTGTGGCTAGGTTTCCCCACTCCACTCCCGGGGGACTCACTCTCTCCTAAAGTGTACAAGTATTCATTATCTTAAAGGTTTTAAATTAGGTTCACCTTTAACCTTTATAATCCTACATAAGGACAGGATCACTAAGAGACTTACACGATTTTCTATAGGCTAGTCACGGACCTCAGTCCTAAAAAGAACCTACATATATATACCTTTGTTGGTGGCCTACACAGGGACTTAATTTAGGTCCCACACAAGAGCCTAATCGAGTTTGGCAATCAAACTCCTACACTCAATCCTATATAAGGAAGGACCATGGACTCTATAAATGACAACATTACGTGTCAGATTGAGCCCCGTTGACATGTCATCTTGGATTACTTGATCAATGTTCTCCCATACTTCAATCAACTCCTCTTTGCTCCTCCGATCATGTTATTTTTAGAGAAGAAAAATTCTCTTATTCATCAATGATTAACATACAGCCTGTATATAATGGAAGGAAGAGAAGTTCCTTTCACTATATTCAGTAACAAGATACTAATTACCACAAAATTAAGGAACTAGCCAAATACAAATATAGGAAACAAACTAATAGAGATATCAGGGATTTTTTAGAATATCTTTATTCCTAAATTAACGTAGCTAACTGATAATAAAATAAGAATTGCTGCAACGATATCCCTGAAAATCAGGGATCGGGTATTTCCACACACCCCCTCAAGCTAGGTGTAAATGTTAATCAAGCCAAGCTTGGTACTCAAATCTTCAAAATTCTTCCTTGATAGAGTTTTAGTGAGGATATCTGCTATTTGCTGACTTGTCAGCATGTATAGCAGACTAACTGTCCCATTTTCTATCTTCTCCTTTATGAAGTGGCGATCTATCTCTACATGTTTTGTCCTATCGTGATGCACCGGATTCTTTGCAATGTTAATAGCTGACTGATTGTCACAAAATACCTTCATTGGTTCAGAAGTGATGATTCCTAGTTCCCTCATTAGTCTTTCCAGCCATATTCCCTCACAAATTCTGAGTGTCATAGCTCTGAACTCCGCTTCTACACTGCTCCGAGAAACTACTAGTTGTTTCTTACTTCACCATGTTACCAGGTTTCCCCACACATACGTACAATAACCAGATGTTGACCTTCGGTCAGTTATTGATCCGGCCTAGTCAGCATCAGTGAACACTTCAATATATTTCCTTGTATTTTTCCTAAAGTACAAGCCTTTACCTAGTGTCATTTTAAGGTACCTCAGTATCCGGTTGACAGCTTCCATATGTTCTTCCGTTGGATCATTCATGAATTGACTGACTGCACTAACCGAGAACCCAATATCAGGTCTGGTGTGCAAGAGATAAATCAGCTTCCCAACAAGTCTTTGATATCTGCCTTTGTCCACTGGAACACTGTCCTTATTAGCTCCAAGCTTAGTACTTGAGTCCATGGGTGTTTTAGCCGGTTGCACCCAAGCATTCCTGTCTCTTTAAGAAGATCTAGTACATACTTCTGTTGTGATACTGAAATTCCCTTTCTTGACCGGGCTACTTCCATTCCAAGGAAGTATTTTAGGTTCCCAAGATCCTTGATTTCAAATTCTTTGGCAAGTAAGGTTTTAAGCTTGATCAATTCATCTTCATAATCACCTGTTAAGATGATGTCATCTACATACACAATGAGAATCGCCAATTTTCCTTCAGTTGAGTGTTTGATAAATAAAGTGTGATCTGCTTAACACTGAGAATACCGATACTTCTTCACTGTTTTGTTGAACCTGTCAAACTAAGCTCTCAAGGATTGCTTCAATCCATAAAGGGATTTCTTGAGCTTACATACCTTATTCATAGTTGCTTGTGTTTCAAAGCCAGGAGGAATGTCCATGTAGACTTCTTCTGTCGGGTCTCCATTGAGAAAGGCATGCTTAACATCAAGTTGGTGAAGAGGCCAGTCAAGATTGGCAGCCAATGATAGAAGTACCCGAATAGTGTTTAATTTGGCTACTGGAGCAAATGTCTCTTGGTAGTCGATGCTATAGGATTAAGTGAACCCTTTTGCAACCAGTCGCGCCTTAAATCTGTCCACGCTTCCATCAGCCTTGTATTTGATAGTGAATATCCATTTACATCCTACTGGATATTTCCCACTCAGTAGGTCTGAAATCTCCCAAGTTCCATTTTTCTTTAGTGCCTGCATTTCTTCCCATACTGTAGTCTTCCATTCCAGAATTGAAATGGCTTCTTGAATGGAGTTAGGAACCTATACTTTGTTCAAATTTGCCACAAATGTTTGGAAGCTTAGTGACAACCCTTTATAAGAGACAAAGTTGTAGATTAGATGACTGGTACATGACCTTGTACCTTTCCTTAAAGCAATGGGACAATCAAGGTCATTAGCAATAGACTCATTAGTGATGAATTCAGAGCTAGTGTTACCTGGTGAAGTTTCATGTGTTCTTGCATTCGGGTCAGATTCTTGACATTGCTCGGGAGGTGCTTGTTACTCTAAATCTTCTTGAATCTTCTCCTTTCGAGAATATAAAATGAACTCACCATTGGTTGCAGGTGTCGAACGTTGGACAAGAGTTGAAGGAGGTGGAAGATTTTCAAATTCTGTTTCTCTTTGGTGACTGTGGTTTGGAGTAGGAGTAGTAGTTGAGATAGGAGGGATGGTGACTTGTGGACTTGGGTGGATGTTGGTTATTGTGGCATCAATATCCCGAAGCTGGTATTCCTGTATGAGATTCTCTCCCTGAAGATCAAATTTGGGGTAATAAGGTTGATGTTCAAAGAAAGTAACATCCATGGAAGTGTATAATCTTTTTGTAATAAGAGAATAGCATTTGTACCCTTTTTGGTGTGGAGAGTTGAAAGTGCCCTTGCTAGTGCCCTTGTTTGTCAATTAGCGTGTGTGTTGAGTCAGTCAAACTGCAGAGCCTCACAGGAAGATCTATTCAAGTGTCTGCCTCAACTAGATGTGTGGAAGCTTGCCATCAGTAAATCTAAAGCCTCACATCCCATGTCCCAAAACACCAAGTAATTAAAACCTTTAAAAATAAGTTAGAACATTAGGGTTTTTGGGTAAGAGAACTTTTTTAAATATTAGAATATCTCTAAGTTTTCTTGCCCTGTCGATTGTCTCGATACACTTCTCGATATAATCGACCTGCGCTGTCGATGTCCTCGAAAGCTAAATCGATAATATCGAATGAAGACTTAATGTGTCCAGCAACCGCATACATATTTGGACAGAATTATCGATATATCGATACACCTATCGATGTTATCGATATTTGAATCTCGAGTCAATCAAAAGTGACTCGATAATATCGACTGGCAGATTTCCAGCACTCTTATTTTTCAAAGAAAATCTCAAAATCCTTCGATATATCAATGATCTTCCCGATAATATCTTAAATCAAATCTCGATAATATCAAAAGTCCATCGATGATATCAATAGTGGGCGCGCATATCTTCCAACAAATATTTCAGGTTGTTTTGTATCTTTAATCGAGGGCCACTCGAGGAAATCGATATTCATATGTCGATAATATCGAGGCCGAGTCAATTGCATCGATACTGGACACAAACTGTCCAGGGAGCTTACTAGAAAATCCATTATCGATGCATCGACACTGCCTCCGATATCATCGATATACAAATTCCGATGACATCGGTTGACCCTCAATCATATCCTAAAAACCTGAAATATTGCATGTT